>CM077240.1:34823352-34898352 GCA_039654775.1 Spinibarbus caldwelli | reverse complement strand
TTACAGAGCCACAATGATCAAAAACCAAAAATTTAAAATACAAAAATGTTTAAGACGCACAAGGGTTAATGACATTAACCTCCTAACAATCATCATCTTCTGCGGGCCCCAGATGTAATCGTTTGATTCAGTGCTGAAATGAGCTGCAGTGCTTTGATGCGGTGTAGTGGGTTTTTTTGTTTTTGTTTTTGTTTTTTTTGTGGTTTGATGCGGTGTTTTTGTGGTTTGATGTGGTGTTCTTTTTCATAGGTTCACTTAACGTTGCGTAGCTGACGCAATGGGAACACCTCCAGGTGTGACAATTGTCTGAAGCCCGTATAGAATCACGCCAATTCATTGGCTGATGGCGCGAGATGCCACCCCTACGTCATACGTGATTGGCATAGACCCACGCTCGCACCATCTTACCCCCCAGATTTTCCTCTCTTCAGAAGTGTTCGCTTCTTGCAGTTTTTCTGGCCAATTTCTCTGCGACGTTTTGGTTTTGGATTTATTTCCACTTCAGAGACCGCATCAGTAGAATATTATTCTCAGAGCGGTGAGTGGCATGGTCTTTCATCGGTGCCAGCTGCCGTGGTCTCATCTCATCGCGAGTGACGACCAGCACGGTAAGTGCGTCAGATGCATGGGCCTGGCCCATGCACGAGATGCTATCTTTGGCATTTCAAACTACAAGTGCTCCGAGAATTTAGCTCTTAAAACCTTGCGCGCTAGACTCGCGGTTTTTGATTGTGAATCCGGCATTCTCTCCCACCGTGCTGCTCCGGAGGCCTCCTCCCTCCTTGAAGCCACGGCCTGGAGTTTGGATCCAGAGCTCAAGGCAATGGAGTGTGAGCAGTTTCCACTTTCTCTCCCTCCATCGCCCAAGCTTCACCGTGTGGATTCTCCGGTTGAGTTTTCTCGCGGCTGTCCTGCGCCCAGTCCGGAGGCACGGGAAGCCATTTCCTTTGGGTTGGAGGATATTTTGTTTACCGCGGCCTCCAACTCCTAGGATTTCAGAGCCGCATCGCTCGACGTTCTCCCGCCTAGCGGCCAGGAGGCGCGGCCTTCCCCAGCCTATACAGAGCTGGTGGACGTTTTGGTGCGTGCCACTGAGAAGTTGAGCTTAGATTGGCTGGACGAGCCTCACGAGTCCCAGTCATCTAAGCTTGACGAGCATTTCCTCAGTGGCTCTAGCTCGCGCCTGGTGAGGAGAAAACTGCCTTTCTTCCCTGACCTGCATCACGAGATCTCCAGGTCAGGCATGGCTCTCCACACCATGGCCATCCTTCAGCCTACCAAGCAGAGGTACTGAAGGAGATAGACGAGGGGGGTGGTGTGACACCCGAAGCTGTTACAGAGCTTCGTAGGGCTACCGACCTGGCCCTTCATGCTACTAAGCACACAGCGCGGGCTAGGGCTGCACGATAAATCAAAGTGAAATCGAAATCGCGATTTAGGCAGAAGCTGCGATTGTCATGCGTATCTTTCAGTGAAGCACGGTTCTGTGATCAGCAGTAAATCTCCATCCGAAGGCCAGAGGGCGCTCTCGCGCAGAAACTCCAAATTCACCCCGAAGAAATATACCCAGGAAATGACTATCGCTGCAGCTGAATAAACAGAAGATTTAACTGCTTTCATTGATTCTACATGACTAATAAACACACGACTACGACAATATTGTCAGGGATTCGTCACAGCCACGACAGTCACCATCCAGGACAATAACCAGATCACAGTCACCTCAGTTTTGATCACCCGCACCTGCTGTCACTAATCAAGCCACACCATAAGTATTCACACATCTCAGTCTCTCACTGTCCGGTCTACCGTTCACCTACATGGACTGTTCTGGACTCTCCAAGCTTTGCTTACCTGTAAAGACTTACCTGCTGATTCTCCTGCGATCCTCCAACGGCTCCCTTGATCCTGATCCGCGATCTCCCAACGAACCTGCAAAAGAGACACAACTTCAGTACTCAGCTAAGAATCCTTGAAACCATTATTGCACTGACACTCACCTGCATTTGCCTTACCCGTTCCATTCTCTGCAACCTGTCAATAAACTAAACTGTTTTGCACTTACCTGTTGTTTCCGGCCTTGCTTTGTGACAAATATATGGTTTATCTGAGTTCTTATTATTATCATTTTCATTATAATAAAGTATATTTATAATGCAATGCCTTTGTCACTGCTTAGAATACTATGAAATATGTTGCATGCCTTATTCTGTGTAAGAAGCCACATCATCTCACAGAAAGATTTATTTCAAACACTCGACTGATGTTATGAAGTGAGTTTGGAGTAAAAACATGTTATTAAATGTGGTATTTTCACATGCTTTCAGATAGAGCCGCATTTACTACATAGAGCCGTAGTTCACTGAGAAGCTACGCAAATAGCTGTCATCATCGCAGAACGATTTCTTCGATTTCATAATCGTGCAATAATATTGTCTGATATTTTTTTTTTTTTGTGTTTTTTTTTTTTTTGCATTACCTGTCAGTGAACTACGGCTCTGTGTAGTAAATGCTGCTTCATCTGAAAGCAGGTGATGGAGATTTACTGCTGATTACAGAACCGGCTTTACTGACAAAATGCGCCTGGAAATCGCATTCGATTTAATTGTGCAGCCCTAGCGTGGGCGGTTGGACGCAGTATGGCAGGTTTGGTGGCGACTGAGTGCCACCTGTGGCTGAATCTTAAGGAGATCAGGGAGAAGGAGAAGGTTTTCCTTCTTAACGCCCCAGTCTCCAGCTCTGGCTTATTCGGCGATGCGGTTAAAGCCGTCGTCGATAAGTTTAGAGCTGCCAAAACGCAGTCGGCTGTGTTTAAACAGCTCATGCCACAGCATGCGCGTGAGCCAGCCACTGCCTCGTTCTCCAGGGAGCGTACAGCCCCCAGAAAGGAGCCAGTCAGCAGAGTGAGCAACCCGGCGCATCCCCCACCGTACACGGTCTAGGGAGCCCCTAGTCATTCCGCTACTCGCCAGCACCACTGCAAGCGGGTAGATTTGTAGCACCCGAACAAGCCCCCTGCGGCGGCTTCTTCGGGTCACTCCTGATATGCGTATCAGGAAAAGGAGGGCTTCCCCTGCCTCGTTGAATTACGACAGACCACTAAAGCGTATCTGTCCATCCCCGAGACGCTCTCCTCCACTGACTGCGCCATCCTTGCCCCTAGATGCGTCTCGAGGAGCGCAGGCCACTAACCCCTCTTCTGCAATCGTTGAAGGTAGGAGGCACTTCAGGTTTTTTTCCCTCGGGGTTGCTGCATGCTGCAAGCACTGTTTGCATGGTAAGGCCCAGTGCCTTCCGCCGCGTCAGCTTCTCCTGCCCTTGCCCTTACGGCCTCATCAGGTCACGCCTCCACGCACAAGGGCGATTTGAGCTTTCCTCTGCTTTGGTCGGATGCATGTCCCTCCCTTCAGGAGGTTGTTCAGAGTGGGGACCCCGTGTTGACATCCCCCTTGAATTGTTCAACTCCGCTACCTCTGTCGGCCTCCCTCCATGCCTGGAGGGACCTGCCAGGAGTGTCACCCTGGGTTCTTCATACAATCCAGTTCGGCTACACACTCCAATTTGCTCACAACCCACCCCCCCCTTTCAACGGGGATCTTCTTACTGCAGTGAACAGCGACGAGGCTTCTGTCCTGCAACAGAAGTGAAGAAGAAGAAGTGAAGTGACATGTGGCCAAGTATGGTGACCCATACTCGGAATTTGTGCTCTGCAATTAACCCATCCAAAGTGCACACACACAGCAGTGAACACACACACACCGTGAACACACACCCGGAGCAGTGGGCAGCCATTTATGCTGCGGCGCCCGGGGAGCAGTTGGGGGTTCGGTGCCTTGCTCAAGGGCACCTCAGTCATGGTATTGAGGGTGGAGCTGTACACTCAACTCCCCCCACCTACAATTCCTGCCGGCCCGAGACTCGAACCCGCAACCTTTAGGTTACGAGTCCAACTCTCTAACCATTAGGCCACAACTTCCCCCAACAGGAAGTCTCCTCTCTTCTGCTCAAAGGGACAATAGAGGAGGTCCCCTCTTCAGACCAAAACCGTGGCTTCTTCAGCCGGCACTTTCTAGTCCCGAAGAGGGATGGGGGCCTGTGTCCTATTCTAGATCTACACAGACTGAATTATTCCCTCTACAGAGGGAAATTCAGGATGCTGACACAAGAGCATTCTTTCCCAAGTCCAAGAGGGGGACTGGTTTGTCACTGTCGACTTGAAGGATGCCTACTTCCACATTCAGGTCGTTCAGAGGCACAGGAAGTTCCTCAGGTTTGCCTTTGGGGGAAAGGCTTACCAATACAAGGTTCTTCCCTTCGGGCTAGCTCTGGCCCCAAGGATGTTCACCAAGTGTATGGATGATGATCTGGCCCTGCTGAGGCTCCAGGGGATCCGAATTCTCAACTACCTGGATGACTGGCTCATTCTAGCCAGTTCCAGGGAGCAGGTGATTCGTCACAGGGACTCTCTCCTTCTCCACCTTTGCGCGCTTGGCCTCCGGCTGAATGGCCAGAAGAGCGTGCTCACTCCAGCCCAGCAGTCCACATTTTTGGGGGTCTGTCTAGACTCGACCTCGATGCAGGCCCATCTGGCTCCTGCTCGGGTCGAAAGCATCAAGTCGTGATCGGCCCGCTTCAGGCTAGGTCGTCACATGTCAGTGGGCCTATGTCGCAGGCTCCTAGGCCTCATGGCAGCGGCTTCCCCGGTTCATCCCTTGTGGCTGCTCCATATGAGACCGTTTCTCTGGTGGATGAGGTCCCTGGGTATTCGTCCTTCCTGGCCGTCTCTTCACCTACTAAGAACGTCAGGCGCCGGTCTCAGTGCCCTCTCAGCGTGGCGGGACCCCAATTTTCTCCAGAAAGGAGTGAAAATTGGAGTAGTCTGTCATCGCCAGATGATTACAATGGATGCTTCCCTCTCAGGATGGGGTGCGGTCTTCGAGGGCAGGCCGGCTTGTGGTGTCTAGGCGGGCAAGTACCTCGCCTGGCACATAAACAGCCTGGAAATGAGAGTGGTTCATCTGGCTTTTGTTAACTTTCTTCCATTCCTGGCGCACTTTCATGTCGTCAGGACGGACAATATGACGGTGGTGTCACACATCAATCGCCAGGGAGGCTCCCGGTCGCGCACCCTGAACAGGCATGAGCGCCAACTCCTCCTTTGGGCACAGGACAAATTTTTGTCCCTGAGAGCGGCACATGTCCCAGAGATCCTGAACCTAGCAGCGAACTTTCTGTCGAGACAGAAACTTAGGTCAGGGGAATGGATGCTGAACTGCCGGACGGTGGCTCAGATTTGGGAGCGATTCGGCGAGGCAGAAGTGGACCTCTTTGCGTCTCAGGAGTCGAACCAATGTCCCCTTTGGTTCTCCCTTTCTCACCCTACCTCTCTGGGGATAGATGCGCTAGCACACCCCTGGCCGGACATGAAACTATACGCTTTCCCTCCGGTCAAGCTCATCCCAGGTGTCTTGTGCAGGGTGAAGACATGCAGAGTCCGCCTTCTCCTAGTAGCCCCGTTCTGGCCTTCCCAGACGTGGTTCTCGGAGTAGTCTCCCTTCTAGAAGGTGATCTGTGGGAGATTCCAATCAGGAAAGACCTGTTGTGTCAGCTCCAGTTCAGAATTTGGCACCCACGTCCAGAGATCTGGAAGTTGTGGGTATGGCCAATCAGAGGTTGCCCATAGCCTTTGATCTCTCGGATGGAATGCGTGAGACCATTAATAGTGCCAGGGCCCTTTCCACTAGGAGGCTTTATTCCTCCAAATGGAAGGTTTTTTAATCCTGGTGCTTGGCTCATGCTGTGGACCCAGTCAGCTGCCCAGTTGGTTTAGAGCTGGAGTTCCTACAAGATAAGTTTTTGGCTGGAGCGGCCGCTACCACCTTGAGAGTCTACATTGCGGCTATTGCTGCTCGAAGGGACTCAGACGATGTCCCGTTAGGTAGACATCATTTGGTTGCCTCCTTTATGCTTGGGGTTAAGCGCTTGAGGCCCGTTCATCCTCCTAGTTTCCCTTCTCGGGACCTTTCTGATGTCCTGAAGGGGCTGATGGAGCCTTCTTTTGAGCCTCTAGAGTCAACTCCTGAGAGTATTCTGACGCTAGAGGTCACTCTTTTGTTGGTGTTGGCCTCTTTAAAGCGTGTAGGGGACTTGCAGGCTCTCTCTGTCAGCGAGTCCTGCATTGAGTTCGCTCCTGGGCTGGTCAAGGCATTCTTGAGACCCAGACCTGGTTATGTCCCCAAAGTTCTCTCTAAGTATTTTCTTTCGCAAGTGGTGGTGTTGCAGGCTTTCTCTCCCTCCTGTTCAAGTGAGGACAGTAATCTTCATCTGCTCTGCCCTGTCAGGGCTCTGAAGGTGTATGTGGACCGTTCCAGTCAGTGGTGTAAGTCCCGACAGTTGCTGGTGTGTTTTGGTGCAGGCTGCAGAGGGTTAGCCGCATCAAAGCACAAGATTTCCAACTGGGTTAGGGAAGCTATTTCGATGGCCTACGAGGTGCGTGGTCTGCCTTCACCTCTAGACATCACAGCTCATTCCACCAGGGGGATGGCTTCCTCCCAAGCTTTGTTTAGAGGGGTTCCCCTGGAGGATATCTGTATGGTGGCAGGTTGGTCCTCTCCCCTTACTTTTGTGAGGTTCTATAACCTTGATGTGAACACGGCTCCCAGGTTCTTTCTGTTTGAGCCAGCTGTGTTTTAGTGTTCTGGTCTGTAATGGACTAGACTTGGCAGCGTGGTAGCTTGGCATGTGTGGTATATTGTTCCCATTGTGTCAGCTACGTAGCATTGAGTGAACCTATGAAAGAGAACGTCTCGGGTTACTTACATAACCCATGTTCTCTGAATAGGGAATGAGACGCTGCATCCGCTACCAAGCTCCTCACGCTGTCAACCTGCTTCTTCGACAGGAAAATCTGAGGGATTAGATGGCGCGAGCATGGGTCTATGTCAATCATGTATGGCGTAGGGGCGGTATCTCGCGGCATCAGCCAATGAATTGGCATGATTCTATACGGGCTTCAGACAATCGTCACACCTGGAGGTGTTCCCATTGCGTCAGCTACGCAGCGTCTCATTCCCTATTCAGAGAACATGGGTTACGTAAGTAACCCGAGACGTTTTTGTGGTTTGATGCGGTGTTTTTTTTGCAATGGTTTTGTGGTTTGATATGGTTGGTTTTGTGGTTTGATGCGGTGTCTTTTTTTTCCCGGTGTTTTTGTGGCTTTTTTGCGGTGTTTTTGTGGGTTTATTTGCGGTGTTTTTGTGGTTTGATGCAGTGTTTTTGTGGAGGTTTTTTGCGGTGTTTTTGTGTTTTTTTGCGGTGGTTCTGTGGTTTGATGCGGTGTTTTTTTGTTGTTGTTGTTTTTTTTGGTGTTTTTGTTTTATTTCTGTGGTTTTGTGGTTTTATGGTTTGATGCAGTGGTTTTGTTTTTTTGCTGTGTTTTTGTGGTTTGATGTGGTTTTTTGTGGGGTTTTTTTTGCGGTGTTTTTGTGGTTTGATGCAGTATTTTTTATTTATTTATTTATTTTTTTTGCTGTGTTTTTGTGGTTTGATGCGGCGTTTTTGTGTTTTTTTTGTGGTGGTTCTGTAGTTTGATGTGTTTTTTTGTGGTGGTTTTGTGGTTTGATGCAGTGGAATGTGGTTTGATGTGGTGTTTTTGTGGTTTGATGTGGTGGTTTTGTGGGTGGGTTAGTAGGTTGTGGTTAGTAGCGCTGACCCGTCAGTGACTCGCGGGCTGAGTGTGTTGGAGCATGTCGTTCTCTCTCACGCTGAGGGTGAAATGGCTGTTTACCGCAGTGAGCGTTGCTCTTCCTTTTATAGTCTCTGTGATTTATGGGCCGTTTCTTCAGCGCAGGAACAAAAGCGGGTCCCGCAGGGCGTCTCTCACGCTGCTGAGTGAGCAAAACCAATGCTTCAGGCTGCGTCGGTGTGTTTAAAGCCCTGATGTTGGGTTAAAAACCATGTTCAACTTCTGTGTTTGGGGTCAAATTCACCCCATGCAGTCTGATTCATGTAGAAACAGCAAAGCTCTATTGTAGCTGGTCAGAGACTGAAAAATATAAAATGTGTGAGAAATGTAATAATTTTCTTCTATTGTATTAGGGTTCCGTTTGACACAAAATTAGTTGTTCAGACACAATACAAAGTATCTTTTTGTCATGACACACAGGTGCAATAACAAGCAACTAATAAAAATGATATTATTTGGGCTTAGTAGTGTTTATTGCTGTTTGTACTTCTATCTTTTTATCTAACCCTAATGAGGGTTAAATGTGTTTCTTACACTGATTTTCAGTGCTGTAATAGTCTAGGATTTGAGATCCAAAAACAACCTTTGACAGACAGAAGTTTTCTTAAGATTTTTTACCTGAGTCTTTAGTATTTTTCAAAGTGATTTTTGGCAAATTGCATGGAAACCAATGAGGGGTTAATTTGATGTAAAACACAAATGTTGCAACTAAATTTGTACAGCCGTTCCAAAACATTTATGTCGAAACATTGCGTATGCATTCATGACCCTGAATGAGAAATATTCACCAGATTTGTAGAAATAAATTAACCAGTACATCAAGCATTTTCAAATTCTAGTTAAATTGACCTCAAAATAACAGGAACTGAACTGTTGCTGGTTTGTGTCTGATATGAAGGGTGACGGAGGATCTGATGCATCATCATGTCAGTTTGTTTGATGAAGATGTTTCTTTTTGTAATATTATTTTTATTACATTTTCTTGAAACACTTACAAGACTGACATGTACATACTGTGTCTGTAACAACACTTACAATGTACAAAAAAGAAAAGAAAACAAACAAACATTAGGGGCTCATATCACATGAAAAGTGTGATAGCACAAACCAACTTTAGGTTAATACAGTATGTACTTTGGAAGTTAGATTTAATAATCCATTGCAAACAGTAACAACCACAGCTGTAAGGGGTTAATCTAATGCACATTAAAATATATTTTAATACCCAATCAAGAATTTTGATCCTCTCCTATTATATTGTCTACATCCCTACATTCAGTAAATACTAAAAAAGGACTCCAGATTTTCTTAAATTTACCTTCTCTACCCTTAAGCATGTAGGTTATCTTTTCCATTGCAATGCATGAAGATATTTCTCTTAACCAATCTAATGGTAAGCTCATCGAAACCATATGTGACCCTGGAGCACAAAAGCAGTCATAAGTAGCATAGGTATATTTGTAGCAATAACCAACAATACATTGTACGGTTCAAAATTATCCATTTATGCCAAAAATCATTAGGATATTAAGATCATGTTCCATGAAGATATTTTGTAAATTTCCTACCATAAATATATCAAAACTTAATTTTTGATTAGTAATATGCATTGCTAAGAACTTCATTTGGACAACTTTAAAGGTGATTTTCTCAATATTTAGATTTTTTTGCACTCTCAGATTCCAGATTTTCAAATAGTTGTATCTCAGCCAAATATTGTCCTATCCTAACAAACCATACATCAATGGAAAGATTATTTATTCAGCTTTCAGATGATGTATTTCAATTTCAAAAAGTTGAGAGGAAGTTGAGGACAGGAAGTGCGTGTCTCTGTGACACCTTTGTTTTTAATCTCAGCGCTGACGTCAGCGATTCGCACATTGCTCTCTTGACATGTTCACACACAACTGATTCTCAGCGACGCCATGCTCGGCGGCCTTCAGGTGTAAAACAACAGAAGAAAGTGACTGTGCAAATGTAGTTTTAGGCTGCAGGGCTGCTGTGTGTTGGTTTGGATTGTGTGAATGACAGGCGTCTCTCTTCTCCTGCAGCGTATAAATGCATCACGGACCAGCGGGAGCAGCTGGAGCAGACGCTGCCGCTGGTGTTGGGTCTCATCCTGGGTCTCATCATCGTCATCACCATCTCCGTTTATCACTTCCACCTCAAACTGAGTGCCGCGCAGCCGCCACAGATTCCTCACGACCGCTCGCTCTACAAGAACATGTGAAGAGACTCTATGCACACACCATACGTCCAGATGTCTCAATGCACCTCACTAGAACTCCTCTTTTCTTTCTGGGTTCTGTGTGTCAAATGTATGGAAGCCCGTTTCTACCATAGAATGAAAAAAAAAAAAATTAAAAAGGTAGTTGCAACTTTTTTCAGAATTGCAAGATAAAAACTCATAATTGTGAGAAACTTGAAAAAAAGGGAAAAAGCCAGAATTGTGAGATAAACAGTCATAATTACGTTTTATATTTTTCATTCCATAGCTGGAAAACAGAATTGTGAGACGTAAACTTAAAGTTCTGAGAAAAAAAATATTCAAAAATTTCGAGATGTAAACTTAGCATTCAAAGGAAAAAAGTCAATTGTGTGATGTAATCTTAGAATTCTGAGAAAAAAGTAAGAATTGTGAGGTGTAAACTTATAATTTATTGAAAAAATAAATTGCAAGATGTAAATTGGGAGATGTAAACTTAGAATTCTGAGAAAAAAGTCAGAATTGCAAGATGCAAACTCAGAATTCCAAAAGAAACTAAGTCCGAATTGTGAGTTACAAAGTTGATATTACCTTTATTTTTGTCATTTTTGTGGTGGAAAGGGGTTTTCATACAGATGTCTTGTCTAGATGTTAAATGTCCTGTCACCGCTGCACTCATCACGTATGTCGTTTACCACATGATTGCCTATCACTGTAAAAAATAGAAATATTTAAATTGCTTGAAGGATATAAAGTACAAATATTTATTGATGATAATTTCATGATTATTGCTTATTTTGTGATTACTGAATATTTTATGATTTGCTAAATGAGACAAACTGTGCTGTCCATGTCCTGAAGTGTGTGTGTGTGTGTGTGTGTGTGTGTGTGTGTGTGTGTGTGTGTGTGTGAAACAGCACAGAATGACTTGTGTTCTTCTCCATTTACTCTCATGGATGTGAGGAGTTGTAGAAGATCTTTGATGTTTGAGGTTTTTCTTTTCCAGCTGAAAAAGAGAAACTGAAGGTTTAGATCCATCAGAATCAAACACGTCACGGAGATGAATGGAAAATCAATAAGAAGCGGCAGTAACACCACTGGCATTAAAGATTTCCACAAATGAGCTGCGATCCTCAGATCGATGTCTGGAGTCTCAGGCGCTGAGGGGTTTATTGATCCCACGTCACCGGCGCTCAATTAAATACACCGCTTCTGCTGGCCAGTGATTTATGCTGCCATCATAAATGCTCGTTCATCACCTGTTCTTCAGGATTTCTCTGACCGCTCGCTCTTAAAGTTCTGCTCAATCTCATGTTGTTTCGCTGTATGTGTGACGTATTTATGTTTTTGCACACGATTCTCACACTGCAGCTCAAACCTCATTCCAGCATGTTCATATTCAAATGTGGTGCGTTAATAAACTTTAATTTTTTTGTCAAACTGTTTCTTTGGTATTATGTCATGCTTTCAAAACTGTATAGAAGCATATTTACTGTAAACTTTGAATTTAATGACAAATTTGATTCAGCGAAGCTGATTAACAAAATTCTGCTTTGGTATTTTCTTACAAAGTTAGGAATACTTTTATTAATAGAATATGTTCTTAATCTTTTATTCTAGAAGAATTCAAAAAAATTAAAAATGTTTAATTTATTGGTTTGTTTCAAATAAACAAAAGAATAATGATAAAAGAATAATGACATTAATGGCTCATTCTCCGAGGAGCAAACAATCTGAGAATAAAAGACGCAGAAATGGAGCCAGACATCAGATAATAGAGTTCATGGGAGGTCAGTGTGTTTTTATAAGCCTTTTGGGGTCTCAAAAGAAAACTGTAACAGTATCATAGCGATTAGATTGTGTTACACTATTATAATTTATAATTTATTTAGAATTATATTTGTTATTGTCTTTTTTTTTCCATTTTCTGTTTTCATTATAATGTTAAAGTTTTTGTAATTTTGTTTTGTGTTTCCATATAGTTTTCATTATTTTTCAGTTTCAGATTTTTTTTTTATGGAGTTAGTTTTAGTTTTGGTTAACTATAATAATCCTGGCCACATGTAAAAAACATGTTGTTCATGTTTATTATTATGTTTGAACATATACCGCTAAATGAACTGTAAACGAAGTTTTTGTTTCTTTTCCTTCATGTCACATTAATCAAATGGTTTCCAGCAAGTACATTTGCATATAATGTTTATTGTCATTAAATGAACATCTCACACCTGTAATGTTAAAAAAGCTGCTTAGTTTTATTGTTAATATTTGCAAGCACTGAATTTGTTTGTAAGTACTGAATTATATTCTTTTAAAAATATTTGAGAACCAAATTATTTTTTCACCATTTGTTGTTTAAGAATATTTTTCTGTCCAGCTGTTTAAAATCTCTAAATCTCCCCCGACGCCTCGAATAGACTGTCAGTGTGTTATAGTCATGGCTGACCTCATTCACAATGCATCATGGGATTGTAGTTCATTCACTCATTTCATCACGAAAAGCCCTGTGGAGAAAATGAAGCAGAAAAACATGTTTATAAGAGTCTGAATGAAGCACAGGAAGATACGTGCGTTTGTGTTTTTTTATTGAAAGCAGCTCTTAGTCACACACATGCAGGATCACCGTACAAAAGCGACGTGACAGCGGATCTGAAGAGTCGTACAGAAACACGCATTTCCAGATCACAGTGAGCCATGAGACACGGGTGAGACGCCACGAGAAAACGCGTGAGGATTGTACAGAATATTGCTAGAGATCGCGCGTGCCAATGAGCGTGAAAAGGCCACACTATTGAAAACCAGAACGAAACCAGCGTAGAAAACGCTGGCGCGACCTACAAACGTAGAATAAATAAATATATTCGGATTCATCTGTCTGCAACCGCCATCTTCAAAAAAATGAAATATAAACAGTAGGAAAGTTTATTGTTATTGTTATTTTGCAGAAACTCTCAGGTTCTAGGTAATACTGCCCATTTCACCATGGTAACATCACAACAAAAATACTGCCGTTTATCAAAACTGTACAAGTAAAACTTACAATTGCTCTAAAATACATCTTCATAGTTAGCGTGAGAAGACGAGAGTGAGAGACACGTCTGTCAGACTCGTTCTGAATCAGACGCGACGTTCAGCGGTGGCGGTAGTGGCGCATCAGAGGAACGATGCAGGACGGTGGCCCCGAGGCCCCCAGGAACGAGTGCTGCAGCAGCTCCGGCGCCGAGGCGCGCTGAGACGGCTCTCGCACCAGCATCAGGTCCAGGAACGCCCGCAGAACCGATGACACCTGCACCCAAACACACCAGACGTCACGGAACAGAACACAGAGCCGACTCAACACACGCTGGGGAAATAAAGCGATGCATCGTGAATCGAGAAATGATTCTGAGATTTTCTGAATGCTTCGCGATTCTTTCTAGAGGCGATTCTGAGCTCAGTTTTGAACAGCAGATGGCGCTGCATGCTTTAGAAACAGCCGTACTCTGCTCGTTTCCAAATCCTTACACACACTTGAACCTGAAATAATCATTCATAAGATTCGAAAAGGTTGAAGCAAATCACAAGAGTGTTCACAGTGGGCTGTTTACATTAATCTGGCATCATAAAAGCATTCTGAGCCGAGGTGAAATTACAGACTCAGCTGAACACACAAGCGCTCTTCTTCATCAGCGTTTGAGTGTGTGGATAAACACTAGAGTAGAGCGCCATCTGCTGTTAAAATATAAGCTCAGAATCCATTTCAGAGAAGATCTCAGAATCCATCCATGAATCAATTCTGCATCCATTTATCGTCGCAGCCCTACACGTCAAATGACATAAAACTCATTTATAAAATGTTGCACAGAAACCATTCTAAATTTGATCTTACGATCATCTCTCAAATATGCGTACGTGTGATTCGTAGAATGAACGTACGCACAGAAAATGCGCGTACGCGTCTCTCTCCGATGTGAAATCTATGAATTACAAATGATCTTGAACTTGCGCACAACTGAATGGTTTCAGCTCGCTGCCTTGTAAATAAGGATGGCTCGATACCATAATTTTGGCTTCGGTACAATACCTGAATGTAATACCTCGGTATCGATACTAAATCGATACCATAGGTGACAAATAACCAGCCTAAAAAGATTAGTGAATTGAAAACTATTTTATTAAAATAGTAATAATAGTAATAATAATAATAATAATAAATATCTTAATAGCACTGTATCAAACTAACAAAAAACTTACAGGGAATGTAGGTTACATTATGATGTTGGAGAAAAAATATATATAAAGTGAAAGTCGTGACGTATTGTCAAGTATGGTGACCCATACTTGAAATTGGTGCTCTGCATTTAACCCGTCCAAGTGCACACACACAGCAGTGAATAGTGAACAAACGCACACACACACACACCGTGAACACACACCCGGAGCAGTGGGCAGTGGGCGAGAATCGAACCGGCAAGCTTCAGGTTACAAGCCCAACTCCCTATCCATTAGGCCACGACTTCCCCGAACTGAAGTAATACAATGAAAATATATTCAAATCTTCTTATCTTTTCAGTGCATGCAGATAGTGCAAACAAAATCTCAAAATGTAACAAAAAAAAAACCTACCGAGAACATAGGTTACATTTGGACTGAGTTTGAAGAGAAAAGAAATACAACTGAAGTAACGCAATTAATGCAACAAATGTTGCTTTATTGTAAAGTGTTATTCTAACAATCAAAGTAATATTCAAAACCACGTTATTATTTCTCTCTCAGATATAAATCTCTCTCTCTCGGCTGCTTCATATTAGCGGTCAGCAGCGCAGCAGAAACATTCCCTTCATATCATTGATACTAAAATTAATATAGCAAAACGCTTGCTTAATTCAAATTCAATTAATATTCGACTGCATGAAATGCAAGTGCATATATTATGTGACCAAAACTTCACTGGTTCTAGCGTGTCACATGCACATTTGAGCTTACTGTATCACATCTGTATGTGCAGGAAGGTCAGTTTGTTCACGTTTGTCATCTGTTTTGTATGCAAAGTAATGCCATATTTCACTTCTACTGTTCTCTTTATTTATTAATTTTGGGTGCTTTGATAGAGTCTCATCTGTTTGATGATCTATTGCGTTGTTCTGTTGTCGCATTTACCGGTTGCGCAGCAATTTGGGAAGCCCTGCCACCTACAGGTACACTTCGCAACAGCAGCGTATGAAATACCGAATTGAGAAAAATGATGATATCGTACCGTTTGAAATTTAGTATATACCGGTATTTTTCCAGTACCGGTATACCGCGCATCCCTACTTGTAAACGACTCCTAATTAATGTCATTAACATATAAAAGATCACCAGTCATCGTCCAAATCCTTTAATTTAGAACAGCGAGCTGCAAGAACAGCTTACATTTCCAGAAACCTGCAGTACTCTGACAAGAAAAAGTGCGTACTTCTACTCAAACTCTGACTTGACGCTAAACGCTTTTACACATCAAAGACAGTTTTTACAAATATGAGCGCTGATGTGGATTTAATCGCACGCACATTCTATGATTAAATCTGAGCGTACACACGCTTTATAAATGTGGCCCACAGACTGTACATGAGTCAGACGATTGATCAGATTTGCTGTATTATTAATTTGTCATTTGAAATTTTGCTAACCGGTGTTTCATTACGGAATAAATACACCATTTCGAACTAATCAAGTGAGTCAATGATTCAGTGACGCATTCATAAAGACTGTCACTTGCTGCGTTTCTGAATGAATCAGCCGTTTGAACGAATCGGCTGAATGAATGATTCAATGACTCGTTCATAAAGACAGTCACTTGCTTCGTTACGAAATGAATTAGCAGTTTTGAACAAATCGAGTGAGTCAATGATTCAGTGACTCATTCATAAAGACAGTCACTATCTTAGTGTCTGATTGAATCAGCCGTTTGAACAAATCGGTTGAATAAATGATTCAATGACTCACTCATTAGAAAGTGACTCGCCACCACCTACTGGAGTTTTTAGACTCATTTCATTTTTGTTTAACCATTTCATATTTCAGTATCCATTCAAACATTAATTTGCATTTATTATCAATATTTAAGCAATGTTAAATCAAAATATTTCTTTCTAAAGCTATTTTTCTGTAATGTGTAGTCAATGCTTTTCTCATGTAACACAATAATGACTTTAAATGTTCTTTCCGGGAGTGCTAATTTTTGTCTTGTTTTCTCATTAGATTTCAGCGCAGTTGTTGTTGCTAGGAAACTTTGTTTTGCATACTGTGTTTTACTGTGGTAAACGTGTTCTCAAGTCACGTTTGTTCTTGTGCCTATCTCCGGAATTTCCCAGTTTC
Source organism: Spinibarbus caldwelli (assembly GCA_039654775.1). Taxonomy (NCBI): domain Eukaryota; kingdom Metazoa; phylum Chordata; class Actinopteri; order Cypriniformes; family Cyprinidae; genus Spinibarbus; species Spinibarbus caldwelli. The sequence continues at coordinate 34,882,063 of CM077240.1, read as the reverse complement.
GGTTTGCTAAGTAGTAAGGCTTGGTCAAAGCCAGTAAAAGTACTTATTTACCTGATTCGGAAGCACTTGTCAGAAGAAGCAGTCGAGCAGCAGAAGAGGACAGCAGTTTGTAAGTGTTTTGTCTTGTTTTCTCATTAGATTTCAGCACAGTTGTTGTTGTTAGGAAACTTTGTTTTGCATACTGTGTTTTACCGTGGTAAACGCGTTCTCAAGTCGCGTTTGTTCTGGTGCCTATCGCGGGAATTTCCCAGTTTCGGTTTGCTTAGTAGTAAGGCGTGGTCTGCTGACTTCAATTACGAATAGTTAGGCAAGTATAAAACTGGATTGTCTACCGTGGCAGCCTTCGTGTGAAACCCTCCTCGTGTGAAGACCGACGAGTGTAAAGACGTTCGACTCTACCTTGCGCGACTCCACCGAGCAAGGACACCGACAAGGCCCTTGAGTATTGCTTTCTCCCCTTTCTTCAGTTTTTGTACAACTTCTTCTCATCTACTTGTTTAGTCAATTGTACTCACTATGTGCTTTCAAATCTCTACTATTACTACTAACACTCGGAAAGCACGCACTGTACGTTGTAGGCAGGCCAATCCTATTAATCTACAGCCTGTCCCTCTGTCCTCTACTATTTTACTCTCTATTCCAATTGGTCTCTGGAACTGCCAGTCTGCTGTAAACAAAGCAGACTTTATTCCTTCTATTGCTACTCATTCCGGTCTCAACCTCATGGCCCTAACTGAGACTTGGATCAAACCCGAGGACACTGCCACTCCTGCAGCCCTCTCCACTAATTTCACTTTTTCCCACACCCCTCACACGGTTGGGAGGGGTGGAGGTACGGGTCTCCTTATTTCAAAGGAATGGAAATTTGATCTTCTACCATCTCTTACAGGCAACAGTTCATTTGAATCTCATGCAATTACTATTACCCACCATGTTAAAATCGACTTTGTAGTTGTCAACTGGGTAACTTCTTGGAGGAGTTGGATGTATTACTGTTCTCCGTGAACATCGCGCTAAACTAAGGGCTGCAGAAAGGAAGTGGCACAAATCAAAAAACTCTACTGACCTTAGTGCATATCAGTCACTCCTCTCTTCCTTCTCTGCAAATGTCTCCACTGCTAAAATGACATACTACCACAACAAAATTAACAACTGTTCTGACTCTCGCACACTTTTCAAAACTTCTCTTCTCTTCTCTTCTCTTCTCTGTCCTCCTCCCCCTCCCCCTTCATCAACTCTTACAGCTGATGACAATTTTCTTCACAAATAAAACAAGAACCATCAGTGACCAATTCCTCACAACACTAACTAATGATAACTTCATAACGACAAATACACACTCTCTCACCTCCTTCTCTCCTCTCTCGGAGACGGAAGTTTCCAAACTCATCCTTTCCAATCATCCCACTACTTGTCCACTAAATCCTATCCCCACTCACCTCCTTCAGGCCATTTCTTCTTCAGTCATACCTGCGCTTACTCACATTATCAACACCTCTCTTCACAATGGTACATTTCCCACAGCATTTAAGCAGGCTCGGGTAACCCCACTGCTTAAAAAACCCTCTCTAAATCCAGCACTTTTAGAAAACTACAGACCGGTATCCCTTCTTCCATTCATTGCAAAGACACTTGAGCGAGTTGTGTTCAACCAACTCTCTTCGTTTCTTGCACAGAACAATTTTCTGAACAACAACCAATCTGGCTTCAGAAGCAGCAACTCTACCGAGACTGCCCTACTCTCGTTTACAGAGGCCCTGAGACTGGCCAGAGCGGCTTCCAGATCCTCTGTACTCATCTTGCTGGACCTGTCTGCTGCTTTTGACACAGTTAACCACCAGATCCTCCTGTCCACCCTCAGAAAGATGGGCATCTCAGGAACCGCGCTACTGTGGTTCGAGTCTTACTTCTCAAATAGGTCCTTCAGGGTGTCTTGGAGGGGTGAGGTTTCAAAGTCACAACAACTTGCTACTGGAGTTCCTCAAGGCTCAGTGCTTGGACCACTTCTCTTCTCCATCTACATGTCATCACTAGGATCGGTCATTCAGAAGCATGGCTTTTCTTATCACTGCTACGCTGATGACACTCAACTCTACTTCTCATTCCAACCAGATGATCCGACGGTTGCTGCTCGCATTGCAGCCTGTCTGAGTGACATTTCTAGCTGGATGAAGGATCATCACCTTCAGCTCAACCTTGCTAAGACAGAACCATCACTTCACCACAACTTCTCTATACAGCTGGGTTCGTCAACCATAACTCCTTCCAGGACAGCCAGGAACCTTGGAGTTGTGATCGATGATCATTTAAGCTTCACAGACCGTATTGCTACAATGGCCCGGTCCTGCAGATTTGCCTTATACAACAGCCACACAACTCCTTGTCCAAGTTCTTGTTCTATCCAGACTGGACTATTGTAATGCTCTCTTGGCGGGCCTTCCCTCTAGCACTATCAAGCCTCTGCAACTGATCCAGAATGCAGCAGCCAGAGTGGTCTTTAATGAACCGAAAAAAGCTTACGTTACCCCTCTCTTCATCAGGTTACACTGGCTACCAATAGCCGCTTGCATCAAATTCAAGGTACTGATGTTTGCCTACAAGACAACAACTAGCGCTGCACCAACGTATCTAAACTCACTAGTTCAAACTTATGCACCCTCCAGAAGCTTGCGCTCTGCGAGTGAACAACGCCTTGTGGTGCCATCCCAAAGAGGTACCAAATCTCTCTCGCGGACCTTTTCCTGGACTGTGCCCAGCTGGTGGAATGACCTCCCGATCTCAATTCGAACAGCTGAGTCTTTAACCATTTTCAAAAATCATCTAAAGACATCTTTTTCGCCAGCACCTGACCAACTAATATTCAACTAATATTAACACTTTCCTATACTATTTATTAAAAAAAAAAAAAAAAAAACTAGCTACATGTACTGTACTGGACTAACTGAGACTTGTCATGGCACTTGTATACTGCTGCACTCTCGATGGTCTGATTGCTTCTATTGTTCTCATTTGTACGTCGCTTTGGATAAAAGTGTCTGCTAAATGATTAAATGTAAATGTAAATGTGATTTCTCAGCCCAAATTGATGTGCAATTAATTAACTGGCACATAATGTAATTAATTAGATTAAAAATTTTAATTGTGTTACAGCCCTAATAAAAACTAGTGCTGTCAAACGATTAATCATTATACATAATATATATGTGTCTACTGTGTATATTTATTATGTATATATATATATATATATATATATATATATATATATATATATATATATATATATATGTATATATATACACACACAAACAGCATATATTTTGAAAATATAACATGTATTTACATGTATATATTTATAGTCATATAAATTAAATCATATATAAATATATTTAATATATAAACTAAACATATTTTTCTTAAATATATTCATGCATGTGTGTCTATTTATACATAATAAATATACATAGTACACACATATATTATGTAAACAAAAACTTTAATTTTGTATGCGATTAATCACGATCAATTGTTTGACAGCACTAATAAAAACATAATTATTTAATTACAAAAACTGCTGACATCATAAAGTTTATATAAACATTGCATTATGTACAATTCATATGTTTATGTTTTTGTTATGTTATATATTATGTTTATGTTATGTTATATTTGAATGTTGATTATCAAATAAATTTGGATAATTCATTATCAAATAAGGTTTCCGTTTAATGAGAACATTGGGTTTGGGTGTCTGAGTAATAAATGAGTTTCAGAGCATCGCTGTCAATCAGAGCTGCACACAAACACGCGTCAGTGATCATGTGACCGCGGCTCCGGCCAATAGAGATGCAGCTGCTCACCTTGTGAGACTCCTTGAGTCGCGGCGGCAGGTTGTCTCGTATCCGTCTCATGGCCTGCAGCGGCGGCTCGTTGAAGTACGGCGGCTCTCCGTCCACCATCTCGATCACCATGATGCCCAGAGACCAGATGTCCACCTGCGGACACACCACAGCAGATCAGTGCTGACCGTTACCCATCATGCAGCACACGGGTCACTGTCGCTAACCGTACCTCTGTGCCATAGGGCAGTCTGGAGATGACCTCCGGCGCCATCCAGTATGGCGTTCCCACCAGAGACTTCCTCTTGGGAACCTCTTTAGACACTTGAGCACAGAAACCGAAATCCGAGAGCTTGATCTGAGCACAGAAACACCAGAGCGTCACGTACAGCACAACGCAAAGCTGATTAGCCGCTAATCGCCCCTTCATTTGTCATGTTCTCCCAGCTAATTACAAGGTGGGAGACACGATTTAATTACTTGGAACTAGTGAAGTTGCTAATTACCCCGATCACTTTTCTGCCCTCACAATAAACCACAATAAACACATTTGTGTGTGTAACTACACAGTTACATGTGAAAGATGATGATACAGTAAACCACACAACATTGTCGTGTGCTGAATATTCTATCATAACCATTAAACACAACAGAATTATATCTTCTAAAATATTTATATTTTATTTATATGATAAAATTTAAAGTAAATTTAATTATTTTATATAAATCATAATATAAATGTACAATTTTTTAAATATAATTTATCCTAATATAAATAAAATGAAATTAAATAATTCATATACAATATGATATATAATATAACTATTTTACTTTATATATATATATATATATATATATATATATATACACCTGTTATAGCACTTGCATATTATTGCTCTTTTGTTGGTTTTGATTGCTTCCATTGTCTTCATTTGTAAGTTGCTTTGGATAAAAGCGTCTGCTAAATGACTAAATGTAAATATATATATATATATATATATATATATATATATATATATAATTACATTATTTGTATTTAATTACAATTTATTATTTGCATTGAATTAGATTAAATGATGTATATTTTTTATTTATATATATATAATGCGTGAGGTGACGCACCCGTCCATCGCTGGTGAGCAGGATGGAGTCGCTCTTGATGTCTCGGTGTATGACGCCCTGCGTGTGCAGGTAAGACAGCGCCTTCAGCACCGACAGACAGACAGTCGCGATCTGCTCCTCATTCATCCTGTCAACAGAACATCTGACAATCATCAGATCTCCCAAATCAGAGGAGACCTGCTTCTCACAAGCTCCTGAGACAAACACAGTTGCTAGGGAGTCCTGGGGGGTTGTTAAGGTGTTGCTATGCAGTTGCTAGGGTGTTCTGGGTGGTCTCATCAAGCAGCACTAATGACTGAGTTCTGTGTGAAACTCTCACTGTGTGAATATAAATCAGTGTCAAGTCAAGTCACCTTTATTTATATAGTGCTTTTAACAATACAGATTGTGTCAAAGCAGCTTTACAGTATTAAATAGGAAAATAGTGTGCCAATAATGTAAAAAAAAAAAAGAAAAAAAAAAAGATAATTTCAGCTGCTCTAAACCAGAAGCATCTACTATCACAGATCCAGCTTCAGCAGCGGCACTGACACACACACTATAACACACACACACACACACACACACACACACACACACACACACACACACACTAGGGGTGTCAAAATTAATCGTTGCATCGATGCATCACGATGCGGACGTGAACGATTCTGCATTGATGCAGTAATGGACCATAATCGATTATAGCCTATGACGTCATTCGCATACGCGCTTGTCACGCGAGTAATTAAAATGCACTCTCTATTTTAAAATCTGATCTTGGCTTTTTCCCGCAAATGGCACGTGTGCTTCATTGCACAGAATATGCGCTTACTGCATGATGATTGAAATCACGCAAATGCCCTTAAGTTATTACCTAAAATAAACGATTGTTTTCTAAAACATAATGGACGGAATGATCCTGAGAGCGCATCTGCAGCACAGTTCAAAGCGTTCTAATGATTCAAAGCTTCAAAGCGCCAAACGCGAGTAGATTCAGCGCTGAAGAGTGTTACTCGACCCGATGACTTTTTATGAATGGCGGTGAGAATCTGAGATTGCTAGTGCTGTCATAAAACTCGCAACGGTTGTGATGTAATTATATAATAGGCTATTGTCTGACGCGCTACATGTCTGCTGTTACAGTAGTCAAGTCACCTTTATTTATATAGCGCTTTTAACAATACAGATTGTGTCAAAGCACTTAACAGTATCAAATTGGAGGATAGAGTGTCAGTAATGTATAATAATAAGATTAAACACTCAATTTTCAGTTAAAGGCATTTCATTATTGAATTCAGAGATGTCATTGTCTAGCTCAGTTTAGTTTAAATAGTATATATGAAATCAAATTGACGATAATCGCTAGAAATTAAGTGTCCCCAACTGAGCAAGCCAGAGGCGACAGCGGCAAGGAACCGAAACTCCCTCTGTGACAGAATGGAGAAAAAAACCTTGGGAGAAACCAGGCTCAGTCGGGGGCCACTTCTCCTCTGGCCAGGATATTATTGTTTATTTATTTTTTTACTTATTATTTTAATTAAATTTTAAATGTATTATATTTCTATTTTTATATTGTTGCAATTTCTAACAATATGTAGTTAGGTATTTTATTATATTTTTAGTTATTTTGTTTTATACTGTATACAGTACTGTTTTTAGTTTTGATTCACTGTTAGTGCTGCTGCGCTGCGCTTGGTTTGAGCCGCTTTAATTTTCATTTAGGAACGCAACATTCGTCATTAGAAACGTTTAGTTTCAATGTCACATAATCCTTCAGAAATTATTCTAATATGCTGATTTGCTGCTCAAGAAACATTTCTCATTATTATTAATGTAAGAAAAGGTTTTGCTGTTTAATATTTTTGTGTAAACAATGATACCACTCAAACATTTGTATAAGATTTAAAAAAGGGAGAGAAATTAATAATTGTATTCATCATGCATGAAAGTGATAAAAAGTCAGTGAATACAATGATTTATATTTAATAAATGCATAAACAAATTTAATCAATATATTTGATAAATGCAAATAAATGTTGCTCATTAAACTTTATATTTATAAAAAAATCCTGGAAAACAAAGTTTATCACCATTTCCACACAAAATATGAAGCAGCAAAATTGTTTTCAACATTGATAATAATCAGAAATGTTTCTTGAGAGTCAAATAAATTGTAATGATTTCTAAAAGTGACAATGTCACAAAGTGACGTGTGACACTGAAAACTGGAGTAATGAAGAAAATTCTGCCTTGCATCACAGGAAAAACATTACATTTTATGATATATTAAAATTGTAATAATATTTTACAATATTGCTTTTTTTTTACTTTATTTTGATCAAATAAATTCAGCCTTGATGAACAGAAGATATTTATTTCAGAATCATTAATAATTGTAATGTTTTCAAACTTTTGGCAGGTACTTTAATAATAATAACAATTCTATATACTTTACTATAATATATTATAGTACTTTATTATAATATATTATATTATGATTATTAAATGCTGCTTTTTATTTTTACAGGACAACAGTATGTATTATTACAATACAAGATATATCAATATATTTGTGCTAAAATTTATATTTTTAATAAGTGTTGGGGGCATGGCTTGGGGCGTGGCTTGGGGCGTGGTCAGATTCTCCTTCTTTTTTGTCTCTAGCCGATCACATGCCTGGTATTAGATGCACTAAACTCACGAACTACTGAAAGACTTCCACGTGCTCTTTGTATTTGTTTGTCAATCCCGGCTGCGGTTAAATGCACTGCATTTTATGATACGAAATTGATGCAGACACCAGTTTTCAGAACAGGACAAAGCATCTGATATGTGGAAATAGATTTGTGCATTAGTGTGGATGCAGTCTATTAAAGCTGCCAGTGTCTATGATCTCATCAGTAATAATCAAATGGCAATAATACTGAGGAATCTGTAAACCTGCAATACTTAAATTACTCCCAGATAGGCTACTGAAAGTGTTTTTTGTTCATCACTTGTAATTGTCTTCTCCTACTTCATTATTTTATATTTGCTTGTATGTTTTGAAGCTATATTTACTTTTAATTCTTAACAATAATTAATTAATTATATATTAATTAATTAACATAATTATTTTAAAAAGTAGCCTGCTTATATAATTTAATAAAAATGCACAACATAAATTTGATATAATTGTGATGCATCGTGATATCAAATTGAATCGAATCGTTGACATGATAATCGTAATCGAATTGAATCGTGAAACCAGTGCCGATTCACACCCCTAACCCACACACACACACTTACAGACACTCACTATAACACACACACACACACACACACACACTTATACACACACACACACACACACTATAACACACACACACACACACACACTTACACACACTCACTATAACACACACACACACACACACACACACACACACACAAACACACACACACACACTCACTATAACACACACACACACTTACACACACAAACACACACACACTTACACACACTCACTATAACACACACACACACACACACACACACACACACACTCACTATAACACACATACACATACTTACACACACTCACTATAACACACACACACACACACACACACACACACACACACAGAAGAGCTAGCATGTCATTAGCAGTGCGTCTCAAACACGCAGCAGAACAAAGGCAGGAGCAGAAAGGCTCGTGGAGAGTCATGACTCCATCAGTGGAACGTGAGCATGTGTGTGTGTGTTTGTGTGTGAGGCCCAGCTGTCCGCCGTGCTCTCATCTGTCTCGCCTGCGGCTGCGGCTGCACTGGAGGGGAACACGCTGCCATGTGTTTGTGCCTCCCGCTCCTCCTCAACACTAATGCACCGTAATCCGCAAACGGGACGTGTTTGCAATCACTCTGACAAACGACACCTCACAAGGAGATCCATGAAGGACACTTCTGTCTCCAAAACCACATTCACCACTTCATTCTTCACATACAGTGACGTACAGAATACTGCAGTCACATGCAAACCTGCTCAGACAGACTTACATCAAACATAAATAAATAATAGGTAAAAAAAATTATGAAAATAAGAAATAGTAACACTTTAAAATAAAGTTTACATTAACATGAACTAACAATGAAAAATACTTCTAAAGCATTTTTAATATTAGTTAATTTCAACATTTACTATCACATGATTAAAATCAAAAGTTGTTTCTGTTAACATTATTTAATGGACCTGAGCTGACTTGAACTAACAATTCACAGTTGTATTTTTAGTAAATAATTTTTTAAAAAGATGAATAAATCCTATAACGAATGCATTGCTCGTTGTTAATGTTAGTTAATGCATTACTAATGGGACCTTATTGTAAAGTCTTACCAAAATAAAAAAAAAAAATAAGTAATAATAATAAACAAAATAACAATAGATAGGATTATTCAAAAAAAAAAAAAAAAAAAAGCTAGTAAGATGCAGTAAGAGCCCCTTTTCCACTGTAAAATCTCTGTAAGATCCTGGACAGTAATATAAAAGACATTAACATTCACCCGACTCCATCTAACTCCAACCGACTCCATCTGACTCCAACCGACTTCATCTGACTCTAACCGACTCATCTGACTCCAACCGACTTCATCTGACTCCATCCTGCTCCATCTTACACCACCCAACTCCATCTGACTCAATCGACTCCATCTGACTCCAACTGACTCAATCTGACTCCAACCGACTTCATCTGACTCTAACTGACTCCATCTGACTCTATCCTGCTCCATCTTACTCCACCCAACTCCATCTGACTCAATCGACTCCATCTGACTCCATCCTGCTCCATCTTACTCCACCCAACTCCATCTGACTCAATCGACTCCATCTGACTCCAACCGACTCAATCTAACTCCAACCGACTCCATCTGACTCCAACCGACTTCATCTGACTCTAACCGACTCATCTGACTCCAACGGACTTCATCTGACTCTAACCGACTCATCTGACTCCAACGGACTTCATCTGAGTCTAACCGACTCCATCTGACTCCATCCTGCTCCATCTTACTCCACCCAACTCCATCTGACTCAATCAAATCCATCTGACTCAATCAAATCCATCTGACTCCAACTGACTCAGTCTGACTCCAACCGACTTCATCTGACTCAATCGACTCCAACCGACTCCATCTGACTCCACCCGACTCCATCTGACTCAATCGACTCCAACCGACTCCATCTGACTCCACCCGACTCCATCTGACTCAATCGACTCCATCTGACTCCAACCGACTTCAACTGACTCCAACCGACTTCAACTGACTCCATCCAACTCCAACTGACTCCAACAGACTCCATCTGACTCCACCCGACTCCATCTGACTCAATCGACTCCATCTGACTCCACCCGGCTCCATCTGACTCCAGCTGACTCCATCTGACTCCAGCAGACTCAATCGACTCCAACCGACTCCATCCTGCTCCATCTTACTCCATTCTACTCAATCTGACTCCATCTAACTCCAACCGACTCCATCTGACACCACCCGACTCCATCTGACTCCACCCGACTCCACCCGACTCCATCTGACTCCATCGACTCCATCTGACTCCAACCGACTCCATCTGACTCCACCCGACTCCATCTGACTCAATCGACTCCACCTGACTCCACCTGACTCCACCTGACTCCATCTGACTCCAACCAACTTCATCTGACTTTAACCGACTCCATCTGACTCCACCCGACTCCACCCGACTCCATCTGACTCCAACCGACTCCAACTGACTCTATCCGACTCCACCCGACTCCATCTGACTCCAACCGACTCCACCCGATTCCATCTGACTCCACCCGACTCAATCTGACTCCATCCTGCTCCATTCTACTCAATCTGACTCCATCTAACTCCAACCGACTCCATCTGACTCTAACTGACTCCATCTGACTCCACCCGACTCCAACCGACTCCATCTGACTCCACCCGACTCCACCCGACTCCACCCGACTCAATCAACTCCATCTGACTCCAACCGACTCCAACTGACTCTATCCGACTCCACCCGACTCCATCTGACTCCATCTGACTCCACCCGATTCCATCTGACTCCACCCGACTCAATCTGACTCTAACCGACTCCATCTGACTCCATCCAACCGACTCCACCCGACTCCATCTGACTCCACCCGATTCCATCTGACTCCACCCGACTCAATCTGACTCTAACCGACTTCATCTGACTCCATCCAACTCCAATCGACTCCATCTGACTCTATCCTGCTTCCATCTTACTCCATTCTACTCAATCTGACTCCATCTAACTCCAGCCGACTCCATCTGACTCCAACTGACTCCATCTGACTCCACCCGACTCCATCTGACTCCACCCGACTCCATCTGACTCAATCGACTCCATCTGACTCCATCTTACTTTGACTTATGGTTCATGTGAAGTGATCAGATACAGTCGCTAGTTCTCCCTCAGACTGAATGGGTCTGGATCTGGATAATCCTGGTGACTGATTTAAACTGGTGACCACTGTTAACTCAGACAGATTCATTTTCAGACTAATTCTTAAACTTTCTTCAGTTACTTGCCAAGGCAACATTTCTAATTTCTGTTGAACTTAAGTTGAAGTACTAAAATTACTAACTAGAAATAAATAAAAACTAAAATTGAAAGTATAAAGACTGAAAATATCAAAATAAAAGATACTTCAAAATGTGAATAAAAACCATCTAAACAATTGTAAAATAACACTGGTTCAGATATAAAGACACAAACTGTACATCATTTTAATATCTGAGTTTGTGTTTAGGTACAATCTCAACATTTATTAATAGGAATGTGGTCAAAACATCTAGAATGTGAACCCTGTTTGACCTCCTCACCTCCTTCTGTCTTTCCCTTGTTTTCTTCTATTAATGTCTGCATTATTGTTACTCTAACATCTTGTATCTCTTATTAATTTTGTAATGTAATAATAATGTGATTCTGATTGTTCTTTGGATTAAAACGTGACACACTGTGATGAGGAGGATTTAAACATTAAATATCTTATGAATACATTCGATACTCAAAAGATGAAATTAAACAAAAAACAATGAAATTAGTCAAAATACTTCTAGTTAAACCTTAGAATGAATTGGCTGTGAGCATCACGTGATCCATCTGCTGATCTGAGCCTAGATTCAGACTCGTGTGTCACTCAGAATGCTGCCTAAGAAGGGATCTGTCTATGTAGACATCAGCGTCTCTATTAGCGTCTCAAACAGGACAGAAATAAAGCACATCAGAAACAGAAGCTGCTCTTCCTCTCTGCGGTGGGATGGAAGCGTGTCGTGCCGACAGGTCACGCTTGTCTCTGAAAGCGTGCAATTACAGTCCAACACCGCGCAACACCGAACTGACGAACAACGCCAATTACTGTAATTATGCAGACGCTTCCAGAGCAGAGGCAGCGTTTAAAACAAACTCCACCACAAACTTTCACAATAATAATTCATCACTGGGCTATTGTCTCCAGCAAATAACGCTGCACTCAAACCGCTGCATAAATCAGCTGCAGAAGTGTAATATCACTCTCAGTTTCATATTAGATCAAAGCTGATTGTGAAACGTGTTAAACATGTTCACTATTAATGAAACCAATGTCTCTCGTGATTAGGTATTTCTGAGACAAACTCAATAATGAGGCCTAGTGTATAATCTCACGTAATCATTTTCTCTTTCACTTGGATCTTGGTGTACTTTGAATCAAAAAATCAGAAGAATGCATGAATGAAATGAATCAGTGTGAGATCAGCTAGTTCAGACGCTGATTCTGATTGGACGATCGGCTCTTACCTGGTGTGAGTGACGATGTCAGTCAAGGCCCCGCCTTCTAGGAACTCCATCACTACCCAGAGTTCATCACCGACCAGATAACTGTTGTACATGTCGACCACGTTCTCGTGATGGTAATCTCTCATGATGACCACCTGCAAGCAGATGAACAGGAAAACATCAAGACCAGTGTCTGACCATCTCTGCTTCATCATGAATGAGGGATGAAAATCAATCGAAATAACTTGTTTTAAATTTACCATTAAACGTACCATATTGGTATAAAAAAGCAAAGAGAAAGAAAATGTGTTCCATTTTTTGATATCAACATCTTTAAGTGGATTAAACCATACATCAGCAGAGAAAAAGGAAAATTAGTGAGAATCAACTAGTGTGAATAATATGTTATCATGTAACCCATAAAAAGTAACTATAATCTAATTATGAGCATTATAAAATGTAATATACTCTAATTATGAGTATATGGTTGTATAATGAATCCAGATTACATGTAATCAGTTACTACCCCCAGCTCTGATAACAAATATTGCAGTTAATAAAATAATCTGGATTACACATATTTTGTAATGCAGTCTGACTACTTTTTGATTACTTTTTGAACTCATTTAACACAACAACAATAAAAACAAAAAGGAAAAAAACTATATTCTATTCTTTCTCATGAAATGCATTAAACATTACATTACATTAGGGTTTCCCAAACTGTATATAAGTGGTAGGTTCATTTAGAAAAAAAAAAGAAAAAAAAAAGAATTGGGCTGAATCAATACATTTTGAATAATTTACCACCATTGTGTGAATAATATGTCGTCATGTAATCCATAAAAGTAACTGTAATCTGATTATGAGCATTTTAAAATGTAATATTTTTGGAATCTGATTAGGTAATCCAGATGACATGTAATCAGTTACAGCACTGTGTCGATTTACACACGAGCAGCTCGTGATGCAGTGTTTTCAGTGTCTCTGCATCTGCTGTGAGTCTGTGTCCAATATAATGAGCATTATACATTATATAACACACACCAAACCATCTTCCCAAACATGTAACATAACATAACATAAAACATACAGCATATTAACAAAAGGGAAACTTTTTTGCCAAAATAAAAGCTTAATAAAAACAAAGAAATTTACACAACTATAAATATGAATATTGTATTTTTACAGTTGGACTGTAAAAATAAAATAATCATAATACTATTTATCTTAAAACCTTTTTTATTTTACAGAGAAATATTACACTAGTAATACTTCATATTTTGTTTAATATTTTCATAATAATAAGAAGAATCATGATAGAAATACTTTAAAAAATAATTTTTATTTTATAGACACACTGGTATACAGTCAAACCAAAAATTATTCAGACACCTTCAACATTTCTCACATTATCACAGTTTATTTGCTTTAGTTTAGAAAATAGTAATAAAATATGACAAGAACTCAGAGTTAAACTGTGTCAGAACAAATTCATCTTCATAATGTCAGATAATTTTGATCGAAAGGTATGTAATGAATTCGGTTGAATAGCTGTCAGCTGTTAAAGTTAAGAACACAATTAGATAATACCAATTTAGCTCAACCAATTACCAAGCAATGCTTCATTTTGTTCAGTCTTTGCTGTAACAAGATCACATCAGCAATTAAAGAAAAACACTGAAGCACAACATGCTCAGATCAAAGAGTCTGAATAATTTTTGAAAAAATCTGTATGAAGAATTTTTGGGTATAATATGTCACGGTTTACTTTATTTTGCTATCCTCGCTTACATAAATGAACTATAGTAAAAAAAAAAAAAAAAAAGATCAAAAATTATATCTGCTGTCTGAATACATTTTGGTTTGACTGTATAATCACAAAGGTTTTTGCCTATACTGCACAGCTCTACAAACCTGGAGCTTTTTTCACCATTTAGTTCACCAGGATACTGGCGCGCTCACCTCGTTGAACAGAAGTTCCCGCCGCTGCTGTTTTCTCAGGTCCATCTTCTTCACGGCCACCTGTTTGCCGCTGTGCTTCTCGGTGGCGATGCACACGATGCCCGTGGATCCCTCGCCGATCTTCAGGAAGTTGTCCAGATACTCGCGCGGGTCGCCCGGGTTCACCACCAGCTGCAGTGCCGCCCGGAACTGCTCGTGCGAAACCCTGCAGGGCGGCTGCTCGGAGGCCGAGCCCCAGCTGGGCGGCGGATAGGCCCCAGGGCCCGAGGTGAAGGGCGAGGAGGGCTGCGAGTGCGCCCCCTGCGGGGTGTAGGGAGGGCTGGGCTGCGGCGGCCGGTACTGGAAGGCCGGAGGGTACTGGAGACCGGCCGGGTAACCGGGTTTGCTGTGGCTCTGAGGTAGTTTGTGGGGAACGCACTGATATGTCTCGAGCCCCGGCCCCTGTGGGCTCCCGTCACGGGCCCCGCGCTCGTACTCACCCTGTTCCGTCCAAACACAAAACATCATGGGCCTCATTAGGGTTGGGTATCGTTTGAATTTTATCAGTTCCGATTCCCAGTTTCGATTGTAATGTGGCTCAAAAAAATTAAGTCAAACATTTAGATATCAAACATACTTATTCTGTGTCTCTTTTTGCAAAACATTTAGTTGCAGCTGAATACCACGAACAAAAATCAGCCAGCTACATAAAAACTGGAGTCGATTAAGAGCTGTTTGTGTGCAAAATAGAGGCGCAAGATTCTGGATAAATTCAGACTTTTTTTTTTTTTAAATGGAGGTTGTAGTTCTCTTATAATTCTGAAGAATAAATATTAAACAACTACACTGCAAAAAAATATTCTCTTTTGTATTTTTTGTCTTGTTTTCTAGTATAAATATCTAAACATTCTTGAATCAAGATGAATTTACTGTACAAATAAAATGAATTAAAATATTATGTCTTGTTTTCTGTTTTCTGTTTAGCCTTTGAATTAAGATTATTTTTCTTGCCCCATTGGCAGATATTTTTTTGTTTTAAGCAAAAAACTAACAAAATTTTGATTATTTTTCTTTAGAAAACAAGACTTAATATCTTAAATCATTTTACTTGTAAAGTAAATGCAAATTGATTCAAGAATGTTTAGATATTTATTTATACTAGAAAACAAGACAAAAAAATTTTTGCAGTGTAAACAAAATCTCATGGAATTTATGAATGGACTGATTCAATGACTCACTCAATATTTACTTGTTGTTGATTGATGAATCAGTGTTTTTGAATGAATCTCTTGAATGAATGATTCAAAGACAAATACATTTTTGACAGCCCCTTTTCGCCAACTAAAAAAAAAAAAGATGCGCACAAGAATTGATAGGTGGAATTAAAACTTTAATTTTACAAGAAGTATCCAATTCCTGACTTTAAATATCTGATACTGAAATTGGAATTGATTCTTGATTTCCAACCCTAGGGCTCATTTATAAAATGTTGTGCAGAAACCATTCTAAATTTGATATTACGTTCATCTTTCAAATATGCGTACATGTGATTAGTAGGATGAATGTACGCACAGAAAACGCACGTACGCATCTCTCTCAGATGTGAAATCTATGAATCGCAAATGATCTTGAACTCGCGCGCAACTGAATGGTTTCAGCTCTGTGCTTGTAAATGACTCCTAATTAATGTCATTAACATACAAAAGATCACCAATCATCATAATTTAGAACAGCGAGCTGCAAGAACAGCTTACATTTCCAGAAACCTGCAGGACTCCGACAAGAAAAAGTGCGTACGTCTGCTCAGACCCTGACGTGACACTAAGCACTTTTCCACGTCAAAGACAGTTTTTATAAATATGAGCGCTGGCGTGGATTTAATCGCACGCACACTCTACGATCAAATCTGAGCCTACGCACGCTTTATAAATGAGGCCACATGAGTGAATAATGTAGACACGAGCAGCAGCAGAAGACGCTCATGATTCCTCATTACAGGCCTGCGATGATCCTCAAACGCTCGTTTATCACAGAGCTGCTGTCCGCTGAGGGAACGGCCCTCAAACTGAGGCTCAATGCCACACATTACAGCAGCACAACAAACCAAATCACACTGACACTGGAATCATATGATCCTTCTGTCATCATGTACAAAACAAGAGGGTGAACATTCAGATAAAGATCTGCGGTGTTTTTTACCAAACAGAAAATATCACACAATATTTATGATCAATAAATTAAAATAACTGTTTTCTATGTGAATATCTGTTAAACTGTAATTTATTTCTGTGATGCGCAGCTGTATTTTCAGCATCATTACTCCAGTCTTCAGTGTCACATGATCCTTCAGAAATCATTCTAATATGCTGATTTGCTGCTCAAGAAACATTTCTGAAAACAGTTTTATTTATGCTGAAAACATTTTTATTAATCAAGGACACATTAAATTGATCAAATATGTCAGTAAAGACATTTATAATGTTACAGAAGATTTCTATTTCAAATAAAAGCTGTTCTCTTGAACTTTCTATTCATCTGTGAATCCTGAACAATAAAATGTATCACAGTTTCCACAAAAATATTGTGCAGCACAACTGTTTTCAACATTGATAATAATCAGAAATGTTTCTTGAGCAGCAAATCAGCATATTAGAATGATTTCTGAAGGATTTCTGGAGTAATGATGCTGAAAATACAGCTTTTTTCAATTACATTTTAACAGATGTTTTACATCTTAATAATTATAATACAATCAAATAGTAATAATATTTCAAGAGTTCTTTCAAAAACATTGAAAAATTTAATTATTACTTTTTATTATAACAATTACTACTTCATTGTTCAAACTTTTGACTGGTAGCGTATGTGATACACATACAGAACTGAGTAAAAGCAGAGCTGAGATGATTTTCAGCATGCGTACAGTGAGAAGCAAGCATATGTTAGTGGAATAAAGCATTAGAAAGACCGCAGTCACGACGGATCTGATTCTCACGCAGTTAGTTCCCGATCTGCAGGGTCACGGTGGGCGGTAGATTGAATTATTCCCACCACGCCCCGAACACAAGAAGATGACACGACACGGATCGTCATCTAAGCGCCTGATGATGAGAATGCCGGCTGTAATTACGTCGGTGGACTCCTTTAATCATTCATCCCAGCGAGGCTGTTTATGGGCCGGAGAAAGTCCCGAGACCCCCTTTCCCACCCGGCACCACTGGCTGATCCATGTTCGTTAAATGCACATTAATCTGAATTTGGCAGCATAATCAACAACCCAACTGGAGTGTGAAATTGAATTCTGCGGTGGAACACGCCGCCGCGGCTTTTATGCAAGGGCTGCAGAAAAGGAAGGTGCCACAACATCAGTTCATCACAATGAGCGTGAGCGTGCCCGAGGTCCCAAGTCCCCGAGCTGGGGCCTTTAACGGCCCGAGATTCCCAGCAGTGCCCACAAAATGCTGGGCTCGCTGAAAGTGACCGAGTCAAGCTGAATGAGAAAGAAAGAGATTCATTATGACGCCACTGAGCCGAGACTGATGGGAGTTCGGCCTGAATCACAGCCAAATCTCTCACACACACACACACACACACGCACACACACACGCACGCACACACACACGCACACACACACGCACACACGCACGCACACACACACACACACGCACACACACACGCACGCACACACGCACGCACGCACACACGCACACACACACGCACACACGCACACACACACACACACACACACACGCACACACACACACACACACGCACACACACACACGCACACACGCACACACACGCACACACACACACACACACGAGTGTGCTGCTCAATACAGTTGACATATAGTACAACGTCGCTGCGTACATCAACTGAACCCGCCAGAAACACAGCTCATATTTCACCCCTAACATCAGCAGAAAGAAACATGAAAGTACATGTAGCTTAATGCAAATGAAGAGTTTGTGCATCATGGATTTATGTTCATGACACATTTACACACAAATTTCTGATTAATCATTAACATGAATTTAGATCTTTAAAAGCACACTGGATAAGGTGAATTTGGTTACACTTTATTTTGATAGTACACTGTAGACATTCTACTAACTGCAAAGTTGCAAAGTTACTTACTGTTAGTAGAATGTCTAAAGTGTACTATCAAAATAAACTGTTACCCTGAATTTAATTTATGCTGTTTTAAAAATAAAATGTTGTTCAGACCAGACAAAGGTTTGGGGGATGAAAATATTAACAGTATTCAGTTTTTAACGCATCTTGCAGATTCTGCAGGGGGTATAAATTTATGTTGCTGTATATCAAGCAGTTATTCAGTGGACTAATGCACTTATAATGCGGACCGTGTAAAAGCATCTGCCGGCCATGTAAATGCACCACTCCTTGATGTTGAATATTTATTTTTAATATTGAATATTTATTATGCACTTTTGCTGCCACAATATATTTAAATAAAATGATGGATCTGTTTTATAATAAAAGAAGCTTTTGGAGGTGAAAATTTGTCAAAGTAAGAATTTTTTCTTCTGATTCTTCATGAGATTCGCCTGATGATGGTAATGGTTGGACTAAATACAAAGAAATATGTAATTATTTAAAAATTAATGTTGCTGATTCTATGGGAATGTAAGTTATTTTACTATAATTGAGATACTACTATCATTTTTATTAACTAGTGTTTGTATAATTAACTATCTAATTTTTTATTTTCTGTTTTCATGTTAATTTTCGCTAAAGTTTTAGAAATTTTGTTGTGTATGTTTGTGAATTTTTGAGAAATGTTGCCAGGCACACTGCAAAAAATTATTTTTTTAGTATCGTTGTCTTGTTTTCTAGTATAAATATTTAAACATTCTTGAATCGAGATGCATTTACTTCACAAGTAAAATGATTTAAGATATTAAGACTTGTTTTCTTAAAAAAAAATCAACATTTTGTTAGTTTTTGCTTAAAACATTCAAAAATATCTGCCAGTGGGGTAAGAAAAATAATCTTAATTCAAAGGCTTAACAAGATTATTTTTCTTACCCCATTGGCAGATATTTTTGCTTGTTTTAAGAAAAAACCAACAAAATACTGATTTTTTGTTTTACAGAAAACAAGACATAATATCTTAATTACTTTTACTTGTACAGTAAATTCATCTTGATTCAAGAATTTTTACATATTTATACTAGAAAACAAGACAGAAATACTAAGAGAATCATTTTTTGCAGTGCAGCTAGCTGAAATAAAAAAGTTTTTTATTTTATTTCAGATGATGTTTATTTTCGATAATGTTTACTTATGTTTGTTTCAAATAACAATGTGTTTATTTTTTATTTTACTTTTAATTTTAGTTTTAGTAAACTATAATAACCCTGATGTAAATCTATGTTGCAATATATTGAGGAGTTATTGAGGAAACGGCCTCATACACTTCTGATGCGTGCGGATGTCTTACAGTAATCCTGAAATATCTGTGAATTGAAATGACAAGAGCGCATCACAGTTCAGAGCTCAAGCATGTGTAAATGAAGGTCTGTGATGATCTGCTGTTTTCGGGGAGATGCTACGCTTCCGTTAATTGATTCCTGCGCCGCTCTCATGAGTAATTCTGTGTCTCCGGCCGCGGCGCTCTTTTCACGGGGGAGTAGATTAAGAACTGACACCAGATCCATCACGGAGCCAGTGCTGCGGAGAGGTGGTGCGACCTGCGAGATAATACGCCCTACACGGCCTGCGGGTGAGGAGCGGACAGTGCATCTGCAGCCTGCAACTCAACACACAGCTGGAGGCTTCCATTGGGAACAATGCGGCATTTGTACAGGAACGGGAGGCGCATGAACTGAGCCTTAATGCAATGTAAAACACCTGTCAAATGCATCAGATTAGATCTTTAAAAACACACTGGATGAACTGAATTCATGCTGTTTTAAAATAAAATGTTATTCAGAGAGAACAAAGGTTTTTTGGGGGTAAAATTATGCTTAAAATAATTCTTCATGATGATGGTAATAATAGGACTAAATACAAAACAACATGCCTTTTTTAAATGCATCTTTCAGATTCAGGGGGTGTAAATTTATGCCGTAATATATTGAGGAGTTATTCAGTGGCCTTATACACTTCCAATGCACAAAGCAGATGAAATGAAAGGTAAAAGTATTTGCCAAATGCATGAAATCAGATCTTAAAAAAACATACTGAAATTACTGCACTGAGTTTAATGATGTGAATCTTGGATATTCTGCAGATGTAAGTTTATGTTGCAATATATTGAGGAGTTATTGAGGAAGTGGCCTAATACTCTTCTAATGCGGTAAGTGCATGAAATGCAATGTAAAATCATCTACCATGTAAATGCAGCACTCCTTAATGATATTAAAGTGATAGTTCACTCAAAAATGAAAATTCTGTCATTAATTACTAACCTTCATGTCGTTCCAAACCCGTAAGACCTTCGTTCATCTTCGGAACACAAGTTAAGATATTTTTGATGAAATCCGAGAGCTCTCTGACCCTCCATAGACAGCAATGCAACTGAAATGTTCCCAGGTCCAGAAACATAGTAAGGACATCAGTAAAACAGTCCATGTAACATCAGTGGTTTAACCGTAATTTTACGAAGCTACAAGAATACTTTTTGTGCGCAAAGAAAATAACAACTTTATTCAACTATAAAAAATAACGACGACAATGCATGCATCGTGGTACTCTCCATAATGGCAGAATACATGATTTTATACGTGAATAAAGTCATTATTTTTGTTTTCTTTGCACACAAAAAATATTCTCGTAGCTTCGTAAAATTATGGTTGACCCCCTGATGTCACATGGTCTATTTTACCGATGTCCTCACTACATTTCTGGACCTGGGAACATTTCAGTTGCATTGCTGTCTATGGAGGGTCAGAAAGCTCTCAGATTTCATCAAAATTATCTTAATTTGTGTTCCGAAGATGAACGGAGGTCTTACGGGTTTGGAACGACATGAGGGTGAGTAATTAATGACAGAATTTTCATTTTTGGGTGAGCTATCACTTTAATTTCTATTGCGCATTTTTACTGCCACGAGATGTTTGAGCAAAACAATGGATCTCCTTGGAGCCTTTTAATCCAAAATCTGCCATGCAAAGATCTCTGAGCAGACAAACTGCATTTGACCATCACATGCAAATGTTGCATCATCAGCAGCGGTTCACTTTGGCAAGTCTGGATTTATCTTGCATTGACTGTGCCAGAGAATCACACAAACCAATAGTGTGAATGCATCCCTAATGCACTGGTGCATTTTGACATGATGCCCTTGCAGAACAATAAGACAATTAGTAGGAGGCCGATTTGATCTTTACCTTTACGAGCGAAGATGTGTTCTCGGACAGTCTGGGGTACGTGTACGAGCTGTATGGCCCCTGCGGCGCAGCTCTAAATGCGCTGATGCTGTAAGGCAGGCCGGGCTCCTGCAGGCCTGACCCCGAGCGCGAGCGCTGCCGGATGGCCGGCTGGGGGCTCGTCTGACTGATGTACGAGGACTTGGGCCTCTTGTCGTAGTCGTCTCTCAGTCCCGCTCTGTATCCCCAGTCTCCGTCGGGATAGTTCATCTGCTCGCTGTGGATGGAGACGCGCGACGGCGTTCCCAGTGGATGCTCCCGGTAATCCTGGCTGGATCCGCCCAGAGAGGCGCGGTAGTATTCCCTGCGGCCGCCCATGGCCATCTCGGCGGTGGACAGCCGCATCTTGCTCTCCAGGTAGGCGTGGTAGTCAGGCGGCATCTTGGCGTAGTCCGAGGACTTCTGCGGCATGGCGTCGGGATAGAAGGGGCTGCGGATGGGATGGCCGTTCTGTCTGAGAGAGAAGCGGTAGTGCCGTCCATAGTACTCGCCGTCGTGGACACCTCGCTCACGGTACGCCTCTAGCGAGAAGTCTTTACTGCTGTCCAGGTCGCACGAGAAGCGGCCGTAATAGTGTCCGAAGCCGTTCTCATCCGGTCCGCCGGCATTGGACGTGGACGCAGATGCTGGTTTGCTCCCGCCGGCCTTATGGGCTCCAGGAGGACTCTCTTTCCTCAGAGAGTTGGAGCGGGTGACGGAGATGCTGTCAAACTCCTCCAAAAGGCCATTGATGGAGGCGTCCTTGGGCGGCCGGGTCCCGCGGACGATGGTCTGCAAAGAGAAGGCAGAAGAGTCTGTGAGGCACAAAGACAAACAAGAAGGTCTGAGCGTTTCACCACCTATTTAAAACGGAGACTGGGGATACAGAGCGGGACTGAGAGACGACTACGACAAGAGGCCCAAGTCCTCGTACATTCATTTAGCCATTAATTGTAATAATGAAAGTGAAAGTCGTGACGTATTGTCAAGTATGGTGACCCATACTCGAAATTGGTGCTCTGCATTTAACCCACCCAAGTGCACACACACAGCAGTGAGTAGTGAACAGACACACACACACACACCGTTAACACACACCCAGAGCAGTGGGCAGCCATTGATCCAGCCGGTTCGGTGCCTTGCTAAAGGGCACCTCAGTCATGGTATCGAAGGCAGAGAGAGTGCTGTTCATTCACAGTCCCCACCTTCAATTCCTGCCAGTGCGAGAAACGAACCGGCAACCTTCAGGTTACAAGCCAGACTCCCTAACCATTAGGCCATCACTTCCCCAACATAATCCAGTGAGATTTTTGTGCTCCACACAGAGATCTGATCTGATCATCATCCAGTCTGTCTGGAATGACATGAAGAAACAGAACAAACTGAGACAGACTAAATCCAGAAGAAATGACGCTTCAAGAAACCTACCTGCAAAGCTACAGCACTGTTAAAAGTTTTAGGCACTTGTGTAAAAATGCTGTAAAATGAGGAAGCTGTCAAAAATAATGTCATAAATAGATTTTCTTTAACAATTAACTTCTATTAACTAAATTAAATCAACATTTGGTGTGACCATCCTTTGTGTTTAAAGCAGCTTTTGTCCTTGGTGTACTTGAGCAGAGTTTTTCAGGAGCTTTGCAGGCAGCTTTCTAGAAGCGTCTTGGAGACACAGTTCTTCTGGATTTAGTCTGTCTCAGTTCTGATTCTTCATGTCATTCCAGACAGACTGGATGATGATCAGATCAGATCTCTGTGTGGAGCACAAAAATTTCACTGGATTATTACAATTAATGGCAAAATGAATGTTTGGAAATGTAAACTGATATTTCCTACTGACACACTACAGCAAAATATAGAAATAACTGAGTTAAAACCATTTTTTAGCTGGTGAAAATATTTGTGTTCTAACAATTTTGGTCACCACTGTATATTTTGACAGTCAAACAGCAGTGGGAGTGGGATCAGAAAATGTTTGGCAGTGGTGCTATCACGAGCCGAGCCTGAATAAAATCACAGCGTTGCTCATCTCATCCCACTGATGCTTAAGCACGTTACACAGCTGCATCGTGACTCACCGCAGAATAAAACACTGAAACAGACCCAAAATATAAGAGTAGCACGAGCTGAAAGGCCTGACGGAAGGTTTTTCCCAAACTAGTCTTCCAAAACTACACTACAATTACATGAGCAGATTTAGAAAACGAGTCTTTTCATATTTTCCGTACAGATTGACCTAAACCAGGTAAAAGCCAATCCCACACACACAGTTCTTTTAAGAACTTGTCACTGAAAGGTTCTTTGGGGAACTAAAAATGGTTCTGTGGTTTTTTGGCATTGCTGTAAATAAGACCTTTTAAAACCTTTACCTTTATACAGTATCTATTTGCATCATTTCAGAGTAACTGCTGCTGTATGCACAAGGACAAATTGTGATTATTTACTATGTAAATGATCAAATCTTAAAAGAAGAGACTATATTTCTAGACATTACTGTAGAGTATGTGACGTATGCAGCTCCAGTAAAGAACGGCCACTGTGATCTTGACCTGCATCTGCAGTATAAAAACTCTCTGACCTCATTTAGTTACTGCTGCGGCTCTTTAAGTAAAATCAGATAACCTGAAGTAAAACTAGAACAAAAGTCTGGAGGTTCTAGATCACAGATGATCTAGAACACAGTGTTTTAAGCATGCAGTAGAGTTAGTTCCAGATGTACCTGCCTGTCATCAATCAAAACACCTTGATGAGATCATTCAAATGGATTTAAATTCTGGTCCCATTCAGCTGTGAAACTTTTGTAAGATCCAGCCAGAGCTACATGAATCTTTAAAAAAAGTTTTTGATTTCTCATCAGGTTCTTCAGATTAATGTTTTGGTTTGATGGTTCTTTGAAGCATCAAAACATATTGTAGATGCTTTTCTGAAGAACCAAAAAAAAAAAAAAAACAACTCTGTGGATCTTAAGAACCTTCTTCTATGGCTTCATGCTGTAAAACTCTTTTGGTTCTGATTGATCTTCTGGTTGATTTCTTTAATATGGGGATAAACTCATGCATAATAGTGTCGGTCAATGAAACACAAACATGAGACACATCTGAGACCAGAATGAGATCTAAGCAATTGGAACACACTCACATGCACATGATTTTCAGGGTCCGTATTAAACCTTTACTCTGAAGCTCTACAGATGAACAAAACACAACCAGATTCTCAGTGTTTAAAGTGAAGCTCAAGAATCCACAGATCAGAAGAGCTGGAACGTGTGGTCAGGTTAAGAGAAAGAGAGGAGCTAATAAACGTCACAGTCTGAGTTTCAGCAGAGGAAGAGGAAATACATCTCCTGGACGGCCAGTCTCCTCATCACAGCAGCACTACACGGAGTGTCATCCATCTCTTTAATGTGCGTGTCACCACTGCGCTCTGAGCTGAGTCCATCTGAGGAGAATGTGATCGCAGGCCTTTACACCTCTTATCCACTATACAGCCACTAACACTCACTCACTCACTCACTCGCTCACCCTAACACTCACATTCACTCATGCTAACACTCACACTCATTCACTCACTCGCTCACCCTAACAAGTCCTTATCGATTGCAATTGCTGATCGATTGCTTCAGTCTGTTCCTGTCTGTTGTGCTGCTGAGAGGTTTGCGATTGTAGCTCCGCTTTTTTATTGAATCTTTACCTTACTTTCACTCTCTGTTGTTTAAAGTGATAATATATAACTTAATTCCCACCATATTTCTGGTATTATCTATCAAACTAATCTAACTAATTTGATCGTTCGCTTTTAAAACCGCGAGTGCAGCGCGCGTGCAGTGCGTTAGCTGGTTAGCTTGTTACTCGTGGTTCCATTCACGTTTCTATTCGCGCCTCTTATTGTTTTATTTTTTCTCGCTCCGTTTTCATTTTTCTCTCGCTCCGTTTTTCACAAGTTTATCAAACAACAGTGGTAAGTTAAGTTGGTATCATTCATCGATCACGGTGAGTAATGGCTTCTCCTTCTCTTGTTGTTTGCACTTCATGCCACATGTACAGTTTATCTCTCTCTGTCGGCGACGAGGGATTCACATGTGATAAATGCAGGGAAATAGTTAGGCTGACAGAGAAGATTTTAGAACTAGAGACACGCATCCAAACTTTAGTTGAGGATAGTAAGAATGTGAGGGCTGTAGATACTGCTTTGGATGCGACTAGCTCAGGGAGTCCTGTACATTGTTCGGTTCCGGTTGTGCCCGTGCAGCAGGGCAACTGGGTGACTGTGAGACGGCATAGTCGCGGGTCAAAACACCGCTCTTCCGTTCCGATCAAAACATCAAACAGGTTCTCCCCACTCGGTGACACACCCACTGAGAAACCTGATGAAAGTGCTCTAGTAATTGGCGATTCTATTGTACGGAACGTGAAAATAGAGACACCAGCCACCATAGTCCAATGTTTACCGGGAGCCAGAGCGCCTGACATCTTGGCAAATTTAAAAGTGCTGGCTAATGCTAAACGTAAATTCAGTAAGATTGTTATCCACGTCGGCGCTAATGATGTTCGACTTCGCCAGTCGGAGATCACTAAAAATAATGTTAAAGAGGTGTGTGAACTTGCAAGTATGATGTCAGACACTGTAATATGCTCTGGTCCGCTCCCTGCTTACCGTGGCGATGAGATTCATAGCAGACTGTCGTCACTCAATGGCTGGATGTCTAAGTGGTGCCCGCAGAATAACGTAAGTTTCATAGACAATTGGAAGAGCTTTTGGGGCAGACCTGACCTGTTGAAAAGAGATGGTGTTCATCCCTCCTGGGGTGGTGCCGCTCTTCTCTCTAGAAATATGGCACATAGTCTTAGAGTTCGTACTTGACTAACTAGGGCCCAGGTCAGGGAGCAGACAGACTGGCTAAACCGACCGTCTGCTAGCCGCCTCACGTCACAGAAGGCAGTTAATTCTCAGCACATAGAGACTCCTTCACCTAGATATCGCACTATAGAGACTGTGTCTGTTCCCCGTACTAGAAAATACAGAAAACGTCCAAACCAAAGTAATAGTAACAATTTAATTGATGTTCAACAAATAAAAAATGTTTACAATACAGAGAAACAACTGATAAAACTTGGCTTACTGAATATCAGGTCCCTTTCTACAAAAGCACTATTTGTAAATGATATGATCACTGACCATAAGCTAGATGTGCTTTGTTTGACAGAAACATGGCTAAAACCAGATGAATACATTACTTTAAATGAGTCTACCCCCCAAGATTACTGCTATAAAAATGAGCCACGTCCAAAAGGTAAAGGGGGAGGTGTTGCTACAATTTATAGCAATATTCTCAGTATTTCTCAGAGGGCAGGCTTTAAGTATAACTCGTTTGAAGTTATGGTGCTGCGTATAACATTATCTAGAGAAACATGTGTTAGTGATAAATCCCCTGTGATGTTTGTATTGGCTACTGTGTACAGGCCACCAGGGCACCACACAGACTTTATTAAAGAATTTTCTGATTTTCTATCTGAGTTAGTACTGGCTGCAGATAAAGTCTTAATTGTTGGTGATTTTAATATCCATGTCGATAATGAAAAAGATGCATTAGGATCAGCATTCATAGACATTCTGAACTCTATTGGGGTTAGACAACATGTTTCAGGACCTACTCATTGTCGAAATCATACTCTAGATTTAATACTGTCACATGGAATTGATGTTAGTGGTGTTGAAATTCTGCAGCAAAGCGATGATATCTCAGATCATTATCTAGTCTTGTGTAAACTCCATATAGCTAAAACTGTAAATTCTACTCCTTGTTACAAGTATGGTAGAATCATCACTTCTACCACAAAAGACTGCTTTGTAAGTAATCTTCCTGATTTATCTCAATTCCTCAGCATATCCAACAGCGCAGAAAAACTTGATGATGTAACAGAAACTATGGACTCTCTCTTTTCTAGCACTTTAGATACAGTTGCTCCTTTACGCTTAAGGAAGATCAAAGAAAACAGTTTGACTCCGTGGTATAATGAGCACACTCGCACCCTAAAGAGAGCAGCCCGGAAAATGGAGCGCAGCTGGAGGAAAACAAAACTAGAGGTATTTCGTATAGCTTGGCGGGAAAGTACCCTATCCTACAGAAAAGCATTAAAAACGGCTAGATCTGATTACTTTTCGTCTCTTCTAGAAGAAAACAAACATAACCCCCAGTATTTATTCAATACAGTCACTAATTTAACGAAAAATAAAGCATCAACAGGTGTTGGCATTTCTCAAGAGCACAGCTGTAATGACTTTATGAACTACTTTACTTCCAAGATCGATACTATTAGAGATAAAATTGTAACCATGCAGCCGTCAGCTACAGTATCGCATCAGATAGTGCACTATAGATCCCCTGAGGAACAATTCCACTCATTCTCTATTATAGGATAGGAAGAATTGTATAAACTTGTTAAATCATCTAAACCAACAACATGTATGTTAGACCCTATTCCATCTAAACTACTAAAAGAGCTGCTTCCAGAAGTCATAGATCCTCTTTTGGCTATTATTAATTCATCATTGTCATTAGGATATGTCCCCAAAACCTTCAAATTGGCTGTTATTAAGCCTCTCATTAAAAAACCACAACTTGACCCCAAAGAGCTAGTTAATTACAGACCGATCTCAAATCTCCCTTTTCTGTCAAAGATACTAGAAAAGGTAGTATCCTCACAATTATATTCCTTCTTAGAGAAAAATGGTATCTGTGAGGAATTCCAGTCAGGATTTAGACCATATCATAGTACTGAGACTGCTCTCATTAGAGTTACAAATGACCTGCTTCTATCATCTGATCATGGTTGTATCTCTTTATTAGTTCTACTGGATCTTAGCGCTGCGTTCGACACTATCGACCACAACATTCTTTTGAATAGACTAGAAAACTTAGTTGGCATTAGTGGAAGTGCCTTAGCATGGTTCAAATCGTACTTATCTGACCGCCATCAGTTCGTAGCAGTAAATGAAGAGGTATCATATCGATCACAAGTGCAGTATGGAGTACCTCAAGGCTCAGTACTAGGGCCGTTACTTTTCACGCTTTACATGTTACCCTTGGGAGATATTATCAGGAGACATGGTGTTAGCTTTCACTGTTATGCTGATGATACTCAGCTCTATATTTCTTCACGGCCCGGTGAAACACACCAAATTGAGAAACTAACGGAATGTATAGTCGATATAAAAAACTGGATGACGAGTAACTTCTTACTGCTAAATTCTGAAAAAACAGAGGTGTTAATTATCGGACCTAAAAACCCCACATGTAATAACCTAGAACACTATCTAACACGTGACGGCTGCTCTGTCAATTCTTCTTCATCAGTTAGGAACCTAGGTGTGCTGTTTGATAGCAATCTTTCATTTGAAAGCCATGTTTCTAGTATCTGTAAAACTGCGTTTTTCCATCTCAAAAACATATCTAAATTGCGACCTATGCTCTCAACGTCAAATGCAGAAATGCTAATTCATGCGTTTATGACCTCAAGGTTAGACTATTGTAATGCTTTACTGGGTGGTTGTTCTGCACGCTTGATCAATAAACTACAGTTGGTCCAAAATGCAGCAGCTAGAGTCCTTACTAGAACCAGGAAGTATGACCATATTAGCCCGGTTCTGTCAACACTGCACTGGCTCCCTATCAAACATCGGATAGATTTTAAAATCTTGTTAATTACTTATAAAGCCCTGAATGGCTTAGCTCCTCAGTACTTGAGCGAGCTCTTATCACATTATAGTCCTCCACGTCTGCTGCGTTCTCAAAACTTTGGCCATTTGATAATACCTAGAATATCAAAATCGACTGCGGGCGGCAGATCCTTTTCCTATTTAGCGCCCAAACTCTGGAACAATCTACCTAACACTGTTCGGGAGGCAGACACACTGTGTC
Source organism: Spinibarbus caldwelli (assembly GCA_039654775.1). NCBI lineage: Eukaryota > Metazoa > Chordata > Actinopteri > Cypriniformes > Cyprinidae > Spinibarbus > Spinibarbus caldwelli. The sequence goes on along the minus strand of CM077240.1, from coordinate 34,852,083 downwards.
AGTTTAAATCTAGATTAAAGACACATTTCTTTAACCTGGCTTACACATAACACACTAATACACTTCTATTATTCAAATCCGTTAAAGGATTGTTAGGCTGCATTAATTAGATCAACCGGAACCGGGAACACTCCTCATAACACACGATGTACTCGTTACATCGTAAGAAGAATGGCATCTACGCTAATATTTGTCTGTTTCTTTATTATTCTGTTTCTCAGTCCGTGTCCGGATCAGATGGCGCCGGGAGATGATGTCTGTGACCCTGACCGTCGGCGGAGGCCGGACACCTGAATGAGCCCCGGGGACATATCCCCAGTGAAGACCTCGACTTAAATACAATAAAACTTAAAATTAAACAAAATAACTATAATATAATAAAATACCTAACTACATAATACTATTATTGTTAGAAATTGCAACAATATAAAAATAGAAATATAATACATTTATACATTTAAAATTTAATTAATACAATAAGTAAAAAAATAAATAATAATATCCTGGCCAGAGGAGAACTGGCCCCCCGACTGAGCCTGGTTTCTCCAAAGGTTTTTTTTCTCCATTCTGTCACAGAGGGAGTTTTCGTTCCTTGCCGCTGTCGCCTCTGGCTTGCTCAGTTGGGGACACTTAATTTCTAACGATTATCGTCAATTTGATTTCATATATACTATTTAAACTAAACTGAGCTAGACAAAGACATCTCTGAATTCAATAATGAAATGCCTTTAACTGAAAATTGAGTGTTTAATCTTATTATTATACATTACTGACACTCTATCCTCCAATTTGATACTGTTAAGTGCTTTGACACAATCTGTATTGTTAAAAGCGCTATATAAATAAAGGTGACTTGACTTGACTTGACTCACGCTAAAACTCACATTCACTCACACTCACTCACACTAACACTCACACTCACTCACACTAACACTCACATTCACTCACTGTAACACTCACAATCACTCACGCTAACACTCACATTCACTCACGCTAACACTCACACTCACTCATGCTAACACTCACACTCACTCATGCTAACACTCACATTCACTCACACTAACACTCACACTCACGCTAAAACTCACACTCACTCACAATAACACACTCACACTAACACTCACACTCACTCACACTAACACTCACACTCACTCACACTAACACTCACATTCACTCACTGTAACACTCACTCACGCTAACACTCACATTCACTCACGCAAACACTCACATTCACTCACACTAACACTCACACTCACGCTAACACACATTCACTCACGCTAACACTCACACTCACTCACTCACACTAACACTCACTCACTCACACTAACACTCACATTCACTCACACTAACACTCACGCTAAAACTCACACTCACTCACGCTAACACTCACTCACTCACACTAACACTCACACTCACTCACACTAACACTCACACTCACTCACACTAACACTCACATTCACTCACACTAACACTCACACTCACTCACACTAACACTCACACTAACACTCACATTCACTCACGCTAACACTCACACTCAATCACGCTAACACTCACATTCACTCACACTAACACTCACACTCACGCTAACACTCACATTCACTCACGCTAACACTCACACTCACTAACGCTAAAACTCACACTCACTCACACTAACACTCACACTCACATTCACTCACACTCACACTAACACTCACATTCACTCACAATAACACTCACATTCACTCACGCTAACACTAATATTTACTCACGCCAATACTCACATTCACTCACGCTAAAACTCACATTCACTCACGCTAACACTCACATTCACTCACACTAACACTCATATTCACTCACACTAACACTCACACTCACTCACACTTGTTCACTCACTCACACTAACACTCACATTCACTCACACTAACACTCATTCACACTCGTTCACACTCACTCACCTTAACACTCACATTCACTCACACTAACACTAACATTTACTCACGCAAACACTCACATTCACTCACGCAGACACTCACATTCACTCACGATGACACTAACATTTACTCACACTAACACTCATATTCACTCACACTAACACTCATTCACTCACTCACACTAACACTCACATTCACTCACACTAACACTCATTCACACTCGTTCACACTCACTCACCTTAACACTCACATTCACTCACACTAACACTAACATTTACTCATGCAAACACTCACATTCACTCACGCTAACACTAACATTTACTCACGCTAACACTCACATTCACTCACGCTAACACTCACATTCACTCACGCTAACACTCACACTCACTCATGCTAACACTCACATTCACTCACACTAACACTCACACTCACACTCACGCTAAAACTCACACTCACTCACAATAACACTCATTCACACTCGTTCACTCACTCACACTAACACTCACATTCACTCACACTAACACTCATTCACACTCGTTCACACTCACTCACCTTAACACTCACATTCACTCACACTAACACTAACATTTACTCACGCTAACACTCACACTAACACTCACATTCACTCACACTAACACTCATTCACACTCGTTCACTCACTCACACTAACACTCACATTCACTCACACTAACACTCATTCACACTCGTTCACACTCACTCACCTTAACACTCACATTCACTCACACTAACACTAACATTTACTCACGCAAACGCTCACATTCACGCACGTTAACACTAACATTTACTCACGCTAACGCTCACATTCACTCACGCTCACACTCACACTCACATTCACTCACGTAAACAATCACATTCACTCACACTAACACTCACATTCACTCACACTAACACTCACATTCACTCACGCAAATACTCACATTCACTCACGCAAACACTCACATTCACTCACACTAACACTCACATTCACTCACACTAACACTCACACTCACTCACCCGAACACTCACATTCACTCACGCAAACACTCACATTCACTCACGCTAACACTCACATTCACATTAACTCACACTAACACTCACTCACACTAACACTCACATTCACTCACACTAACACTCACATTCACTCACGATAACACTCACATTCACTCACACTAACACTCACACTCACTCACCCTAACAATCACATTCACTCACGCTAACACTCACATTCACTCACACTAACACTCACACTCACTCACGCTAAAACTCACACTCACTCACGCTAACACTCACATTCACTCACGCTAACACTCACATTCACTCACGCTAACACTCACATTCACTCACGCTAACACTAACATTTACTCACGATAACACTCACATTCACTCACACTAACACTCATTCACACTAACACTCACATTCACTCACACTAACACTCACATTCACTCACACTGACACTCATTCATACTAACACTCATTCACACTCGTTCACACTCACTCACCCTAACACTCACATTCACTCACACTAACACTCACATTCACTCACGCAAACACTCACATTCACTCACACTAACACTAACATTTACTCACGCCAACACTCACATTCACTCACGCTAACACTCACATTCACTCACGCTAACACTCACATTCACTCACATTCACTCACGCTAACACTCACATTCACTCACACTGACACTCATTCATACTAACACTCATTCACACTCGTTCACACTCACTCACCCTAACACTCACATTCACTCACACTAACACTCTCATTCACTCACACAAACACTCACATTCACTCACACTAACACTAACATTTACTCACGCCAACACTCACATTCACTCACGCTAACACTCACATTCACTCACGCTAACACTCACATTCACTCACGCTAACACTCACATTCACTCACACTAACACTCACACTAACACTCACATTCACTCACACTAACACTCATTCACAATCGTTCACTCACTCACGCAAACACTCACATTCACTCACACTAGCACTCATTCACACTCGTTCACACTCACTCACCTTAACACTCACATTCAATCACACTAACACTAACATTTACTCACGCAAACACTCACATTCACTCACGCTAACACTAACATTTACTCACGCTAACACTCACATTCACTCACGCTAACACTCACATTCACTCACGCTAACACTCACACTCACTCACCCGAACACTCACATTCACTCACGCAAACACTCACATTCACTCACGCTAACACTCACATTCACTCACGCTAACACTCACATTCACTCACGCTAACACTCACATTCACATTCACTCACACTAACACTCACACTCACTCACACTAACACTCACATTCACTCACGCTAACACTCACATTCACTCACGCTAACACTCACACTCACTAACGCTAAAACTCACACTCACTCACACTAACACTCACTCACACTAACACTCACATTCACTCACACTAACACTCACATTCACTCACACTAACACTCACATTCATTCACGCTAACACTAACATTTACTCACGCCAATACTCACATTCACTTACGCTAAAACGCACATTCACTCACGCTAACACTCACATTCACTCACGCTAACACTCATTCACACTCGTTCACACTCACTCACCTTAACACTCACATTCACTCACACTAACACTAACACTAACGTTTACTCACGCAAACACTCACATTCACTCACGCTAACACTAACATTTACTCACACTAACACTCACATTATCTCACACTAACACTCATTCACTCACTCACACTAACACTCACATTCACTCACACTAACACTCATTCACACTCGTTCACACTCACTCACCTTAACACTCACATTCACTCACACTAACACTAACATTTACTCAAGCAAACACTCACATTCACTCACGCTAACACTCACATTCACTCACGCTAACACCCATATTCACTCACGCAAACACTCACATTCACTCACACTAACACTCACATTCACTCACACTAACACTCACATTCACTCACGCAAACACTCACATTCACTCACACTAACACTAACATTCACTCACATTCACTCACACTAACACTCACATTCACTCACACTAACACTCACACTCACTCACCCGAACACACACATTCACTCACGCAAACACTCACATTCACTCACGCTAACACTCACATTCACATTCACTCACACTAACACTCACTCACACTAACACTCACATTCACTCACACTAACACTTACATTCACTCATGATAACACTCACATTCACTCACACTAACACTCACACTCACTCACCCTAACACTCACTCACGCTAAAACTCACACTCACTCACGCTAACACTCACACTCACTCACGCTAACACTCACATTCACTCACGCTAACACTCACATTCACTCACACTGACACTCACATTCACTCACACTGACACTCACATTCACTCACACTGACACTCATTCATACTAACACTCACTCATCCTAACACTCACATTCACGCACACTAACACTCACATTCACTCACGCAAACACTCACATTCACTCACACTAACACTAACATTTACTCACGCCAACACTCACATTCACTCACGCTAACACTCACATTCACTCACGCTAACACTCACACTAACATTCACTCACACTAACACTCATTCACACTCGTTCACACTCACTCACCTTAACACTCACATTCACTCACACTAACACTAACATTTACTCACGCAAACACTCACATTCACGCACGTTAACACTAACATTTACTCACGCTAACGCTCACATTCACTCACGATCACACTCACATTCACTCACGCAAACACTCACATTCACTCACACTAACACTCACATTCACTCACACTAACACTCACATTCACTCACGCAAATATTCACATTCACTCACACTAACAATCACATTCACTCACACTAACACTCACATTCACTCACGCTAACACACATTCACAATTGTTCACACTGACTCATCCTAACTCACATAAACACTCACATTCACTCACGCTAACACACATTCACAATTGTTCACACTGACTCACCCTAACACTCACATAAAGACTCACATTCACTCACACAAACACTCACATTCACTCACACTAACACTAACATTTACTCTCGCTAACACTCACATTCACTCACGTTAACAGTCACATTCACTCACGCTAACACTCATTCACACTCATTCACACTCACTCACCCTAACACTCACATTCACTCACACTCACATTCACTCACACTAACACTCACATTCAACCACAATAACACTCACATTCACTCACACTAACACTCATTCACACTTGTTCACACTCACTCACCCTAACACTCACATTCACTCACACTAACACACATTCACTCACGCTAACACTCATTCACACTCATTCATACTCACTCACCTTAACACTCACATTCACTCATGCAAACACTCACATTCACTCACGCAAACACTCACATTCACTCACACTAACACTCACATTCACTCACGCAAATACTCACATTCACTCACGCAAATACTCACATTCACTCACGCAAACACTCACATTCACTCACATTAACACTCACATTCACTCACACTAACACTCACATTCACTCACGCAAACACTCACATTCACTCACATTAACACTCACATTCACTCACACTAACACTCACATTCACTCACACTAACACTCACATTCACTCACACTAACACTCACATTTACTCACGCTAACACTCACATTCACTCATGCTAACAATCATTCACACTCGTTCACACTCACTCACACTAGCACTCACATTCACTCACACTAACACTCACATTCATTCACACTAACACTCATTCACACTCGTTCACACTGACTCACCCTAACACTCACATTCACTCACACTAACACTCACATTCACTCATGCTAACAATCATTCACACTCGTTCACACTCACTCACACTAGCACTCACATTCACTCACACTAACACTCACATTCATTCACACTAACACTCATTCACACTCGTTCACACTCACTCACCCTAACACTCACATTCGCTCACGCAAACACTCTCATTCACTCACGCAAACACTCACATTCACTCACGCTAACTCTCATTCACACTCGTTCACACTCACTCACCCTACACTCACATTAACTCACACTAACACTAACACTAACACTCACATTCACTCACACTAACACTCACATTCACTCACGCTAACAGTAACATTTACTCACGCTAACACTCACATTCATAACTCATTCACACTCATTCACACTCGTTCACACTCACTCACCCTAACACTCACATTCACATTCACTCACACTCACATTCACTCACACTAACACTCACATTCAACCACAATAACACTCACATTCACTCACACTAACACTCATTCACACTTGTTCACACTCACTCACCCTAACACTCACATTCACTCACACTAACACACATTCACTCACGCTAACACTCATTCACACTCATTCACACTCACTCACCTTAACACTCACATTCACTCATGCAAACACTCACATTCACTCACGCAAACACTCACATTCACTCACACTAACACTCACATTCACTCACGCAAATACTCACATTCACTCACGCAAATACTCACATTCACTCACGCAAACACTCACATTCACTCACACTAACACTCACATTCACTCACACTAACACTCACATTCACTCACGCAAACACTCACATTCACTCACACTAACACTCACATTCACTCACGCAAACACTCACATTCACTCACACTAACACTCACATTCACTCACACTAACACTCACATTCACTCACACTAACACTCACATTCACTCACACTAACACTCACATTTACTCACGCTAACACTCACATTCACTCATGCTAACAATCATTCACACTCGTTCACACTCACTCACACTAGCACTCACATTCACTCACACTAACACTCACATTCATTCACACTAACACTCATTCACACTCGTTCACACTCACTCACACTAACACTCACGTTCACATTCACTCACACTAACACTCACGCTAACACTCATTCACACTCACTCACACTAACACTCACATTCACTTACACTAACACTCACTCACCCTAATACTCACATTCACTCACACTAACAGTCACATTCACTCACACTAACACTCACTCACACTAACACTCACATTCACTCACACGAACACTCACATTCACTCACACTAACACTCATTCACACTCGTTCACACTCACTCACACTAACATTCACATTCACTCACTCTAACACTCATTCACACTCGTTCACACTCACTCACCCTAATACTCACATTCACTCACCCTAACATTCACATTCACTCACACTAACACTCACATTCACTCACGCTAACACTCATTCACACTCGTTCACACTCACTCACACTAACACTCACATTCACTCACGCTAACACTCACATTCACTCACACTAACACTCACATTCACTCACGGTAACACTCACATTCACTCACACTAACACATTCACTCACACTAACACTCACATTTACTTACACTAAGACTAACATTCACTCACGCTAACACACATTCACTCACACTAACACTCACATTCACTAACACTCACATTCACTCACACTAACACTCACATTCACTCACACTAACATTCACTCACACTAACACTCACATTCACTCACGCTAACACATTCACACTCGTTCACACTCACAATAACACTCACATTCACTCACACTAACACTCACATTCACTCATGCTAACACTAACATTTACTCACGCTAACACTCACATTCACTCACGTCAACACTCACATTCACTCATGCTAACACTCATTCACACTCGTTCACACTCACTCACCCTAACACTCACACTCACATTCACTCACACTAACACTCACATTAACTCACACTAACACTCACATTCACTCACATTAACTCATGCTAGGGGTTGAACGACTTCTGATTTTTTAAAGTCGACGTTTATGTGATGAAAGTCGAGTTGAAGTCGACTAGTCGCTGATGACGTCATTAATGAACAAATAAGTCTGGAGCTGTGACGAACACCTTGTGCACAGCTATGGCATATGACACAGTGCTGCCCACATGGCTATTGCTCCTATAACAGCTCATTTTTATCAGTTCTTTTGTCTTTGGGTCGTTATATTTCTCACAGATTTCTGCTCATTCTAAATAAGACACAGATAAAGTAGCACAGTAAAGATTACATTCATATGAATGCATTAGTGAGAGCGATTGCGTGTGTGAATTAATTCTACCTGGCAGCGACTCTCTACTAGTAGTGAAGCTGTGGGATTTAGTTATTAAGAAATATATGCTTGAACTTTTCCGTTTCTAAGCTATTTTATTGAGAAATCACAGAACAGTGTTGACAATACCTTTCCGCGCTGAATGATTCTGTGCACGCATGATCTGCGCCTGTACGCGCTACTGTCTGAAGCCTATGTGTGTGCGTTACTGAGCAGCAGCGCATTATATTAGAACGGCGATTAACTGACCTGTACTATAAGCTTTTTAAAACGTGCATTCCCCCCTTCAATTTCGAGCATCCAGTAATATAATCACACATGTCTTGTGGAGCGCTTTCAGAGTATGCATTTATTTGTTCGGAAACGGAGCGTAAATGTGGAAGTCCTTCAGAGATTTCTTATACTGTTGCGCCCTCTATAGGACCAGCGACTAGTCGACGTCAAGCTTAAAGCGTCATGGCAGAGCATTAAAGTCAACTAGTCGACTAGTCGATTAGTCTGTGCAACCCCTAACTCACGCTAACACTCACACTCGCTCATTCTAACACACTCACTTACACTTACACCCACTCACACTCGCTCACACTCACTCACACTAACACTCATTCACTTGTTCACATTCACTCACACAAACACTCACATTCACTCACACTAACACTCACATTCACTCACACTAACACTCATTCACACTCGTTCACACTCACATTCACTCACGCAAACACTCACATTCACTCACGCTAACACTCACATTTACTCAAGCTAACACTCATTCACACTCATTCACACTCACTCACACTAACACTCACGCTATCACTCATTCACACTCGTTCACACTCACACTAACACTCACATTCACTCACACTAACACTCATTCACACTCGTTCACACTCACTCACCCTAATACTCACATTCACTCACACTAACACTCACATTCACTCACGCTAACAGTCATTCACACTCGTTCACACTCACTCACACTAACACTCACATTCACTCACACTAGCACTCACATTCACTCACGCTAACACTCACATTCACTCACAATAACACTCACATTCACTCACATTCACTCACACTAACACTCACATTCACTTACACTAACACTAACATTCACTCACGCTAACACTCACATTCACTCACGCTAACACTCACATTCACTCACGCTAACACTCACATTCACTCACGCTAACACTCACATTCACTCACGCTAACAGTCACATTCACTCACGCTAACACTCACATTCACTCAAGCTAACACTCATTCACACTCGTTCACACTCACTCACACTAACACTCACATTCACTCATGCTAACACTCACACTCGCTCATGCTAACACACTCACACTTACACCCACTCACACTCACTGATGCTTACACTCATTCATTCTCACTCACCCTAACACTCACATTCACTCACACTAACACTAACCCTCTACAATGCGAGTGAATCACTCGCATATGCGACTAAATTTCACACTGGGCGACTAAATGATGTCTAATATTAGCCACTTGCTAATAAATTCTCAGATTTTACTCGCCAGTGTGTGAGTTGGAGGCTAAGTATATAAGTTCAGCACAGATGTATTTTAACTCGCCGAACACACTGACTGAGCTCTTCAGAGTTTCATTCTCCGTTAAGTGACCTTTTTTTTTGAATGCGCAGCGCACATGTGTTTGATGTACCATAAACTCTAGTGTGAAGGCGCATATCTCGTCGTCGCACACGCAAGGAAAGAAAGAGCGAGAGAGTCTTACATAACATGTAGAATTGACGCGCTACATGTAAACAATATTCTTTGTTGTATTTTCCTGTCAAAAGAATGGAGTTCCTTTGGAATTTGGATCAGCTTTTAAGAACTGCCAGGTTCTCCGGTAGTGGGTGGAACTAATGCGCAAACGGCAATCTCTTTGGCTGGCGCTCACCTATTATCGTCCCTGTTTTGATTTCAGCGAATCAGTTCGCGCGAACACACACAACCTGATTAATATTCATGAATCCAGCAGCTCATTAATCCTTAGTGCTTTTTATATTGTTCTTAGTAGAATTCGTATTATTATTATTATCAACAGTAATATTGTTAGATTTTTCCCATTTTTATTTTATTTTTTTTTTTTACAGAAACACAATGACCAAAAAAGCACCACCACCAGTCCTAAGTTCAGTTAAAATGACTAATATGCATTCATACATGGTTACCCAGTTTTAATTCTAATTACTAAAGTTCTATCATTAAATAATAGGCCTACTTGATTATCATATTATAATGCTTGACTGACTGATGTTAAGAGTATACTTTCAGATATTGAAAAAGCTATATATGGGTGGTTGACAAATAAAAATTGGACTGTGTCCTATGGTGTGACATAGCAAAAATGTAGAAAAAAAATTAAAAAATAACATGAGAAAAAATAATATTCATTCTTAGAGTTACAAATAGCATGAGAGAGGTTTATCTTCAGTGTTAGAGTTTTTTTTTTTTTTTACATTTTTCCGTCACACCATAGGACATATATATATATATATATATATATATATATATATATATATATATATATATACACACACACACACACACACATATATCAGTCTGGCGAGTAAACTAAAAAATTTACTAGCCAATGGCGATTCAATTGCCAAGGTGTCCGTAGAGGGTCGAACACTCACATTCACTCACACTAACACCCACATTCACTCATATTAACACTCACATTCACTCAAGCTAACACTCATTCACACTCACATTCACTCACACTAACACTCACATTCACTCACGCTAACACTCATTCACACTCGTTCACATTCACTCACGCACACTAACACTCACATTCACTCACACTAACACTAACATTCACTCACGCTAACACTCATTCACACTCGTTCACACTCACATTCACTCACACTAACACTCACATTCACTCACACTAACACTAACATTCACTCACACTAACACATTCACTCATACTAACACTCACATTCACTCACGCTAACACTCACATTCACTCAAGCTAACACTCACACTCGCTCATGCTAACACACTCACTCACACTTACACCCACTCACACTCACTTATGCTTACACTCATTCACACTCATTCATTCTCACTCACCCTAACACCCACATTCACTCACACTAACACTCCCACTCGCTCATGCTAACACACTCACTCACACTTACACCCACTCACACTCACTTACGCTTACACTCATTCACACTCATTCATTCTCACTCACCCTAACACCCACATTCACTCACACTAACACTCACATTCACTCACACTAACACTCACATTCACTCAAGCTAACACTCACATTCACTCAAGCTAACACTCATTCACACTCGTTCACACTCACTCACACTAACACTCATGTTAACACTCACACTCGCTCATGCTAACACACTCACTCACACTTACACCCACTCACACTCACTCATGTTTACACTCATTCATTCTCACTCACACTAACACTCACATTCACTCACGCTAACACTCATTCACACTCGTTCACACTCACTCACACTAACACTCACATTCACTCACACTCGCTCATGCTAACACACTCACTCACACTTACACCCACTCACACTCACTCACTCACGCTTACACTCATTCACACATTCATTCTCACTCACCCTAACACTCACATTCACTCACGCTAACACTCATACTCGCTCATGCTAACACACTCACTCACACATACACCCACTCACACTCACTCACACTAACACTCATTCACATTTACGCTCACTCACGCTAACACACACTCACACCCACTAACACTCACTTAATGCATATAGAGTGATCTTGTACTGGGTGGTTGCTAGTGTGTTGCTATGCAATTGCACGATAGGGTTATTTATGGGTTTGAAAGAGCTATATAAATAAAATTTACGTATGTTAAGGTTACTACAAATCATCATTCTGTCATCATTTACTCACCTAATCATTTGTTCAAACCTCTTTCTTCAGTAAAACAACATTGGACCCCATTTCCTTTCATTATATCAAAAAACACCGAGACATTTCTCAAAACATCTTTTCTGTTCAACAGAAGAAAGACATGAGGGTAAATGATGACAGAATTATCAGTTTTGGTAGACTATTGAAATAATTAAAAATGCTTTAAAAGAATAAAACTTTTTCTGTTTTAATGCTAGGTGCTGCAGAGTCGGGCGTGATGTTTGTAATTGTGCTGCTGCTGAGACGGCTGGAGGTGACAGAGGTTAATTATGTGTCAAATCTCTGTCATCTGCCTCACTCCTGTGAATGAGCCGGCCGTGTTTGGGCCGTTTGGAGGTGCTAGCATTAGCTCTGTATGACAGCAGCCATATTTCAGCGGCCGCGTCTCCGGTCTGTCATGTGGCGATAAGCTGTAATAGATCTGGCGGTGGTGGTACGGCGTTGAGCATCTTGAGGAAAGTGCGGTACGGCCTCGTCCGCAGTTAAGCCAGTATTAACCTTGAGCTTAATGAAGTGTGCGGTGGTGTGACGTAATTAATGACTCTGCCCTCGGCTGCTGCACTGCTGACTCTGTTTCCTGCGTACAGTACAGCCGGCCAATGACCACGCAGTGTCCAGCGGCATACAAAAACTCCAACCGCCAATCAGACGCCTCTGACGTGTGTGCTATGTCTGCATTGACGTCATGGAGATACTGTTCCAGTATTTCACAAGCACACTGTAAATACACTATGGTAGCAACATGTTTACCTCAGCACGTATATGATGAAAAACTGTTATATTCAGTTTTATTTGTATAGTGCTTTTCACAATACATGTTTCAATGCAGCTGTACTGAAAATCATGATGTTAATGTTTATCTTATAGTCACATTTAACAGATTACAGCTGGGTGATAGTTTACATTTTGCGACGAAAAAAATTAAATAAAAAAGTTGAGATACTATTTCAGTACTATTGATTGAATTTTTGTTAATATTTTGAATTAGTTTTTATTTTTACATTTTCATTTTAATTTTAGTTACAGTTTTTAGCAAATTTGGTTGTGTATTTTTATTTAATTTTAGTAGTTTTTCTTTATACATATACATATGTAGTTTTATTTTAATTAATTTTTATTTCAGTTTTAGTTTTTTAGTACAGTGAGTTAAACTAGCTGAAATAAAACGATGTTTATGTTTAATTTAATTTAATTTCAGTTCAATTTTATTTCAAGTAACAAAAATGTTTTTAATGGGTTTAATTTTAGTTTCAGTTTTAGTTAACTATAATAACCTTGGTTGAGATTTGCTATATTGTATATATTGCTTTACGTTAGTTTACTTTATGTACATTTACATCACATTTACATTTAGTCAGTTAGCAGACGCTTTTATCCAAAGTGACTTACAAATGAGAAGAATAAAAGCAATCAGAGCAACAAGAGAGCAACAGTATACAAGTGCTGTGACAAATCTCAGTTAGTCTAACACAGTACACATAGCAAGGGTTTAAAAAAAAATAGTCCAAAATGAGTAGAATAGAATAGAATAGAATAGATAAGTGCTATTATTAATTTGTCAGGTTCTGGCGAAACACACACACACACACACAAACAGGCGTGTATCTTGCAGCCAGTTGTTATTTGCAGAGTGAATGTTTGCTAAAGCAGAATCCACATACACGCTGCATGTGAAGGGTGTGTTTGACTGACTATGTATGTATGTGGATAAAGTTGGACATAACTTTATATAACGAGCTAATAAGGTTTAATAAGGTCTAATAATATTTGATAAGGCAATGCATGTAATTTTACTGTACAATGATGGCATTATCATATGATTTACAATGCAAAAAACATCTACATGTCATTTACTGTAACTTACTGCCAGTCAAATTATTTTAGCATAAATTTAACAAGGTTTTCAATGTCCATGTTCTAAAAGAAGAACATCAGGGTTTTAATCTTTGTTTCATAGAATGATCTATTTATTGACAGAATATTTCTGGTTTGATAGCAGCCATGAGAATGAGCACAAGGTCATGATCTGATTTAGGAAACGTTTTCACAAATGAAGGATGAGAGGAAAATCTCACGCAGTTCAGACGACTGAATCCTGCAGAGAGAAGATCAGAGCTCCTCTGCTGCCATCTGCTGCTCATCGTCACACACTGCACACGCTAACACACACACTCACTTCATCATCATCATAATCCTCATCATCCTCCTCCTCCTCATCATCATCTTCATGTGAAAGTCCATGAGCAACAAACTATGAATGAAGCCCATCATTATTTAACAATAATTAAAACGTAATTTCATATGTATTTATAAATTCTATTATATACTGTACATAATAATATAACAAATATATGATGATATACACCAGTATTTAATTTATGTTTTTCATTATCATAAAAGCTTTTGCTTAAATGAATATTAGTTTTTTTAGAGAAGTACACTGCAATATACAGTGGGTACGGAAAGTATTCAGAACCCCTTAAATTTTTCACTCTTTGTTATATTGCAGCCATTTGCTAAAATCATTTAAGTTCATTTTTTTTCCTCATTAATGTACACACAGCACCCCATATTGACAGAAAAACACAGAATTATTGACATTTTTGCAGATTTATTAAAAAAGAAAAACTGAAATATCACATGGTCCTAAGTATTCAGACCCTTTGCTCAGTATTTAGTAGAAGCACCCTTTTGATCTAATACAGCCATGAGTCTTTTTGGGAAAGATGCAACAAGTTTTTCACACCTGGATTTGGGGATCCTCTGCCATTCCTCGTTGCAGATCCTCTTCAGTTCTGTCAGGTTGGATGGTAAACGTTGGTGGACAGCCATTTTTAGGTCTCTCCAGAGATGCTCAATTGGGTTTAAGTCAGGGCTCTGGCTGGGCCATTCAAGAACAGTCACGGAGTTGTTGTGAAGCCACTCCTTCGTTATTTTAGCTGTGTGCTTAGGGTCATTGTCTTATTGGAAGGTAAACCTTCGGCCCAGTCTGAGGTCCTGAGCACTCTGGAGAAGGTTTTCGTCCAGGATATCCCTGTACTTGGCCGCATTCATCTTTCCCTCGATTGCAACCAGTCGTCCTGTCCCTGCAGCTGAAAAACACCCCCACAGCATGATGCTGCCCCCACCATGCTTCACTGTTGGGACTGTATTGGACAGGTGATGAGCAGTGCCTGGTTTTCTCCACACATACTGCTTAGAATTAAGGCCAAAAAGTTCTATCTTGGTCTCATCAGACCAGAGAATCTTATTTTTCACCATCTTGGAGTCCTTCATGCGGGCTTTCATGTGTCTTGCACTGAGGAGAGGCTTTCGTCGGGCCACTCTGCCATAAAGCCCCGACTGGTGGAGGGCTGCAGTGATGGTTGACTTTCTACAACTTTCTCCCATCTCCCGACTGCATCTCTGGAGCTCAGCCACAGTGATCTTTGGGTTCTTCTTTACCTCTCTCACCAAGGCTCTTCTCCCCCGATAGCTCAGTTTGGCCGGACGGCCAGCTCTAGGAAGGGTTCTGGTCGTCCCAAACATCTTCCATTTAAGGATTATGGAGGCCACTGTGCTCTTAGGAACCTTAAGTGCAGCAGAAATTTTTTTGTAACCTTGGCCAGATCTGTGCCTTGCCACAATTTTGTCTCTGAGCTCTTCAGGCAGTTCCTTTGACCTCATGATTCTCATTTGCTCTGACATGCACTGTGAGCTGTAAGGTCTTATATAGACAGGTGTGTGGCTTTCCTAATCAAGTCCAATCAGTATAATCAAACACAGCTGGACTCAAATGAAGGTGTAGAACCATCTCAAGGATGATCAGAAGAAATGGACAGCACCTGAGTTAAATATATGAGTGTCACAGCAAAGGTTCTGAATACTAAGGACCATGTGATATTTCAGTTTTTCTTTTTTAATAAATCTGCAAAAATGTCAACAATTCTGTGTTTTTCTGTCAATATGGGGTGCTGTGTGTACATTAATGAGGAAACAAAATGAACTTAAATGATTTTAGCAAATGGCTGCAATATAACAAAGAGTGAAAAATTTAAGGGGGGTCTGAATACTTTCCGTACCCACTGTGTGTATATATATATATATATATATATATATATATATATATATCTTCCTCAGTCTTTCTGTCTTGTTTTCCAGTACAAATATCTAAACATTCTTAAATCAAGATATTAAGTCTTGTTTTGATAAGCAAATGTATTATTATTTAATGAGTTTAAGCTTTAATAAAAAAAAAATAAATAAAAAAAAATAAAAAAATTCTTTCTCTTTATTTATTCCTTTCCTTTCTAGCTTGTACTTATTTGAACAATGCCTGAGACTTGTTGTTACAAGGCACTTCACTTCCTCTGTCTGATTGCCTCTTCAAGACGAATCGCTTTATGTATTCCCCAATTGTAAGTCGCTTTGGATAAAAGCGTCTGCTAAATGACTAAATGTAAATGTAAATGTAATACAAGAACATATATCTGTGGATGGGGTCAGAAAAATAATCTTGTTTTCCCTCTGAATAATGTATATTTTTCTGAGCCCACTGGCAGATAATTGTTCTTGTTTTAACCAAAAACTCACCTAATTTAAAACCATTTTTCAGAAAACAATATCTTAAAATGTTAAGCTATTTTGCATCTCCAGTAAATGTATCTTGATTTAAAGATGTTTAGATGTTTGTCCTGAAAAACAAAACAGAAACACTGAGGAAGACATTCCTTTTTTGGAGTACACAAATTGTTTTTACATTTAAATTTATATACATAAATATTAAGGAGCTACACACACACACACTCACATATATACTGTATATATACTGTATATATATATATATATATATATATATACACACACATACACACACACACACACACACACAGCCAAATATAATCCAGAGAAACACACGCTATGATCTGACCCAGGGCTTCTGCATGCTACATCTATCTCTAATCTCCACCTCCGACAGGAATACAGATGGAAACACTGAACCACAACAATCATGTGCTCTTTAAAAGAATCAATTCCTCTTCTAAAACCATGCATGTTTCAGTAACACTTTACTTAAAGCCCTTATGTTTAATGCATTATGAAGTTATCCATGGTGCACTCTGTAATGCATTATATCTTTCAATAAATAACTGTAACCAGAGTTAAAAATGTATTATAATATTTACAGACTCCTTATCAAATCTGAAATTGATTGTTTGTGTGGTTTAATGTGTTTTACCTTCTAAAGAAATAACTATGAATCGATAAGTGTTATAATGCATTATACTGATTGTTCATAGGATCGCAGGATTATAAGGTGCATTACGAGGCATAATTAATGCATTAAAATACTTTTATAATGCATTACATAAAAGCTTTAAGATTCTTTTTTTCAATCTGTATCATTCATCCTTCCATATTGTTCACAAACGTGAGAATTATCAATAACGCACATCTATCAGTCACTATAAGAGGACATATTCATAAAACGTTTAAACGTCCAGATACTCTCAATGAACGTCAAATAACATCAGAATCAACACTGAGTACAGAGAATATAACACAGAAAACTCAACGCACGAGCCTCGAGACGTCAGAAGCTGCTGTATGTACAGTAATCTGTCAAGTTTTGTGTCTTTCATTCATCCGGTTCGATCAAATATCAACATTTCAAAACATGGTTAAAAATATCACAATGACTTTCAACTGTTCATTTACTTTTATTGTGTAAATACACTGCAAAAAAATTATTCTCTTTCTTGTTTTCTAGTATAAATATCTAAACATTCTTGAATCAAGATGCATTTACTGTACAAGTAAAATGATTTAAGATATTAAGTCTTGTTTTTGAAAAAAATATAAAAATATTGTTAGTTTTTGCTTAAAACAAGCAAAAATAGTTGTACACTGAAAAAAATGATACATTAAATATTTTTAAATATTAAATATTAAATATTTTTAAGGTAAGTGGTTGCAAACAATTTATTTTAGCTACATTTAAATAAAGTTAGTCAACTAAATTTGTTTATTTAAATGTAGCTAATCTAAATTGTTTGCAACCACTTACCTTAAAAATATTTAATGAATTCAATTAATCATTTTTTCAATGTACAGTAAATTCATCATGATTCAAGAATGTTTAGATATTTATACTAGAAAACAATACAAAAATACTAAGTAAGAGAATCATTTTTTTGCAGTGTAATCAGTTATTAATGCAGGGTTTCTGCAGGTTTGATGAAGGTAAATTTAAGACCTTTTTAAGAAAATTTTAGGAATAAACTAAACCTAACCCGACGCTTCAAGTTTGAAAAACAACTTCTTACAGATCTCCACTACTTTTCAATTCATTTTACAAATAATAAACAAAAAAGTGCAAATGTATAAAGATTCTTAAATCAAGATACATTTACTGGAGAAACAAAATGACATAAGATAAGAAGTCTTGTTTCCTGAGAAACTGATCAAAATGTAGTGAGTTTGATTAAAACAAGAACAAATATCTGCCATTATCTGCCACAACTTAATTCAAAGGGAAAACAAGTTTTCATTCCCCATTGGCAGATATTTGTTCTTGTTTTAATCATAAACACTAAATTTTGTTTAATTTCTCAGAAAACAAGACTTCATATCTTCATTTTGCATCTCCAGTAAATGTGTCTTGATTTAAGGATGTTTAGAAAACAAGACAAAATACTGAGGAAGAGTTTTTTTTTTTTTTTTTGCAGTTTATGCAACATTTAATGCAGTGACTTTCTGCTCCAATATAAGAACTTTTTTAAGGCCTTAATTTGTGGGAGGGTGAATAAGACTTGTTAAGACCCACAGAAACCCTGATACAATGAAGCTGAAGTGTGTCTGATGTTGACCAGAGCAGATTTCTGGCAACCTACACTGCAAAAAATTGATTCTCTTACTTAGTATTTTTGTCTTGTTTTCTAGTATAAATATCTAAACATTATTGAATCAAGATGCATTTACTGTACAAGTAAAATGACTTAAGATATTATGTCTTGTTTTTTTTCCGTAAAAAAAAAAAATATAAAAATTTTGTGTTTTTCCTTAAAACAAGCAAAAATATCTGCCAATGGGGCAAGAAAAATAATCTTGTTTAGTCTTTGAATTAAGATTATTTTTCTTAAAATGCAGATATTTTTGTTTGTTTTAAGCAAAAACTAACATAATTTTGTATTTTTTTTTTTTTTTAGAAAATAAGACATATCTTAAGTCATTTTACTTGTCAAGTAAATTTATCTTGTTTCAAGAATGTTTAGATATTTATGCTAGAAAACAAGACAAAAATACTAAGAGAATCATTTTTTGCCGTGTGATATTCACTTTTACAGTAAAACCTCCTGAATCTACAACACAAGCAGGAACAGAGCAGGAACGAGCCACGTGACGTTCTGAATGAAGGACCTGATTGAAAGCAGGCGTGGTGCAGCAGTGATGGATGTGCACCTGTGAGTGTTTATGGCAGGGAAGGTCTGACCGCGTTCTGTCTGTCCGTCTGTCCGCCGCTCTCGTCCCGTCCCGATCGCTGATCATCCGGATCTAACGGTGTGTTTGCACTACAGCCTCAAATCTGCGCTCAGTGGCAACGCTACAAGCTTTTAACAGCGGTTCACACACTAAACACTATTGGTGACATCTAGGTACACCTTTAAATTCAAAATGATTAAACATAGCCTATATTTGTAGCAATAGCCAACAATACATTGTACGGGTCAAAATTATCCATTTTTCTTTTATGCCAAAAATCATTAGGATATTAAGATCATGTTCCATGAAGATATTTAGTAAATTTCCTACTGCAAATATATCAAAATTTCATTTTTTGATTAGTAAAATGCATTGCTAAGAACTTCATTTGAACAACTTTAAAGGTGATTTTCTCAATATTTAGATTTTTTTGCACCCTCAGATTCCAGATTTTCAAATAGTTGTATCTCAGCCAAATATTGTCCTATCATAACAAAGATTATTTATTCAGCTTTCAGATGATGTATAAATCTCAATTTTAAAAAAATTGACCCTTATGACTGGATTTTGTGTTCCAGGGTCACAAATGACTTTTTCAACGACAAGTGATTTCAGTAATCCATCAGTTCAGCAAACACTCAGAAACATACGTCAAAATCTTGCCTTGCCTGCTTTCCACAGCGATTGGTTGTTGCCCGGTGTTTTTCGCTCGATATTTGCATGAATTTGAGGAATGCACAGCCTTTTTGATGCTCTCAACGCTTTATCCGCGCCACTTTCAATCCCATAATGCACCACTTGAGCGTTTAAGCTCAACTTCCATAGGAATGAATTGAAAACGCTCGCTCACTGCAGTGCAATAACTGCGCTCATAACGCATGGACCTGCAGCAGTCCACAGACTCCCTTCATTAGCTCCAGTGACACTCCAGGCACAGAAATGTTCTGAGACGTGACATCTGCATTAACTTGAGCTCTGCAACAACCGCATCCTCTTCGCACAAGACATGGAAAATCCATCAGCGAGCAGAATAAACGCCACGCATTAGCTGTTTGAGACGAACACATGCAGAACGCCCAGCTGTTGAGTCTTTCAAAGCACGGGCCGATGGTTACTGACACACACGGCCTGCCAATAAGGCAACGCAAGCGTTTCTAAAAATACACCCGACTAAACCCCAGTGACTCACGCAGTGACCCGACAGGTGAACCGGTCCACCTGACGCTGATAACCAGAGAGAATCAACAAACTAACACAAGCCACACTGGACCGGAAGCAGAGAGAACTCAGTCTGAACTTAAGATGAGAAAATGTCGGAAAAAAGATCTAAATGGGGGATTAAAACTGAAATCTGTCAACCACAACCATGAGCTGGCGGAGACTTGTTAAAAATGCAAACACCAAATTAAAAGTGTTTTCAGTATAAACAACCACTGCGCATATCACGGACAAATATGCTGAATAAATCGATAAAAGCAGAACTACTGATATGATTTATCAAGCGCCCATCTGAACTGAACTGAACTGAATGAATCTGAATAACTGAAACACAGTTGAGCTTCATTGATTCTCTTATTCCTCTGTTTATCAGCTACTTCGAAAGAATCTGTATTGTATAAAGCCCCTATAGACATAAAAGTGACTTAATTTGACAAGACATTAAAGGCAAACAGGGTAAAAAAAGAGAATAGATATCATCAAACTCCCTCAGCTGATTGATTATATGTGTCCCTGGAGCACAAAAGCAGTCATAAGTAGCACAGGTATATTTGTAGCAATAGCCATCAATACATTGTATGGGTCAAAATTATCCATTTTTCTTTTATGCCAAAAATCATTAGAATATTAAGATCATGTTCCATGAAGATATTTTGTAAATTTCCTATCGTAAATATATCAAAACTTAATTTTTGATTAGTAATATGCATTGCTAAGAACTTCATTTGAACAACTTTAAAGATGATTTTCTCAATATTTAGATTTTTTTGCACCCTCAGATTCCAGATTTTCAAATAGTTGTATCTCAGCCAAATATTGTCCTATCATAACAAACCATACATCAATGGAAAGATTATTTAGATGATGCATAAATCTCAGTTTCAAAAAATTGACCCTTATGACTGGTTTTGTGCTCCAGGGTCACAAATTAAGAATGCAACATTTTTGCAATGTTGGAATGCAACAAGTTTTCTGAAATGTTAGGTTTAAATATGCAAATGAGGCATTATCTAATTAAAGATGTTAATTTTAGGGATGTCCCCATCAGGGTTTTTTTGTCCCCGATCCGATCCAAGTCATTTAATATGAGTATCTGCTGATAGTTGTGGAGAGAGCAAAAGAAATATATGTATGATGTATATTTATGTATACAAGATACACTCTCTTTATGTATATAGTATATGCACACACTGTATGTTTCAAAGGTATTGTAAACAGACTTTGTGGTCACAATTATGAATATGGGACTACTGATATAAACTTATTGTATTTTAGTATATGTACAATAAGCAGAATAATTGCAAGTAAAGATATGGTTAGAAAGTGGGACATCCCTAGTTAATTTGCATACATTTCCAGAACTGAAACCTGAACATTGGTTCACAATTCTTCTTTGGTTTTGTTGTCGTATCAGAGTGAAAGGTTTTTTTTTTCAGAGGGGATTCTGGATTTCTCTTTTTATCACTCCATAAATCAGCAAATACTGTCAACAGACAGAAAACAAACACATTTTCACCATGTTTTTAGGAGTAAAATGTTGTATAAATCAGTGTGAATGAAATATGAACAAACCTTCAGAATATATAGAGGAATAAAAGGGTAAAGTTTAGTGTTTGTAAGAGAAAAACTCTTTAAAGATTGAAACCTACAGACGCAAATCGATAAAGTGCAATAAAATAAACACTTAAATGTAGATTTGGGATGTTTTCTTTCCACTAGTCTGAAAGAAGAGACATGATATGGAAGCAAAACAGACAAAAATCTCTAAACTGACCATGAAAACTTTTTTTGCCAGTCGTGTCTGGACTTAAAACACTTCTTCAATGCAGTTAGATTGTCTTACATGCTGACAATATCAGAATAAAAAAAAATCAAGTATTGTATCTGAATCTAATGACTGGAACATATCCTGCTCGTATTTCACCAAAATAAGAAATGGCCTTAAATAATCCAGTTTATTTGAGGAGCATTAGAAGATATTTTCTCAATCTGGTGTCACATGTATGTTATATTAACACATGCAGCATAAAAACTTCAGCACAGATGTTATGATTCATGCCAGCAGATGGAAATGACTCGGATCGAGCCATATGACGTCACGTAGCATTCATAAAGGGTTTATGAATCGGATCGGCTCCACACTCATCTGTCCGTCCTGCGATCATGCACTTCTGCACCTACAGCGTCTCTCATGCATTCGGCCCCAAACACAGAATATTAGAATGATTTCTGAAGGATCATGTGACTGGAGTTATGATGCTAAAAATTCAGCTTTGAAATCACAGGAATAAATTACATTTTAAAATATATTCAAATAGAAAACAGTTATTTTAAATAGTAAAAATATTTCCAAATTTTACTGTTTTGGCTGTAGTTTGGATCATATAAATGCAGGCTTGGTGAGCAGAAGAGACTTCTGTAAAAACATTAAAAGTCTTACTGTTCAAAAACCTTTGACTGGTAGTGTGTGTCATACACTCATGAGCAGAAGTGCATGTGGCCGATGAAGAGCGGAAATAAAGACCAAAAGAGGGGAAGGAGAAAAGAAACAAGACGAGAGAGACAGAGAGAGAGAGAGAGAGAGAGAGAGAGAGAGAGAAGCAAGGAAAGAGGGCATACTTTTCGCAACGGCGATTCAGCCAACCGGACTTTCTTGGGAGATATCTGTGAAGAGAGCAAGAGAATTAATATCCGTGTATCCCTCTTCAGAGATATCTCCTGCTGCGCCGAGGTCTCCTGCATCCAGTGCCTTCATCACAGAAATCACATTTGAAACAGAAATGGAATTACACTGAAAATGTCATTTTTGTTATTTGTTTAACTTGTTAACCTGTTGTTAAATTGTACGTTCAAGATTTCAATGAATTAAACATGTGTTTTCATTACAAAAATTCATAATCCGGAAAAACTAAAATTGGAAAAAATGGAATCCAGAAAAATTAAAATGGAAAAAAATGGAATTTGGAATTTGGTAAAAAATAAATAAATAAATAAATAAAATAATAATAATAAAATAAATAAATGAATAAATGAATGAATGAACTGATGGATGGATGGTATTTGGATGGTAACAATAAAACAGAATTTAGTTAAAAATGAAATGGAATTTGGGGAAAATAAAACTGAATTTAACTAAAAATAAAATGGAATTTGGGGAAAAATAAAACAGAATTTGTAAAAAAAAAAAAATAGAATTTGGTAAAAAAAAAAATGGTATTAGGTTAAAAATAAAACAATTTGGGGAAAGAATCAAACAGAACTTGGTTAAAAATAAAATGGAATTTGAGGAAAAATAAAAGAATGTAAAAAAAATAGAATTAATAAAATAAAATGGTATTAGGTTAAAAATAAAACAATTTGGGGAAAAATCAAACAGAATTTGGTAAAAAAAAAAAGAATTTGGTAAAAAAAAAACTAAAATAAAATGGTATTAGGTTAAAAATAAAACAGTTTGGTAAAAAATAAAACAGAACTCGGTTAAAAATGAAATGAAATGGAATTTGGGGGGAAATAGAGCAGAATTTGTAAAAAAAATAAAATGAACAGAATTTGGTAAAAAAAAAAAAAAAAAAAGTTAAATAAAATGGTATTAGCTTAAAAATAAAACAATTTGGGGAAAAATAAAACAGAACTTGGTTCAAAAATAAAATGGAATTTTGGAAAAAATAAAAGGTATTTTCAGCTTCATTATTTGCTCTTCGTGTTGCTCCAGAGTCACATGCTGAACTGAATTAAAGCCATATGAGAAAATCTGATGAATCTTCACATCAACAGCTCATCGAGATCACGACCGCCAAGCTCCAAAGCGGACAAAATACCATTAACACACCATGAAAGCATAGAAAGAACACGGACCTTATGAACGACCTCCACGATACTTATATGGAGCTTTATGGTTTATTTTGTTCTTTTCAGAGTTTGACAGTCATGGTCATCGTTTAAATTCTCCTTCAGTTCAGCACATGAAGACACGCTGGTGAGTGAATGATGACAGACGCTTGATTTCTGGGTGAATTATGTCTGAATTAGAACCATAAAGACCAGCGTCATATTGACACGTGTGTGTTATTGTCTAAGACTCTGATAACTACTGCAGAGACACTGGACGCAGACAGGAGACGAGGATGAGAGTTACGCAGCAGGACAGGACAGGAGAGAGGAGACCCAAACACACACACATCAACACATCAGCAGATCCGGCTGAGCAGAGCCGTGCTCAGTGCTGGTTAAACTGGTTAAGCTGGTTAAGCAGCAGTAACACGGCTCTGTTCAGCAGCTCTGGTCTCCGGCTGGTTCAATCATTTACACGCCGCAGAACCCCAAACATCCTATAATTTACAGCTATAGCTTTTATACTGTGAAAAACTGATATATGTCAAAATATTATTTAGAAAAAACTGAGTTTCTATGAAGAAATTAAATTTTTTCCTACTCATTACACTACTGGATTGTTAGATGTATTATTTATTTAGTTATTTCCATTTATTTATCGTAATCGACTTTTATTTATTTACTTTATATAAAACTTTTAAGTAATCACAATTTTATTTATTTAAATCTAACGATTTACTTATTTATTAATTTAAATGTTTATTTATTTTAACCACTTTTTTATTCTAAACCTCATTATTTATTTATTTAAATCACATTTTTATTTAATAATGTAATGTTTTTTTGTTTAAAATCTCATTTTTATATTTATTATTTTCATTGTATTTTATTTTCGTTGTATTATCTCATTAATTTAATCAAATTTGTATGTATTTATTTTGAATCTAATTTCATTTAGCTATTTATTTGAATCACATTTTTATTCATTTATTTTAAAATGTCATTTATTTATTTATTTGAATCCCGTTTTATTTATTTAAAATCTCCCTTTTATTTATAAATTTATTTATTTATTTTAATCACATTTAACTGTATTTATTTTAATCACATTTTAATGTTTTTGTTTTATTTATTTTAATCACATTTATACATATTTATTAATTTTGATATGTTTTTACAGTTTTTCTCTGAATGTTTCCCTTGCAGCCCCCGTTTGAATTCAGACACTCTACATAAATAGCAACTCTACACAAGAAATTAAACTTGATTTCAATAGAGTTAGCGGTATTGTTATTGGCATTAAACTCACCTGTATTTTTCAGAATTCTTAAATCTTTTTTTGTTTGCACTGTGCTTGCTGCACTGCATTCTGGGATTGGTTCCTCCGTGAAGCACATGCGCTGCTTTATGATTTATATTTTGGGTTTTGGAGCAGGGCCCATGTACTCTGATAATCGTCAGTGATTAAACTAAAGAAATTAACCAGTGTGGGAGGATGAGAGCTGCCGGCACAGGAAGTGAGGCGCAGGAACAGGAAGTACCTTCATGGGCGTGATGTAGGAGGGGTCCACCATGGGCTTGGGCCGGTTGGCTGTGTCGGCCAGAAGACTCTGCCATTGCTGCGGCAGGCCGGTGAACTTCTGCTGCTGCGGGTCGAAGCCGGTATGAACGCGGTGCTCGAAGTTAGACGGAGCCGAGATCTCCAGACGCTTCTTCTTCTTCCCAAACATCCTGAGAAACCACAGAGACACGATCGCCATCAGACTACACACACTGACAACCAGAGGCGTAAATTTCATCTAACAGTAGGGGGACAAGAAACATAAAATTTCTCAAGAGCAATTTTTGAAGGGGTCACAAATAATACAGCCAAAATTGTACTTGTAAGGACGGATATGTGTACACAGCATGGAGACCGTGTTTAAATATGAGTTCGGTTCATATGGTTCACCACGCGCTCATATTATAATGATTATTTTGCGTCCTCCATAGTATTTTAGGTTTCGTCTGGGACCGAGTACGTCTCTTTAGATATTCAACCGCATTAAGCCTGCCACTTAACATCATACTGAGCAAAACCCAACACAATATTAGCCTAATATCAGTTCACACACAGGTTTATCGCTGTGTTAGTTGTAGTGGGTGACAAGCTACGGTATTAAGCTTGGTAACCTTATAATCGCTCATAGAAAATACATCGGATATCATTATTTTTTGTCATGACTAATTTATTAATGATCCAGCATCATCTGTATTAAAGAGAGAGAATAATTTCACCCGATGTTTAAAGAGAATAAAATAGCCTTGACAGCCTAATTACTTACACATAACTACTAATGAACTTTGCTCTCTCCCACCCAGGGTTGCCAGGTTTTCACAGCAAAACCCACCCAATTGCTACTCAAAACTAGCCCAAAACTAGCCCAATCGCTTTTCAGGGGGGATTTCCGGTAAAAATCGCGTTCCGGTGGGGTAAAATACACGTTTTTTGGTGGGGTTCCCCTGATAAATGTCGCTTTCTAGGGGCTAAATATGACGTTATTGGGGTCGCTCCAACCCGAGGACATGAAAAACATCCCGCAGAAAGAGTGTAAAAGTAGCCCAATTCCGCGGGAAAACCGCAGACTTGGCAACACTGCTCCCACCGGGCTCGTGTCCTGAGTGTATCGAGGCAGTGGACCAAACCACTGTGAGGCAAGGGAGGGGGGAATCAAAACATTCCTGAACTTAAAACGCTTTTTTGCGTTTATTTTGTTTTACTACTTACACAGTTATTTTAAGTATATGTCCATTATATTATTTCAAGACACAGAGTTATTATATTATTTCAAGACACAGAGTTGCTTGTAATGATATATTTAGGGGGGACAACCCTCAGATGGGGGGGGTCCTGTCCCCCCCGTCCCCCCCGGGATTTACGCCTATGCTGACAACACAAACTAACACCTCACTGATTCCAGAAAACAGACCATAGTTACATCAAAATAATCTCACACCGTTTCAGACAAATATGTTTTTAATTATGTTTGTTCTTCATGTTCCAGCAGCTTTATGTCATTGATCTGTGTGTCTGACTCTTCTTTATTTCTGATGCTGATTCAGGAGAACAATAGAGTCTCTCTCTCTCACACACACACACACACACACACACGCACTCAAACACA
>CM077240.1:34785852-34818352 GCA_039654775.1 Spinibarbus caldwelli | reverse complement strand
ATAGATAGATAGATAGATAGCTAGAGTCAGATTATAGATAGAGAGATAGATAGATAGATAGATAGATAGATTAGAAATATTAGATAGATGAGTTTGAATGAGTTTGAATGGTTTAGAAATAGTACATAGAAGGGCAGTCTGATTGAGTCTAATGGGCTTCAGTGTGTTTAGATTTGAATTTTTGACAGTTGGAGTTGACGGAATGTTCAGATGAGCCAATGTAAGTCTATGGGATTTTTTATGATTTTTAATCTTAATTTTTATGAAAACCGTAAGTCCGATCAGTTAGAAAAGATATAGCAACTCGAGTCAGACCAGTCTGAAGATCTGGGCTGAGTTTGGAGTTTGTAGAGTTAAAACTCTAGGAGGAGTAGCAGTCAGAAATTTTAGTCTCAGAAGAAGAATAATAATAACTAGATAAAAAAGTTTGTCGAGACAAACTTTAAGTTGGCTTGAGAAAGCCGGACCAGAAAGTTTTGAAAAGTTTAAAAAAGTTTGATAAGTTTTAAAAAGTTTGAAAAGTTTAAAAAAGTTTGAAAAGTTTAAAAAAGTTTGAAAAGTTTAAGTTTGAAAAGTTTGGGAAGTTTTAAGTTTGACGGTTTTCAGTCTGAATTAGTTTGAAGTTTAACATAGTTTTAAAAGTTTAAAGTTTGATAGATAGATAGATAGATAGATAGATAGATAGATAGATAGATAGATAGAATTAGTCAGATGATAGATAGATAGATAGATAGATAGATAGATAGATAGATAGATAGATAGATAGATAGATAGATCTGCTAAGATATATAAATGCTAAGATAAATAGATCTGAGGCCAACTAAGGACCTCAGAGTGGTTGCTAGGGTATTCTATGTGGTTGCTAGGATGTTGCTATGTGGTAGCTAAGGTGCTCCTGATTGTTGCTAGGGTGTTGCTATGTGGTTGCTAGGGTACTTGGGGTGGTTGCTAGGGTATAGCTATGCGGTTGCTAAGGTGCTCTGGATTGTTGCTAGGGTGTTGCTATGCGTTTGCTAGGGTACTTGGGGTGGTTGCTAGGGTGTAGCTATGCGGTTACTAAGGTACCCAGGTCGGTTGCTAGGGTGTTGCTATGCGGTTGCTAGGGTACCTGGGGCGGTTGCTAGGGTAATGTTATGCGGTTGCTAGGGTATCTAGGCCGGTTGCTAGGTTGTTGCTATGCGGTTGCTATGGTACTCAGGGTGGTTGCTAAGGTGTTACTATGCGGTTGCTATAGTACTCAGGGTGGTTGCTAAGGTGTTGCTATGCGGTTGCTAGGGTGTCCAGGGTAGTTGCTAGGGTTTTGCAATGTGGTTTCTAGAGTACTCTGGGAGGTTGCTAGGGTTTTGCTATACGGTTGCTAGGGTATCTGGTGCGGTTGCTAGGGTACCTAGGATGGTTGCTAGGGTGTTGCTATGCAGTTGCTATGGTACTGTGTGGTTGCTAAGGTGTTGCTATGCGGTTGCTAGGGTGTCCAAGGTGGTTGCTAAGTTGTTGCTCTGGGGTTGCTAGGGTTCTTGGGATGGTTGCTAGGGAGTTGCTAGGGTAATCTGAGTGCTTGCTAAGCTGTTGCTATGCGGTTGCTAGGGTACCTGGGGTGGTTGCTAAGGTGTTGCTATGCGGTTGCTACTGTACCCGGGGCGGTTGTTAAGGTGTTGGTAAGGTGTTGCTACGGTACCCCGTGTGGTTGCTAGGTTGTTACTAGCATGTTGTTAACATGATTAGCAAGTTGCTAGGATGTTGCTAGCATGTTTCTAACAATTTGCTAGCATGACTAGCAAGTGACTAGCATGTTGTTAGCATGACTAGCATGTTTTTAGCATGACTAGCAAGTGACTAGCATGTTTGCTAGCATGACTAGCAAGTGACTAGCATGTTACTAGCATGATTAGCAAGTGACTAGCACGTTGTTAGCATGACTAGCAAGTGACTAGCATGTTTGCTAGCATGATTAGCAAGTTACTAGCATGTTTTAGGATGACTAGCATGTTGTTAGCATGACTAGCAAGTTACTCGCATGTTACTAGCATTTTTCTAGCATGATTAGCATGTTACTATCATGATTAGCAAGTTACTAGCATGTTGCTAGCAGATAGATAGATAGATGTAAATAGTCAGATTGTAGATAGATAGATAGATAGAAATAATCAGATAGATAGATAGATAGATAAATAGAAAGAAATAGTCAGATTGTAGATAGATAGATAGATGGATAGATAGATAGATAGATAGATAGATAGATAGATAGATAGATAGATAGATAGAAATATCAGATAGATAGATAGATAGAAATAATCAGATAGATAGATAGATAGATAGACAGATTAGAAATGTTAGATAGATGAGTTTGAATGAGTTTGAATGGGTTAGAAATAGTACATAGAAGGGCAGTCTGATTGAGTCTAATGGGCTTCAGTGTGTTTAGATTTGAATTTTTGACAGTTGGAGTTTGAATAGTCTTGGCCCATCTGAACATTCCGTCAATGTAAGTCTATGGGATTTTTATGATTTTTAATCTTCATTTTTATGAAAACCATAAGTCCGATCAGTTAGAAAAGATATAGCAACTCGAGTCAGATCAGTCTGAAGATCTGGGCTGAGTTTGGAGTTTGTAGAGTTAAAGCTCTAGGAGGAGTAGCAGTCAGAAATTTTAGTCTCAGAAGAAGAAGAATAATAATAAGAAGTTTAAATAGTAGATCAGTAAGTTGGCTTTCTCAAGCCAACTTAACTAGATAAAAAAGTTTGTCGAGACAAACTTTAAGTTGGCTTGAGAAAGCCGGACCAGAAAGTTTTAAAAAGTTTGAAAAGTTTAAAAAAGTTTAAGAAGTTTAAAAAAGTTTGAAAAGTTTAAAAAAGTTTAAGAAGTTTAAAAAGTTTAAGTTTGAAAAGTTTGGGAAGTTTTAAGTTTGACGGTTTTCAGTCTGAATTAGTTTGAAGTTTAACGTAGTTTTAAAAGTTTAAAGTTTGATAGATAGATAGATAGATAGATAGATGGATAGATAGACAGACAGAGAGATATTATCCCTTATTATTATCGTTGATTATCCCTTACATATACATACATACATACATATATATATATATATATAGATAAAACAACTAAAATGGCTAAATAAAAAATAATAAATAAATAAATAAATAAATAAATAATAAATTGTTAGTTTGGCATGTTTAAACCCTCATCCATTCCTCCCGAACCTATAACAAAAGTGTCCCTCGTGGGTCCAAATGTCCCGAAGGCATTCAACGTTAATTTTTTTTCAGTCTTGAAATTCTTTTTTTATCTATTTAAAAAAAAAAAAAAAAGTAGGTTTTGTTATTATTTTTGGTGATTTATTTTATTTTATTTTCCTTAAATTCTGAATTTATGGAAATTAGCATATTTGCATACATAATTGCACCAAAAAAAACACAAAAAAACAAAAAACAAAAAAACAAAGACAATTTCTACTTTAAACATCATTATCCATCAGGAACTGGGTCACTGAGTGTCTCTGAGGCCATCTGGCTGGGAAAAATGACAAAATTGCATTTATATTTTCAGCCACTAGATGGGCCTATTGAACCCTATGGAGATTCTCAACAGAGCTCAACCAGTGAAATCTTCAAAACTACACCAACTTCAGGCTTCATTTAGCTTTCAGATATATCTCAAGGCTTTCAGATATATATAAAAACATTTAAAAATATATATATATGTAAAAATAAATAAAAATAAATAAATAAATAAAATTATACTGGATTTTAATCCAAACATATGTATAGCCATACATTTTCATAAATATGAAATAAATATAAAAGATCAATTTAAAAATATAAATATGATATCAAATCATTAGTCTTTACCTCTTCCCTCAAATTTATAAATGAATGGCTCTCTATGGGCCTCTGCTGGATATATATGGTCATTACACTATTCTTTAAAAAACTGATTTCTACAAGTTTTTCTCTAACCACCAGATGGCAGAATTGTACACCTAACACCCAGATCAATCTCCAGAAACAATTTAAATTAAATTTAGATCATCATTTAAGAGATTTATTCATAAAAAATTTAATATTTCACATGCAAGCTAATGGTGTAGTTGAGGATTTTTGTGTTAAACAGGTACAAAAGTACTTCATTTCTCCCAAAACACAGCATTAATGTATAGATGAGAAGTAAACAAAAAAAAAAAAAGATATATTATTTGTATGATTAAAAATTTATAAATGTTTTACAATTACTCTTTCAATTTTGGGGTCATATTGACCCCAAAGGACACAGGTGTAAACAGGAAAAACAGGTCTTATGAGGGTTAAGAAATAATGCTAATACAAATGCGAATAAATGCAGTGTATATATTATATATTTCACATTTTCTGTCTATGTCTTGTGTGTGTGTGTGTGTTTGTGTATGTGTTAAATAGGGAAGGTATGTTTGTTTGTTTGTGTGTGTGTGTGTGTGTGTGTGTGTGTGTGTGTGTGTGTGTGTGTGTGTGTGTGTGTGCGTGTCTGTGAAAGATAGATCTCAGATAGATAGATAGATAGATAGATAGATAGATAGAGTCAGATTATAGATAGATAGATAGATAGATAGATAGATAGATAGATAGATAGATAGAGTCAATGATAGATAGATAGATAGATAGATAGATAGATAGATAGATAGATAGATAGATTAGAAATATTAGATAGATGAGTTTGAATGAGTTTGAATGGGTTAGAAATAGTACATAGAAGGGCAGTCTGATTGAGTCTAATGGGCTTCAGTGTGTTTAGATTTGAATTTTTGACAGTTGGAGTTTGAATAGTCTTGGCCCATCTGAACATTCCGTCAATGAAAGTCTATGGGATTTTTATGATTTTTAATCTTCATTTTTATGAAAACCGTAAGTCGGATCAGTTAGAAAAGATATAGCAACTAACTTCAGATCAGTCTGAAGATCTGGGCTGAGTTTGGAGTTTGTAGAGTTAAAGCTCTAGGAGGAGTTAGAGTCAGAAATTTTAGTCTCAGAAGAAGAAGAATAATAATAAGAAGTTTAAATAGGATTTCAGTAAGTTGGCTTTCTCAAGCCAACTTAACTAGATAAAAAAGTTTGTCGAGACAAACTTTAAGTTGGCTTGAGAAAGCCAGACCAAAAAGTTTGAAAAGTTTAAAAAAGTTTAAGAAGTTTAAAAAGTTTAAGTTTGAAAAGTTTGAGAAGTTTTAAGTTAGACAGTTTTCAGTCTGAATTAGTTTGAAGTTTAACATAGTTCTAAAAGCTTAAAGTTTCATAGATAAATAGATAGGGTCAGATTATAGATAGATAGATAGATAGATAGATAGATAGATAAATAGATAGATAGATAGATAGATAGATAGATAGATAGATAGATAGATAGATAGATGCTAAGAACCGCAAAGTGGTTGCTAGGGCATTCTAGGTGGTTGCTAGGGTGTTGCTATGTGGTAGCTAAGGTGCTCTGGATGATTGTTACGGTGTTGCTATGTGGTTGCTAGGGTACTTGGGGTGGTTGCTAGTGTGCCCGGAACGGTTGCTAGGGTGTAGCTATGCGGTTGCTAAGGTGC
The DNA here is from genome assembly GCA_039654775.1 of Spinibarbus caldwelli. NCBI lineage: Eukaryota > Metazoa > Chordata > Actinopteri > Cypriniformes > Cyprinidae > Spinibarbus > Spinibarbus caldwelli. The sequence continues at coordinate 34,812,803 of CM077240.1, read as the reverse complement.
TATGGATTGTTGCTAGGGTGTTGCTATGCGGTTACTAGGGTACTTGGGGTGGTTGCTAGGGTGTAGATATGCGGTTGCTAAGGTACCCAGGTCGGTTGCTAGGGTGTTGCTATGCGGTTGCTACGGTACCTGGGGAGGTTGCTAGGGTGCTGTTTTGTGGTTGCTAGGGTTCCTAGGACGGTTGCTAGGGTGTTGCTATGCGTTTGCTATGGTACTCAGGGTGGTTGCTAAGGTTTTGCTATGCGGTTGCTAGGGTATCCAGGGTGGTTGCTAGGGTTTTGCTTTGTGGTTGCTAGGGTACTCTGGATGGTTGCTAAGGTGTTGCTATGCGGTTGCTAGGGTGTCCAGGGTGGTTGCTAGGGTTTTGCTATGTGGTTGCTAGGGTATTCTGGGTGGTTGCTATGCTGTTGCTATGCGGTTACTAGGGTACTTGGGGTGGTTGCTAAGGTGTTACTATGTGGTTGCTATGGTACCCGTGTGGTTGCTAGGGTGTTACCAGCATGTTGTTAACATGATTAGCAAGTTACTAGCATGTTACAAGCATGATTAGCATGTTACTAGCATGTTGCTAGCACATTTTTAGCATGATTAGGAAGTTACTAGCATGTTTCTAGGATGATTAGCATGTTGTTAGCATGTTTCTAGGATGATTAGCATGTTGTTAACATGATTAGCAAGTTACTAGCATGTTGCTAGCACATTTCTGGCATGATTAGCAAATTACTAGCATGTTTCTAGGATGATTAGCATGTTGTTAGCATGTTTCTAGGATGGTTAGCATGTTGTTAGCATGACTAGCAAGTTACTAGCATGTTACTAGCATTTTTCTAGCATTAGTATGTTACTATCATGATTAGCAAGTTACTAGCATGTTGCTAGCAGATAGATAGATAGATAGAAATAGTCAGATTGTAGATAGATAGATAGATAGATAGATAGAAATAGTCATAGATAGATAGATAGATAGATAGATAGATAGATAGATAGATAGAAATAGTCATATTATAGATAGATAGATAGATAGATAGATAGATAGATAGATAGATAGATAGATAGATAGATAGAAATAGTCATAGATAGATAGATAGATAGATAGATAGATAGATAGATAGAAATAGTCATATTATAGATAGATAGATAGATAGAAATAGTCATAGATAGATAGATAGATAGAAATAGTCATATTATAGATAGATAGATAGATAGAAATAGTCATATTATAGATAGATAGATAGATAGAAATAGTCATAGATAGATAGATAGATAGATAGATAGATAGAAATAGTCATATTATAGATAGATGGATAGATAGATAGATAGATAGATAGATAGATAGATAGATAGATAGATAGATAGATAGAAATATCAGATAGATAGATAGATAGAAATAATCAGATAGATAGATAGATAGATAGACAGATTAGAAATGTTAGATAGATGAGTTTGAATGAGTTTGAATGGGTTAGAAATAGTACATAGAAGGGCAGTCTGATTGAGTCTAATGGGCTTCAGTGTGTTTAGATTTGAATTTTTGACAGTTGGAGTTTGAATTGTCTTGGCCCATCTGAACATTCCGTCAATGTAAGTCTATGGGATTTTTATGATTTTTAATCTTCATTTTTATGAAAACCGTAAGTCGGATCAGTTAGAAAAGATATAGCAACTAACTTCAGATCAGTCTGAAGATCTGGGCTGAGTTTGGAGTTTGTAGAGTTAAAGCTCTAGGAGGAGTTAGAGTCAGAAATTTTAGTCTCAGAAGAAGAAGAATAATAATAAGAAGTTTAAATAGGATTTCAGTAAGTTGGCTTTCTCAAGCCAACTTAACTAGATAAAAAAGTTTGTCGAGACAAACTTTAAGTTGGCTTGAGAAAGCCAGACCAAAAAGTTTGAAAAGTTTAAAAAAGTTTAAGAAGTTTAAAAAGTTTAAGTTTGAAAAGTTTGAGAAGTTTTAAGTTAGACAGTTTTCAGTCTGAATTAGTTTGAAGTTTAACATAGTTCTAAAAGCTTAAAGTTTCATAGATAAATAGATAGGGTCAGATTATAGATAGATAGATAGATAGATAGATAGATAGATAAATAGATAGATAGATAGATAGATAGATAGATAGATAGATAGATAGATAGATAGATAGATAGATAGATGCTAAGAACCGCAAAGTGGTTGCTAGGGCATTCTAGGTGGTTGCTAGGGTGTTGCTATGTGGTAGCTAAGGTGCTCTGGATGATTGTTACGGTGTTGCTATGTGGTTGCTAGGGTACTTGGGGTGGTTGCTAGTGTGCCCGGAACGGTTGCTAGGGTGTAGCTATGCGGTTGCTAAGGTGCTATGGATTGTTGCTAGGGTGTTGCTATGCGGTTACTAGGGTACTTGGGGTGGTTGCTAGGGTGTAGATATGCGGTTGCTAAGGTACCCAGGTCGGTTGCTAGGGTGTTGCTATGCGGTTGCTACGGTACCTGGGGAGGTTGCTAGGGTGCTGTTTTGTGGTTGCTAGGGTTCCTAGGACGGTTGCTAGGGTGTTGCTATGCGTTTGCTATGGTACTCAGGGTGGTTGCTAAGGTTTTGCTATGCGGTTGCTAGGGTATCCAGGGTGGTTGCTAGGGTTTTGCTTTGTGGTTGCTAGGGTACTCTGGATGGTTGCTAAGGTGTTGCTATGCGGTTGCTAGGGTGTCCAGGGTGGTTGCTAGGGTTTTGCTATGTGGTTGCTAGGGTATTCTGGGTGGTTGCTATGCTGTTGCTATGCGGTTACTAGGGTACTTGGGGTGGTTGCTAAGGTGTTACTATGTGGTTGCTATGGTACCCGTGTGGTTGCTAGGGTGTTACCAGCATGTTGTTAACATGATTAGCAAGTTACTAGCATGTTACAAGCATGATTAGCATGTTACTAGCATGTTGCTAGCACATTTTTAGCATGATTAGGAAGTTACTAGCATGTTTCTAGGATGATTAGCATGTTGTTAGCATGTTTCTAGGATGATTAGCATGTTGTTAACATGATTAGCAAGTTACTAGCATGTTGCTAGCACATTTCTGGCATGATTAGCAAATTACTAGCATGTTTCTAGGATGATTAGCATGTTGTTAGCATGTTTCTAGGATGGTTAGCATGTTGTTAGCATGACTAGCAAGTTACTAGCATGTTACTAGCATTTTTCTAGCATTAGTATGTTACTATCATGATTAGCAAGTTACTAGCATGTTGCTAGCAGATAGATAGATAGATAGAAATAGTCAGATTGTAGATAGATAGATAGATAGATAGATAGAAATAGTCATAGATAGATAGATAGATAGATAGATAGATAGATAGAAATAGTCATATTATAGATAGATAGATAGATAGATAGATAGATAGATAGATAGATAGATAGATAGATAGAAATAGTCATAGATAGATAGATAGATAGATAGATAGATAGATAGATAGATAGAAATAGTCATATTATAGATAGATAGATAGATAGAAATAGTCATAGATAGATAGATAGATAGAAATAGTCATATTATAGATAGATAGATAGATAGAAATAGTCATATTATAGATAGATAGATAGATAGAAATAGTCATAGATAGATAGATAGATAGATAGATAGATAGAAATAGTCATATTATAGATAGATAGATAGATAGATAGATAGATAGATAGTCAGATTATAGATAGATAGATAGATAGATAGATAGATAGATTGATAAGAAATATTAGATGAGTTTAAATGAGTTTGAATGGGTTAGAAATAGTACATAGAAGGGCAGTCTGATTGAGTCTAATGGGCTTCAGTGTGTTTAGATTTGAATTTTTGACAGTTGGAGTTTGAATAGTCTTGGCCCATCTGAACATTCCGTCAATGTAAGTCTATGGGATTTTTATGATTTTTAATCTTCATTTTTATGAAAACCGTAAGTCGGATCAGTTAGAAAAGATATAGCACACTAAGTGAGATCAGTCTGAAGATCTGTGCTGAGTTTGGAGTCTGTAGAGTTAAAGCTCTAGGAGGAGTTAGAGTCAGAAATTTTAGTCTCAGAAGAAGAAGAATAATAATAAGAAGTTTAAATAGTAGATCAGTAAGTTGGCTTTCTCAAGCCAACTTAACTAGATAAAAAAGTTTGTCGAGACAAACTTTAAGTTGGCTTGAGAAAGCCGGACCAGAAAGTTTTAAAAAGTTTGAAAAGTTTAAAAAAGTTTAAGAAGTTTAAAAAAGTTTGAAAAGTTTAAAAAAGTTTAAGAAGTTTAAAAAGTTTAAGTTTGAAAAGTTTGGGAAGTTTTAAGTTTGACGGTTTTCAGTCTGAATTAGTTTGAAGTTTAACGTAGTTTTAAAAGTTTAAAGTTTGATAGATAGATAGATAGATAGATAGATGGATAGATAGACAGACAGAGAGATATTATCCCTTATTATTATCGTTGATTATCCCTTACATATACATACATACATACATATATATATATATATAGATAAAACAACTAAAATGGCTAAATAAAAAATAATAAATAAATAAATAAATAAATAAATAAATAAATAAATAAATAAATAAATAATAAATTGTTAGTTTGGCATGTTTAAACCCTCATCCATTCCTCCCGAACCTATAACAAAAGTGTCCCTCGTGGGTCCAAATGTCCCGAAGGCATTCAACGTTAATTTTTTTTCAGTCCTGAAATTCTTTTTTTATCTATTTAAAAAAAAAAAAAAAAGTAGGTTTTGTTATTATTTTTGGTGATTTATTTTATTTTATTTTCCTTAAATTCTGAATTTATGGAAATTAGCATATTTGCATACATAATTTCACCAAAAAAAACACAAAAAAACAAAAAACAAAAAAACAAAGACAATTTCTACTTTAAACATCATTATCCATCAGGAACTGGGTCACTGAGTGTCTCTGAGGCCATCTGGCTGGGAAAAATGACAAAATTGCATTTATATTTTCAGCCACTAGATGGGCCTATTGAACCCTATGGAGATTCTCAACAGAGCTCAACCAGTGAAATCTTCAAAACTACACCAACTTGAGGCTTCATTTAGCTTTCAGATATATCTCAAGGCTTTCAGATATATATAAAAACATTTAAAAATATATATATATGTAAAAATAAATAAATAAATAAAATTATACTGGATTTTAATCCAAACATATGTATAGCCATACATTTTCATAAATATGAAATAAATATAAAAGATCAATTTAAAAATATAAATATGATATCAAATCATTAGTCTTTACCTCTTCCCTCAAATTTATAAATGAATGGCTCTCTATGGGCCTCTGCTGGATATATATGGTCATTACACTATTCTTTCAAAAACTGATTTCTACAAGTTTTTCTCTAACCACCAGATGGCAGAATTGTACACCTAACACCCAGATCAATCTCCAGAAACAATTTAAATTAAATTTAGATCATCATTTAAGAGATTTATTCATAAAAAATTTAATATTTCACATGCAAGCTAATGGTGTAGTTGAGGATTTTTGTGTTAAACAGGTACAAAAGTACTTCATTTCTCCCAAAACACAGCATTAATGTATAGATGAGAAGTAAACAAAAAAAAAAAAAGATATATTATTTGTATGATTAAAAATTTATAAATGTTTTACAATTACTCTTTCAATTTTGGGGTCATATTGACCCCAAAGGACACAGGTGTAAACAGGAAAAACAGGTCTTATGAGGGTTAAGAAATAATGCTAATACAAATGCGAATAAATGCAGTGTATATATTATATATTTCACATTTTCTGTCTATTTCTTGTGTGTGTGTGTGTGTTTGTGTATGTGTTAAATAGGGAAGGTATGTTTGTTTGTTTGTGTGTGTGTGTGTGTGTGTGTGTGTGTGTGTGTGTGTGTGTGTGTGTGTGTGTGCGTCTGTGAAAGATAGATCTCAGATAGATAGATAGATAGATAGATAGATAGATAGATAGATAGATAGAGTCAATGATAGATAGATAGATAGATAGATAGATAGATAGATAGATAGAGTCAATGATAGATAGATAGATAGATAGATAGATAGATAGATAGATAGATAGATAGAGTCAGATTATAGATAGATAGATAGATAGATAGATTAGAAATGTTAGATAGATGAGTTTGAATGAGTTTGAATGGGTTAGAAATAGTACATAGAAGGGCAGTCTGATTGAGTCTAATGGGCTTCAGTGTGTTTAGATTTGAATTTTTGACAGTTGGAGTTGACGGAATGTTCAGATGAGCCAATGTAAGTCTATGGGATTTTTTATGATTTTTAATCTTAATTTTTATGAAAACCGTAAGTCCGATCAGTTAGAAAAGATATAGCAACTCGAGTCAGACCAGTCTGAAGATCTGGGCTGAGTTTGGAGTTTGTAGAGTTAAAACTCTAGGAGGAGTAGCAGTCAGAAATTTTAGTCTCAGAAGAAGAATAATAATAATAATAATAATAATAATAATAATAAGTTTAAATAGGATTTCAGTAAGTTGGCTTTCTCAAGCCAACTTAACTAGATAAAAAAGTTTGTCGAGACAAACTTTAAGTTGGCTTGAGAAAGCCGGACCAGAAAGTTTAAAAAAGTTTGAAAAGTTTAAAAAAGTTTAAGAAGTTTAAAAAGTTTAAGTTTAAAAAGTTTGGGAAGTTTTAAGTTTGACGGTTTTCAGTCTGAATTAGTTTGAAGTTTAACGTAGTTTTAAAAGTTTAAAGTTTGATAGATAGATAGATAGAGAGATAGAGAGATAGACTCAGATGATAGATAGATAGATAGATAGATAGATAGATAGATAGATAGATAGATAGACAGACAGAGAGATATTATCCCTTATTATTATCGTTGATTATCCCTTACATATACATACATACATATATATATATATATAGATAAAACAACTAAAATGGCTAAATAATAAATAAATAAATAAATAAATAAATAAATACATACATACATACATACATACATAAATAATAAATTGTTAGTTTGGCATGTTTAAACCCTCATCCATTCCTCCCGAACCTATAACAAAAGTGTCCCTCATGGGTCCAAATGACCTGAAGGCATTCAACGTTAATTTTTTTTCAGTCCTGAAATTCTTTTTTTATCTATTTAAAAAAAAAAAAAAAAGTAGGTTTTGTTATTATTTTTGGTGATTTATTTTATTTCATTTTCCTTAAATTCTGATTTTTTTTATGGAAATTAGCATATTTGCATACATAATTTCACCAAAAAAACAAACAAACAAACAAACAAAAACAAAGACACAATTTCTACTTTAAACATCATTATCCATCAGGAACTGGGTCACTGAGTGTCTCTGAGGCCATCTGGCTGGGAAAAATGACAAAAAATTGCATTTATATTTTCAGCCACTAGATGGGCCTATTGAACCCTATGGAGATTCTCAACAGAGCTCAAACAGTGAAATCTTCAAAACTACACCAACTTCAGGCTTCATTTAGCTTTCAGATATATCTCAAGGCTTTCAGATATATATAAAAACATTTAAAAAAATATATATATGTAAAAATAAATAAAATAAATAAATAAAATTATACTGGATTTTAATCCAAACATATGTATAGCCATACATTTTCATAAATATGAAATAAATATAAAAGATAAATTTAAAAATATAAATATGATATCAAATCATTAGTCTTTACCTCTTCCCTCAAATTTATAAATGAATGGCTCTCTATGGGCCTCTGCTGGATATATATGATCATTACACTATTCTTTCAAAAACTGATTTCTACAAGTTTTTCTCTAACCACCAGATGGCAGAATTGTACACCTTACACCTAGATCAATCTCCAGAAAACAATTTAAATTAAATTTAGATCATCATTTAAGAGATTTATTCATAAAAATGTAATATTTCACATGCAAGCTAATGGTGTAGTTGAGGATTTTTGTGGTAAACAGGTACAAAAGTACTTCATTTCTCCCAAAACACAGCATTAATGTATAGATGAGAAGTAAACAAAAAAAAAAAAAATGATATATTATTTGTATGATTAAAAATTTATAAATGTTTTACAATTACTCTTTCAATTTTGGGGTCATATTGACCCCAAAGGACACAGGTGTAAACAGGAAAAACAGGTCTTATGAGGGTTAAGAAATAATGCTAATACAAATGCAAATAAATGCAGTGTATATATTATATATTTCACATTTTCTGTCTATTTCTTGTGTGCGTGTGTTTGTGTATGTGTTAAATAGGGAATGTATGTTTGTTTGTTTGTTTGTGTGTGTGTGTGTGTGTGTGTGTGTGTGTGTGTGTGTGTGTGTGTGATAGATCTCAGATAGATAGATAGATAGATAGATAGATAGATAGATGAGTCAGATTATAGATAGATACATAGATAGATAGATAGATAGATAGATAGATAGATAGATAGATAGATAGATAGATAGATAGAGTCAGATGAGATAGATAGATAGATAGATAGATAGAGTCAGATGATAGATAGATAGATAGATAGATAGATAGATAGATAGATAGAGTCAGATGATAGATAGAGTCAGATGATAGATAGATAGATAGATAAGAAATATTAGATGAGTTTGAATGAGTTTGAATGGGTTAGAAATAGTACATAGAAGGGAAGCTTAATTGAGTCTAATGGGCTTCAGTGTGTTTAGATTTGAATTTTTGACAGTTGGAGTTCACGGAATGTTCAGACTATTCAATGTAAGTCTATGGGATTTTTTATGATTTTTAATCTTAATTTTTATGAAAACCGTAAGTCCGATCAGTTAGAAAAGATATAGCAACTCGAGTCAGACCAGTCTGAAGATCTGGGCTGAGTTTGGAGTTTGTAGAGTTAAAGCTCTAGGAGGAGTAGCAGTCAGAAATTTTAGTCTCAGAAGAAGAATAATAATAATAATAACTAGATAAAAAAGTTTGTCGAGACAAACTTTAAGTTGGCTTGAGAAAGCCGGACCAGAAAGTTTAAAAAAGTTTGAAAAGTTTAAAAAAGTTTAAGAAGTTTAAAAAGTTTAAGTTTGAAAAGTTTGGGAAGTTTTAAGTTTGACGGTTTTCAGTCTGAATTAGTTTGAAGTTTAACGTAGTTTTAAAAGTTTAAAGTTTGATAGATAGATAAATAGATAGATAGATAGATCGATAGATATGCTCAGATTATAGATAGATAGATAGATAGATAGATAGATAGATAGATAGATAGATAGATAGATAGATAGGCTCAGATTATAGATAGATAGATAGATAGATAGATAGATAGATTCAGATGATAGATAGATAGATAGATAGATAGATAGATAGATAGATTCAGATAATAGATAGATAGATAGATAGATAGATAGATAGATAGAGTCAGATAATAGATAGATAGATATATAGATAGATAGATAGGCTCAGATTATAGACAGATGGACAGACAGATAGACAGACAGAGAGATAGATAAATAGATAGATAGATAGATAGATAGATAGATAGATAGATAGAGTCAGATAATAGATAGATAGATAGATAGATAGATAGATAGAGTCAGATAATAGATAGATAGATAGATAGATAGATTCTAAGGACCTCAGAGTGGTTGCTAGGGTACTTAGAGTGGTTGCTATGATGGTTGCTAGGCTAGCTCTGGTGGTTGCTATGGCGGTTGCTAAGGTGTTGCTATGCGGTTGCTATGTTACTCAGGGTGGTTGCTAAGGTGTTGCTATGTGGTTGCTAGGGTGTCCAGGGTGGTTGCTAGGGTATTGCTTAGCGGTTGCTAGGGTGTTGCTATGGTACCCAGGGTGGTTGCTAAGGTGTTGCTATGCGGTTGCTAGGGTACCCGGAGTGGTTGCTAAGGTGTTCCTATGTGGTTGCTAGGGTACTCAGGGTGGTTACTAAGTTGTTGCTAGGGTACCCGGGGTGGTTGCTAGGGTGTTGCTTTGCGGTTGCTAGGGTACCCAGGGTGGTTGCTAAGGTGTTTCTATAATGTTGCTAGGGTACTCAGGGTGGTTGCTAAGGTGTTGCTATGCGGTTGCTAGGGTACTCTGGGTGGTTGCTGAGGTGTTGCTATGTGGTTGCTAAGGTACCCAGAGTGGTTGCTAAGGTGTTGCTATGCGGTTGCTAGGGTACTCTGGGTGGTTGCTAAGGTGTTGCTATGGGGTTGCTAGGGTGCCCAGGGTGATTGCTAAGATGTTGCTATGCGGTTGCTAGGGTACTTGGGCTGGTTGCTAGGGTGTTGCTATGTGGTTGCTAAGGTATCTGGGGTGGTTGCTAGGGTGTTGCTATGTGGTTGCTAGGGTACACTGGGTGGTTGCTATGCGGTTGCTAGGGTACCCGGGTTGGTTGCTAAGGTGTTGCTATGCGGTTGCTACAGAACCCGCGGCGGTTGCTAGGGTGTTGCTATTCGGTTACTAGGATCCTTGGAGTGGTTGCTAAGGTGTTGCCCTGTGGTTGCTACGGTCCCCCGTGTGGTTGCTTGGGTGTTAGTAGCATGTTTTTAACATGATTAGCAAGTTACTAGCATGTTACCAGCATGATTAGCATGTTGCTAGCATATTTCTAGCATGATTAGCGAGTTACTAGCATGTTTCTAGGATGATTAGCTTGTTGTTAGCATGTTTCTAGGATGATTAGCATGTTGTTAACATGATTAGCAAGTTACTAGCATGTTGCTAGCACATTTCTGGCATGATTAGCATGTTACTAGCATGACTAGCAAGTTACTAGCATGTTGCTAGCAGATAGATAGATAGATAGATAGATAGATAGATAGATAGATAGATAGATAGATAGAAATAGATCGTAGATAGATAGATAGATAGATAGATAGATAGAGTCAGATAATAGATAGATAGATAGATAGATAGAGTCAGATAATAGATAGATAGATAGATAGAGTCAGATAATAGATAGATAGATAGATAGATAGAGTCAGATAATAGATAGATAGATAGATAGATAGATAGATAGAGTCAGATAATAGATAGATAGATAGATAGATAGATAGATAGATAGATAGATAGATAGATAGAGTCAGATGATAGATAGATAGATAGATAGATAGATAGATAGAGTCAGATGATAGGTAGATAGATAGATAGATAGATAGATAGAGTCAGATAATAGATAGATAGATAGATAGATAGATAGATAGAGTCAGATGATAGATAGATAGATAGATAGATAGATAGAGTCAGATAATAGATAGATAGATAGATAGATAGATAGATAGAGTCAGATGATAGATAGATAGATAGATAGAGTCAGATAATAGATAGATAGATAGATAGATAGATAGATAGATAGAGTCAGATGATAGATAGATAGATAGATAGATAGATAGATAGAGTCAGATAATAGATAGATAGATAGATAGATAGATAGAGTCAGATGATAGATAGATAGATAGATAGATAGATAGATAGATAGATTAGAAATATTAGATAGATGAGTTTGAATGAGTTTGAATGGGTTAGAAATAGTACATAGAAGGGCAGTCTGATTGAGTCTAATTGGCTTCAGTGTGTTTAGATTTGAATTTTTGACAGTTGGAGTTTGAATTGTCTTGGCCCATCTGAACATTCCGTCAATGTAAGTCTATGGGATTTTTATGATTTTTAATCTTCATTTTTATGAAAACCGTAAGTCCGATCAGTTAGAAAAGATATAGCAACTAACTTCAGATCAGTCTGAACATCTGGGCTGAGTTTGGAGTCTGTAGAGTTAAAGCTCTAGGAGGAGTTAGAGTTGATAATTTTAGTCTCAGAAGAATAATAATAATAATAAGAAGAAGTTTAAATAGGATTTCAGTAAGTTGGCTTTCTCAAGCCAACTTAATAATAATAATAACTAGATAAAAAAGTTTGTCGAGACAAACTTTAAGTTGGCTTGAGAAAGCCGGACCAGAAAGTTTTAAAAAGTTTGAAAAGTTTAAAAAAGTTTAAGAAGTTTAAAAAAGTTTGAAAAGTTTAAAAAAGTTTAAGAAGTTTAAAAAGTTTAAGTTTGAAAAGTTTGGGAAGTTTTAAGTTTGACGGTTTTCAGTCTGAATTAGTTTGAAGTTTAACGTAGTTTTAAAAGTTTAAAGTTTGATAGATAGATAGATAGATAGATAGATAGATAGATAGATAGATAGATAGATAGATAGATAGATAGATGGATAGATAGACAGACAGAGAGATATTATCCCTTATTATTATAGTTGATTATCCCTTACATATACATACATACATACATACATATATATATATATATATAGATAAAACAACTAAAATGGCTAAATAAATAATAAATAAATAAATAAATAAATAAATAAATAAATAAATAAATAATAAATTGTTAGTTTGGCATGTTTAAACCCTCATCCATTCCTCCCGAACCTATAACAAAAGTGTCCCTCGTGGGTCCAAATGTCCCGAAGGCATTCAACGTTAATTTTTTTTCAGTCCTGAAATTCTTTTTTTATCTATTTAAAAAAAAAAAAAAAAAAGTAGGTTTTGTTATTATTTTTGGTGATTTATTTTATTTTATTTTCCTTAAATTCTGAATTTATGGAAATTAGCATATTTGCATACATAATTTCACCAAAAAAAACACAAAAAAACAAAAAACAAAAAAACAAAGACAATTTCTACTTTAAACATCATTATCCATCAGGAACTGGGTCACTGAGTGTCTCTGAGGCCATCTGGCTGGGAAAAATGACAAAATTGCATTTATATTTTCAGCCACTAGATGGGCCTATTGAACCCTATGGAGATTCTCAACAGAGCTCAACCAGTGAAATCTTCAAAACTACACCAACTTCAGGCTTCATTTAGCTTTCAGATATATCTCAAGGCTTTCAGATATATATAAAAACATTTAAAAATATATATATATGTAAAAATAAATAAAAATAAATAAATAAATAAAATTATACTGGATTTTAATCCAAACATATGTATAGCCATACATTTTCATAAATATGAAATAAATATAAAAGATCAATTTAAAAATATAAATATGATATCAAATCATTAGTCTTTACCTCTTCCCTCAAATTTATAAATGAATGGCTCTCTATGGGCCTCTGCTGGATATATATATGGTCATTACACTATTCTTTCAAAAACTGATTTCTACAAGTTTTTCTCTAACCACCAGATGGCAGAATTGTACACCTAACACCCAGATCAATCTCCAGAAACAATTTAAATTAAATTTAGATCATCATTTAAGAGATTTATTCATAAAAAATTTAATATTTCACATGCAAGCTAATGGTGTAGTTGAGGATTTTTGTGTTAAACAGGTACAAAAGTACTTCATTTCTCCCAAAACACAGCATTAATGTATAGATGAGAAGTAAACAAAAAAAAAAAAAGATATATTATTTGTATGATTAAAAATTTATAAATGTTTTACAATTACTCTTTCAATTTTGGGGTCATATTGACCCCAAAGGACACAGGTGTAAACAGGAAAAACAGGTCTTATGAGGGTTAAGAAATAATGCTAATACAAATGCGAATAAATGCAGTGTATATATTATATATTTCACATTTTCTGTCTATTTCTTGTGTGTGTGTGTGTGTTTGTGTATGTGTTAAATAGGGAAGGTATGTTTGTTTGTTGTGTGTGTGTGTGTGTGTGTGTGTGTGTGTGTGTGTGTGTGTGTGTGTGTGTGTGTGTGTGTGTGTGCGTCTGTGAAAGATAGATCTCAGATAGATAGATAGATAGATAGATAGATAGATAGATAGATAGATAGATAGATAGATAGATAGGTAGAGTCAATGATAGATAGATAGATAGATAGATAGATAGAGTCAATGATAGATAGATAGATAGATAGATAGATAGATAGATAGATAGATAGATAGATAGATAGATAGAGTCAGATTATAGATAGATAGATAGATAGATAGATTAGAAATGTTAGACAGATGAGTTTGAATGAGTTTGAATGGGTTAGAAATAGTACATAGAAGGGCAGTCTGATTGAGTCTAATGGGCTTCAGTGTGTTTAGATTTGAATTTTTGACAGTTGGAGTTGACGGAATGTTCAGATGAGCCAATGTAAGTCTATGGGATTTTTTATGATTTTTAATCTTAATTTTTATGAAAACCGTAAGTCCGATCAGTTAGAAAAGATATAGCAACTCGAGTCAGACCAGTCTGAAGATCTGGGCTGAGTTTGGAGTTTGTAGAGTTAAAACTCTAGGAGGAGTAGCAGTCAGAAATTTTAGTCTCAGAAGAAGAATAATAATAATAATAATAATAATAATAACTAGATAAAAAAGTTTGTCGAGACAAACTTTAAGTTGGCTTGAGAAAGCCGGACCAGAAAGTTTTAAAAAGTTTGAAAAGTTTAAAAAAGTTTAAGAAGTTTAAAAAAGTTTGAAAAGTTTAAAAAAGTTTAAGAAGTTTAAAAAGTTTAAGTTTGAAAAGTTTGGGAAGTTTTAAGTTTGACGGTTTTCAGTCTGAATTAGTTTGAAGTTTTGCATAGTTTTAAAAGTTTAAAATTTGATAGATAGATAGATAGATAGATAGATAGATAGGCTCAGATTATAGATAGACAGACTGACAGACAGATAGATAGATAGATAGATAGATAGATAGATAGATAGGTAGAGTCAATGATAGATAGATAGATAGATAGATAGATAGATAGATAGATAGGTAGAGTCAATGATAGATAGATAGATAGATAGATAGATAGAGTCAATGATAGATAGATAGATAGATAGATAGATAGATAGATAGATAGATAGATAGATAGATAGAGTCAGATTATAGATAGATAGATAGATAGATAGATTAGAAATGTTAGACAGATGAGTTTGAATGAGTTTGAATGGGTTAGAAATAGTACATAGAAGGGAAGCTTAATTGAGTCTAATGGGCTTCAGTGTGTTTAGATTTGAATTTTTGACAGTTGGAGTTCACGGAATGTTCAGACTATTCAATGTAAGTCTATGGGATTTTTTATGATTTTTAATCTTAATTTTTATGAAAACCGTAAGTCCGATCAGTTAGAAAAGATATAGCAACTCGAGTCAGACCAGTCTGAAGATCTGGGCTGAGTTTGGAGTTTGTAGAGTTAAAGCTCTAGGAGGAGTAGCAGTCAGAAATTTTAGTCTCAGAAGAAGAATAATAATAATAATAACTAGATAAAAAAGTTTGTCGAGACAAACTTTAAGTTGGCTTGAGAAAGCCGGACCAGAAAGTTTAAAAAAGTTTGAAAAGTTTAAAAAAGTTTAAGAAGTTTAAAAAGTTTAAGTTTGAAAAGTTTGGGAAGTTTTAAGTTTGACGGTTTTCAGTCTGAATTAGTTTGAAGTTTAACGTAGTTTTAAAAGTTTAAAGTTTGATAGATAGATAAATAGATAGATAGATAGATCGATAGATATGCTCAGATTATAGATAGATAGATAGATAGATAGATAGATAGATAGATAGATAGATAGATAGATAGATAGATAGGCTCAGATTATAGATAGATAGATAGATAGATAGATAGATAGATTCAGATGATAGATAGATAGATAGATAGATAGATAGATAGATAGATTCAGATAATAGATAGATAGATAGATAGATAGATAGATAGATAGATAGATAGAGTCAGATAATAGATAGATAGATATATAGATAGATAGATAGGCTCAGATTATAGACAGATGGACAGACAGATAGACAGACAGAGAGATAGATAAATAGATAGATAGATAGATAGATAGATAGATAGATAGATAGATAGAGTCAGATAATAGATAGATAGATAGATAGATAGATAGATAGAGTCAGATAATAGATAGATAGATAGATAGATAGATTCTAAGGACCTCAGAGTGGTTGCTAGGGTACTTAGAGTGGTTGCTATGATGGTTGCTAGGCTAGCTCTGGTGGTTGCTATGGCGGTTGCTAAGGTGTTGCTATGCGGTTGCTATGTTACTCAGGGTGGTTGCTAAGGTGTTGCTATGTGGTTGCTAGGGTGTCCAGGGTGGTTGCTAGGGTATTGCTTAGCGGTTGCTAGGGTGTTGCTATGGTACCCAGGGTGGTTGCTAAGGTGTTGCTATGCGGTTGCTAGGGTACCCGGAGTGGTTGCTAAGGTGTTCCTATGTGGTTGCTAGGGTACTCAGGGTGGTTACTAAGTTGTTGCTAGGGTACCCGGGGTGGTTGCTAGGGTGTTGCTTTGCGGTTGCTAGGGTACCCAGGGTGGTTGCTAAGGTGTTTCTATAATGTTGCTAGGGTACTCAGGGTGGTTGCTAAGGTGTTGCTATGCGGTTGCTAGGGTACTCTGGGTGGTTGCTGAGGTGTTGCTATGTGGTTGCTAAGGTACCCAGAGTGGTTGCTAAGGTGTTGCTATGCGGTTGCTAGGGTACTCTGGGTGGTTGCTAAGGTGTTGCTATGGGGTTGCTAGGGTGCCCAGGGTGATTGCTAAGATGTTGCTATGCGGTTGCTAGGGTACTTGGGCTGGTTGCTAGGGTGTTGCTATGTGGTTGCTAAGGTATCTGGGGTGGTTGCTAGGGTGTTGCTATGTGGTTGCTAGGGTACACTGGGTGGTTGCTATGCGGTTGCTAGGGTACCCGGGTTGGTTGCTAAGGTGTTGCTATGCGGTTGCTACAGAACCCGCGGCGGTTGCTAGGGTGTTGCTATTCGGTTACTAGGATCCTTGGAGTGGTTGCTAAGGTGTTGCCCTGTGGTTGCTACGGTCCCCCGTGTGGTTGCTTGGGTGTTAGTAGCATGTTTTTAACATGATTAGCAAGTTACTAGCATGTTACCAGCATGATTAGCATGTTGCTAGCATATTTCTAGCATGATTAGCGAGTTACTAGCATGTTTCTAGGATGATTAGCTTGTTGTTAGCATGTTTCTAGGATGATTAGCATGTTGTTAACATGATTAGCAAGTTACTAGCATGTTGCTAGCACATTTCTGGCATGATTAGCATGTTACTAGCATGACTAGCAAGTTACTAGCATGTTGCTAGCAGATAGATAGATAGATAGATAGATAGATAGATAGATAGATAGATAGATAGAAATAGATCGTAGATAGATAGATAGATAGATAGATAGATAGAGTCAGATAATAGATAGATAGATAGATAGATAGATAGAGTCAGATAATAGATAGATAGATAGATAGAGTCAGATAATAGATAGATAGATAGATAGATAGAGTCAGATAATAGATAGATAGATAGATAGATAGATAGATAGATAGATAGAGTCAGATAATAGATAGATAGATAGATAGATAGATAGATAGATAGATAGATAGATAGATAGAGTCAGATGATAGATAGATAGATAGATAGATAGATAGATAGAGTCAGATGATAGGTAGATAGATAGATAGATAGATAGATAGAGTCAGATAATAGATAGATAGATAGATAGATAGATAGATAGAGTCAGATGATAGATAGATAGATAGATAGATAGATAGAGTCAGATAATAGATAGATAGATAGATAGATAGATAGATAGAGTCAGATGATAGATAGATAGATAGATAGAGTCAGATAATAGATAGATAGATAGATAGATAGATAGATAGATAGAGTCAGATGATAGATAGATAGATAGATAGATAGATAGATAGAGTCAGATAATAGATAGATAGATAGATAGATAGATAGAGTCAGATGATAGATAGATAGATAGATAGATAGATAGATAGATAGATTAGAAATATTAGATAGATGAGTTTGAATGAGTTTGAATGGGTTAGAAATAGTACATAGAAGGGCAGTCTGATTGAGTCTAATTGGCTTCAGTGTGTTTAGATTTGAATTTTTGACAGTTGGAGTTTGAATTGTCTTGGCCCATCTGAACATTCCGTCAATGTAAGTCTATGGGATTTTTATGATTTTTAATCTTCATTTTTATGAAAACCGTAAGTCCGATCAGTTAGAAAAGATATAGCAACTAACTTCAGATCAGTCTGAACATCTGGGCTGAGTTTGGAGTCTGTAGAGTTAAAGCTCTAGGAGGAGTTAGAGTTGATAATTTTAGTCTCAGAAGAATAATAATAATAATAAGAAGAAGTTTAAATAGGATTTCAGTAAGTTGGCTTTCTCAAGCCAACTTAATAATAATAATAACTAGATAAAAAAGTTTGTCGAGACAAACTTTAAGTTGGCTTGAGAAAGCCGGACCAGAAAGTTTTAAAAAGTTTGAAAAGTTTAAAAAAGTTTAAGAAGTTTAAAAAAGTTTGAAAAGTTTAAAAAAGTTTAAGAAGTTTAAAAAGTTTAAGTTTGAAAAGTTTGGGAAGTTTTAAGTTTGACGGTTTTCAGTCTGAATTAGTTTGAAGTTTAACGTAGTTTTAAAAGTTTAAAGTTTGATAGATAGATAGATAGATAGATAGATAGATAGATAGATAGATAGATAGATAGATAGATAGATAGATAGATAGATGGATAGATAGACAGACAGAGAGATATTATCCCTTATTATTATAGTTGATTATCCCTTACATATACATACATACATACATACATATATATATATATATATAGATAAAACAACTAAAATGGCTAAATAAATAATAAATAAATAAATAAATAAATAAATAAATAAATAAATAAATAATAAATTGTTAGTTTGGCATGTTTAAACCCTCATCCATTCCTCCCGAACCTATAACAAAAGTGTCCCTCGTGGGTCCAAATGTCCCGAAGGCATTCAACGTTAATTTTTTTTCAGTCCTGAAATTCTTTTTTTATCTATTTAAAAAAAAAAAAAAAAAAGTAGGTTTTGTTATTATTTTTGGTGATTTATTTTATTTTATTTTCCTTAAATTCTGAATTTATGGAAATTAGCATATTTGCATACATAATTTCACCAAAAAAAACACAAAAAAACAAAAAACAAAAAAACAAAGACAATTTCTACTTTAAACATCATTATCCATCAGGAACTGGGTCACTGAGTGTCTCTGAGGCCATCTGGCTGGGAAAAATGACAAAATTGCATTTATATTTTCAGCCACTAGATGGGCCTATTGAACCCTATGGAGATTCTCAACAGAGCTCAACCAGTGAAATCTTCAAAACTACACCAACTTCAGGCTTCATTTAGCTTTCAGATATATCTCAAGGCTTTCAGATATATATAAAAACATTTAAAAATATATATATATGTAAAAATAAATAAAAATAAATAAATAAATAAAATTATACTGGATTTTAATCCAAACATATGTATAGCCATACATTTTCATAAATATGAAATAAATATAAAAGATCAATTTAAAAATATAAATATGATATCAAATCATTAGTCTTTACCTCTTCCCTCAAATTTATAAATGAATGGCTCTCTATGGGCCTCTGCTGGATATATATATGGTCATTACACTATTCTTTCAAAAACTGATTTCTACAAGTTTTTCTCTAACCACCAGATGGCAGAATTGTACACCTAACACCCAGATCAATCTCCAGAAACAATTTAAATTAAATTTAGATCATCATTTAAGAGATTTATTCATAAAAAATTTAATATTTCACATGCAAGCTAATGGTGTAGTTGAGGATTTTTGTGTTAAACAGGTACAAAAGTACTTCATTTCTCCCAAAACACAGCATTAATGTATAGATGAGAAGTAAACAAAAAAAAAAAAAGATATATTATTTGTATGATTAAAAATTTATAAATGTTTTACAATTACTCTTTCAATTTTGGGGTCATATTGACCCCAAAGGACACAGGTGTAAACAGGAAAAACAGGTCTTATGAGGGTTAAGAAATAATGCTAATACAAATGCGAATAAATGCAGTGTATATATTATATATTTCACATTTTCTGTCTATTTCTTGTGTGTGTGTGTGTGTTTGTGTATGTGTTAAATAGGGAAGGTATGTTTGTTTGTTTGTGTGTGTGTGTGTGTGTGTGTGTGTGTGTGTGTGTGTGTGTGTGTGTGTGTGTGTGTGTGTGTGCGTCTGTGAAAGATAGATCTCAGATAGATAGATAGATAGATAGATAGATAGATAGATAGATAGATAGATAGATAGATAGATAGGTAGAGTCAATGATAGATAGATAGATAGATAGATAGATAGAGTCAATGATAGATAGATAGATAGATAGATAGATAGATAGATAGATAGATAGATAGATAGATAGATAGAGTCAGATTATAGATAGATAGATAGATAGATAGATTAGAAATGTTAGACAGATGAGTTTGAATGAGTTTGAATGGGTTAGAAATAGTACATAGAAGGGCAGTCTGATTGAGTCTAATGGGCTTCAGTGTGTTTAGATTTGAATTTTTGACAGTTGGAGTTGACGGAATGTTCAGATGAGCCAATGTAAGTCTATGGGATTTTTTATGATTTTTAATCTTAATTTTTATGAAAACCGTAAGTCCGATCAGTTAGAAAAGATATAGCAACTCGAGTCAGACCAGTCTGAAGATCTGGGCTGAGTTTGGAGTTTGTAGAGTTAAAACTCTAGGAGGAGTAGCAGTCAGAAATTTTAGTCTCAGAAGAAGAATAATAATAATAATAATAATAATAATAACTAGATAAAAAAGTTTGTCGAGACAAACTTTAAGTTGGCTTGAGAAAGCCGGACCAGAAAGTTTTAAAAAGTTTGAAAAGTTTAAAAAAGTTTAAGAAGTTTAAAAAAGTTTGAAAAGTTTAAAAAAGTTTAAGAAGTTTAAAAAGTTTAAGTTTGAAAAGTTTGGGAAGTTTTAAGTTTGACGGTTTTCAGTCTGAATTAGTTTGAAGTTTAACGTAGTTTTAAAAGTTTAAAGTTTGATAGATAGATAGATAGATAGATAGATAGATGGATAGATAGACAGAGAGATATTATCCCTTATTATTATCGTTGATTATCCCTTACATATACATACATACATACATACATATATATATATAGATAAAACAACTAAAATGGCTAAATAAAAAATAATAAATAAATAAATAAATAAATAAATAAATAAATAATAAATTGTTAGTTTGGCATGTTTAAACCCTCATCCATTCCTCCCGAACCTATAACAAAAGTGTCCCTCGTGGGTCCAAATGTCCCGAAGGCATTCAACGTTAATTTTTTTTCAGTCCTGAAATTCTTTTTTTTATCTATTTAAAAAAAAAAAAAAAAGTAGGTTTTGTTATTATTTTTGGTGATTTATTTTATTTTATTTTCCTTAAATTCTGAATTTATGGAAATTAGCATATTTGCATACATAATTTCACCAAAAAAAACACAAAAAAACAAAAAACAAAAAAACAAAGACAATTTCTACTTTAAACATCATTATCCATCAGGAACTGGGTCACTGAGTGTCTCTGAGGCCATCTGGCTGGGAAAAATGACAAAATTGCATTTATATTTTCAGCCACTAGATGGGCCTATTGAACCCTATGGAGATTCTCAACAGAGCTCAACCAGTGAAATCTTCAAAACTACACCAACTTCAGGCTTCATTTAGCTTTCAGATATATCTCAAGGCTTTCAGATATATATAAAAACATTTAAAAATATATATATATATATATATATATATGTAAAAATAAATAAATAAATAAAATTATACTGGATTTTAATCCAAACATATGTATAGCCATACATTTTCATAAATATGAAATAAATATAAAAGATCAATTTAAAAATATAAATATGATATCAAATCATTAGTCTTTACCTCTTCCCTCAAATTTATAAATGAATGGCTCTCTATGGGCCTCTGCTGGATATATATGGTCATTACACTATTCTTTCAAAAACTGATTTCTACAAGTTTTTCTCTAACCACCAGATGGCAGAATTGTACACCTAACACCCAGATCAATCTCCAGAAACAATTTAAATTAAATTTAGATCATCATTTAAGAGATTTATTCATAAAAAATTTAATATTTCACATGCAAGCTAATGGTGTAGTTGAGGATTTTTGTGTTAAACAGGTACAAAAGTACTTCATTTCTCCCAAAACACAGCATTAATGTATAGATGAGAAGTAAACAAAAAAAAAAAAAGATATATTATTTGTATGATTAAAAATTTATAAATGTTTTACAATTACTCTTTCAATTTTGGGGTCATATTGACCCCAAAGGACACAGGTGTAAACAGGAAAAACAGGTCTTATGAGGGTTAAGAAATAATGCTAATACAAATGCGAATAAATGCAGTGTATATATTATATATTTCACATTTTCTGTCTATTTCTTGTGTGTGTGTGTGTGTTTGTGTATGTGTTAAATAGGGAAGGTATGTTTGTTTGTTTGTGTGTGTGTGTGTGTGTGTGTGTGTGTGTGTGTGTGTGTGTGTGTGTGCGTGTCTGTGAAAGATAGATCTCAGATAGATAGATAGATAGATAGATAGATAGATAGATAGATAGAGTCAATGATAGATAGATAGATAGATAGAGTCAATGATAGATAGATAGATAGATAGATAGATAGATAGATAGAGTCAGATTATAGATAGATAGATAGATAGATAGATAGATAGATTAGAAATGTTAGATAGATGAGTTTGAATGGGTTAGAAATAGTACATAGAAGGGCAGTCTGATTGAGTCTAATGGGCTTCAGTGTGTTTAGATTTGAATTTTTGACAGTTGGAGTTGACGGAATGTTCAGATGAGCCAATGTAAGTCTATGGGATTTTTTATGATTTTTAATCTTAATTTTTATGAAAACCGTAAGTCCGATCAGTTAGAAAAGATATAGCAACTCGAGTCAGACCAGTCTGAAGATCTGGGCTGAGTTTGGAGTTTGTAGAGTTAAAACTCTAGGAGGAGTAGCAGTCAGAAATTTTAGTCTCAGAAGAAGAATAATAATAATAATAATAATAATAACTAGATAAAAAAGTTTGTCGAGACAAACTTTAAGTTGGCTTGAGAAAGCCGGACCAGAAAGTTTTAAAAAGTTTGAAAAGTTTAAAAAAGTTTGAAAAGTTAAAAAAAGTTTAAGAAGTTTAAAAAGTTTAAGTTTGAAAAGTTTGGGAAGTTTTAAGTTTGACGGTTTTCAATCTGAATTAGTTTGAAGTTTAGCGTAGTTTTAAAAGTTTAAAGTTTGATAGATAGATAGATAGACAGATAGATAGATAGGCTCAGATTATAGACAGACAGACAGACAGACAGACAGATAGATAGATAGATAGATAGATAGACAGATAGATTCTAAGGACCTCAGAGTGGTTGCTAGGGTACTTAGAGTGGTTGCTAGGCTAGCTCTGGTGGTTGCTAAGGCGGTTGCTAAGGTGTTGCTATGCGGTTGCTATGTTACTCAGGGTGGTTGCTAAGGTGTTGCTATGTGGTTGCTAGGGTGTCCAGGGTGGTTGCTAGGGTATTGCTTAGCGGTTGCTAGGGTTTTGCTATGGTACCCAAGGTGGTTGCTAAGGTGTTGCTATGCGGTTGCTAGGGTACCCGGAGTGGTTGCTAAGGTGTTTCTATGTGGTTGCTAGGGTACTCAGGGTGGTTACTAAGTTGTTGCTCTGCGGTTGCTAGGGTACTCTGGGTGGTTGCTAAGGTGTTGCTATGCGGTTGCTAGGGTGCCCAGGGTGGTTGCTAAGGTGTTGCTATGCGGTTGCTAGGGTACTTGGGCTGGTTGCTAGGGTGTTGCTATGTGGTTGCTAAGGTATCTGGGGTAGTTGCTAGGGTGTTGCTATGTGGTTGCTAGGGTACACTGGGTGGTTGCTATGCGGTTGCTAGGGTACCCGGGTTGGTTGCTAAGGTGTTGCTATGCGGTTGCTACAGTTCCCGGGGCGGTTGCTAGGGAGTTGCTATTTGGTTACTAGGGTACTTGGGGTGGTTGCTAAGGTGTTGCCCTGTGGTTGCTATGGTACCCCATGTGGTTGCTAGGGTGTTAGTAGCATGTTTTTAACATGATTAGCAAGTTACTAGCATGTTACCAGTATGATTAGCATGTTGCTAGCATGTTGCTAGCATATTTCTAGCATGATTAGCAAGTTACTAGCATGTTGTTAGCATGATTAGCAAGTTACTAGCATGTTTCTAGAATGATTAGCATGTTTTTAGCATGTTTCTATGATGACTAGCATGTTGTTAGCATGACTAGCAAGTTACTAGCATGTTACTTGCATTTTTCTAGCATGATTAGCATGTTACTATCATGATTAGCAAGTTACTAGCATGTTGCTAGCAGATAGATAGATAGAAAGACAGATTGTAGATAGATAAATAGATAGACAGATAGATAGAAATAGATAGATAGATAGATAGATAGATAGATAGAGTCAGATGATAGATAGATAGATAGATAGATAGATAGAGTCAGGTGATAGATAGATAGATAGATAGATAGATAGATAGATAGATAGATAGATAGATTAGAAATGTTAGATAGATGAGTTTGAATGAGTTTGAATGGGTTAGAAATAGTACATAGAAGGGCAGTCTGATTGAGTCTAATGGGCTTCAGTGTGTTTAGATTTGAATTTTTGACAGTTGGAGTTTGAATAGTCTTGGCCCATCTGAACATTCCGTCAATGTAAGTCTATGGGATTTTTATGATTTTTAATCTTCATTTTTATGAAAACCGTAAGTCCGATCAGTTAGAAAAGATATAGCACACTCGGTGAGATCAGTCTGAAGATCTGGTCTGAGTTTGGAGTTTGTAGAGTTAAAGCTCTAGGAGGAGTTAGAGTCAGAAATTTTAGTCTCAGAAGAAGAAGAATAATAATAAGAAGTTTAAATAGTAGATCAGTAAGTTGGCTTTTTCAAGCCAACTTAATAATAATAAGTTTAAATAGGATTTCAGTAAGTTGGCTTTCTCAAGCCAACTTAATAATAAGTTTAAATAGGATTTCAGTAAGTTGGCTTTCTCAAGCCAACTTAATAATAATAATAATAATAAATAAATAAATAAATAAATAAATAAATAAATAAATAAATAAATAAATAAAAAACTGAAACAGAATTTAGGGGAAAAAAACAATATTATTATTATTATTATTATTATTTCAAGAGAAAGGTCTGTCTCAGCTCTGTGAAGTCTCCTGAGCTATGAAAGAGAAAGCTCTATAGAGGTGCGATCAGAGTCTGCGTGGACTGAAAGATTATGGGCCGGCGGGCGGCTCGTGAAGGGGTAACCCAGATCAAACCCGTGACCCAGATCAGGGCAGACAGCCTTAAAACTGGATTACAAGACTAGAGAAAGCTTACATGCTCCTGGGACGAACGCTGAGCTGAGACAGAGACGTCACACACAGAACTTCACATCAATCACAGCTCAACACAAACTACAGATCATCAGGACTGAAGATACAATCACTATCATTATCTGATGATCACTGCTCCTCCAATCAGCTGAGAGGGACATCATTAATATTAAACAGATCACTCAGACTCTGAAATCTGATTGGACGAGACGCATCAATGACAAAGAAAAGATTAATTTTATATGAGTGTGACCCAAACCCTCTTACAGTCAGACCAGTGAATTATATTAATAATGTTTCATAAGAACAGAGCATCCCAGAGAAACGTGACCCTGCAGCACAAAAGCAGTCATAAGTAGCACAGGTATATTTGTAGCAATAGCCAACAATACATTGTATGGGTCAAAATTATCCATTTTTCTTTTATGCCAAAAATCATTAGGATATTAAGATCATGTTCCATGAAGATATTTAGTAAATTTCGTACCATAAATATATCAAAACTTCATTTTTGATTAGTAATATGCATTGCTAAGAACTTCATTTGAACAACTTTAAAGGTGATTTTCTCAATATTTAGATTTTTTTGCACCCTCAGATTCCAGATTTTCAAATAGTTGTATCTCAGCCAAATATTGTCCTATCCTAACAAACCATACATCAGTGGAAAGCTGATTTATATGTAACTGTATAAATCTCAATTAAAAAAAAATGGCCCTTAAGAATGGTTTTGTGGTCACAAATGAGGACTCGTTCACAGACAGTAGAACCAGCCAAATTTACTGCTTCAAGAGTGAAAGGTGTCACTTCTGTGTCACCAAAACAAACTGGACAAATAAAGAGCGTCTGTCAAACACTCACTGGTCAGTCAGACAGATAGTCCCGCCCCAAACTCACGTGATTGGTGGAGTCAGAAGTTGACATGTTGCTCAAACAAACAGATCAATGCAGTGAAGCTCCATTCAGGAATCAAAGGAACGAACGACTCAGTGACTCTGAGAGTGAATCTGAGCGTCTGGAGCTGATGTGTGTTAGCGCAGCTCCTCAGCAGATCAGTGTCCGTCCCCCGCGGCCCGACTGACCGTCATCTGAGACCCGCGGCTCGGTTCGTCCTCGCACCATCTGTCAGCGCAAACACAGGTCCTTCCTGCTCGCAGAACACGGCTATTTACAGCAGCTCCGCTCACAAACACGTCACAGATACCATCGCATTCCACGCCACAGACATCTGAGAGCAGAGCATCTGCGCTCGCCCTGCCAAGACATTCACTGGCTGTGCCACAAAGAAGAATACAATCATAAATCAAATCAATAAAAAAAGTAATAAATGCAAATGCACTGCAAAAAATGATTTTCTTAGTATTTTTGTCTTGTTTTCTAGTATAAATATCTAAAAATTCTTGAATCAAGATGAATTTACTGTACAAGTAAAATGACTTAAGATATTATGTCTTGTTTTCTGTAAAACAAATTTCACAATTTTGTTAGTTTTTGCTTTAAACAAGCAAAAATATCTGCCAGTGGGGCAAGAAAAATAATCTTGTATACCCTTTGAATTAAGATTATTTTTCTTACTCCATTGGCAGATATTTTTGCTCGTTTTAAGCAAAAACTAACAAGATTTTGATAATGTTTTAGAAAACAAGACTTAATATCTTTTACTCGTAAAGTAAATGCATCTTGATTCAAGAATGTTCAGATATTTATACTAGAAAACAAGACAAAATACTAAGAAAGTCATTTTTCTGCAGTGATAAGAATTAATAAATAAATAAATGTATAAATAAATGAATAAATCTATAAAATTAATTATTTTTTAAACAAATAAAAAAAATGAATATAAATAAATAAAAATAGTTATTGGTTTTGAAATAAATAAATAAATTGATGGATGGATTG
>CM077240.1:34715852-34780852 GCA_039654775.1 Spinibarbus caldwelli | reverse complement strand
AGTCGCGGCATGGTCTCGTGTTATTTCCACCAGTGCGGCAATTTTTTTTCATCACTAATTGATGGATGTCTAAAATATAAAAATAAGGAGAAGCCTAAAACAGGCCTGAGACCCGGCCTGCATCTGAACTATGACGTGAAAATTGGCCCAAAGCCCGGCCCTAGAGCCGTAAAAAAGTCGGGGTCCGTTGGGCCCGGGCTGAAATGCAGGGCTCTACCTCAGACTGGACTTTCACGCGGGTTGCCAGATTGAGCAAAGGCAACAGGAATGAGTACAATTGACATTAAAAGGCAACCAATCTTTGAGCTGATTTATACAGCTTTTAGATGGATGGCAAGGCTTTTTAGGTCAGGTAGAATCTATGACCTCTGACCAGTACGTTCACTGGCTTCCATGGCTGCAATTCACTACATTTTCCACAAACTGGCAACCCGGGGTGTTGAAATACTATTGGGTAAATTGGAAGAGGGTGGAGTCACACAGAAAAAAACAAACAGACATTCCGACACAGAACGCACATTTCAAAGCAGAACAACTGGCTGTAGCATTGTTTTTCATAGAAAGAAGTACGTGAACTTTCCTATCTGCAAACATATTACAGTATTTTAAGCTCTAGAAGTCAAAAAAAAATTACATACAGCACCCTTAAAAACAAACGAGCTTTTGTTGAGCTTTATTGTCTGTCGTCACATTAATGATCCGTACAGTACAAAACAACGACAAACGTAAATGTGAAAATGACTGAACTGTTTAATCTGCTGTCCTGATGCGATTTCAAGAGCATCATAACTAACTATGATACTCAAACACTCATAAATCATTGTGCACATGTACCAAACGCTGTCTGACATCATTCACAACAACTCACAAACCCCGCGGCTCAAACATCTGCGTCTGCACTTCTCTTCATGCGTTATCATGCTGTGTGTGTGTTTAGGATTCCGAGTAATGTTTGTGCAGTTTATTACATCATCTCTAGCAGCTGGTCATAAATCACTGTTTAATTACAGACAGAAGCAGCAGCATTAAAGCATGATTACTGAGCTGCTCATCCCATTATTACTCAAGCACTGGACTCAAAACTCCTTCCTGTCAGCTGCGCTTCTATGAACAGACTCTGAGAACGGATTCATTCGCTCACACTTGCTGGAGCATTACATACGATATCTGCTCACCGCAGCAAAAACACTCACACTTCACATTAACAGCAGTTAATGCATCAACCAACAACTGAGCAATGTATTTGTTACATTATAAAAACATCGTTCATTGCTGTCCAATCCCTTGCAGCTTTTCTCCTCTCATCATCCAGCTTTGAGTTCCTCACCATAAAACACAACAGAACATCTGGAAACACTGGCAGATCACTTCAGAAACCTCCCGTGATGTTCTTAAATTAATATCACATCTCATGAGAAAATGGGAAGGTGGAACACATCAGCTGATATGATTAATAATTTATATTGACAGAATACTGTATAAATGATGTTGTTTCTGAGCGGAAACATCAGCGAGTGTCTAAGATGCTGTAAAGCACTGTGACGCAAGAAACAAGAGCATCTCAAGAGCACAGGAGCTGTGGAACGTCACTCGCCATTTGTGCTTACTAGATACAGATTAAACCAAAAAGTAATATAAAATAATAAAAAAGCTAATAAAATCTGGGAGTCACTAGAAATATACTAGCTACAGAAATACACATGACTTTTCCAAGTCTAGATCACAATCCTACATTTCCCTGATCTGTGAATCAAACACAACTCATCTAGCTACTGCAACAAAACAAAGAGCATCTAGAAGAATCAAACACTCCACAGACTGGATGTGTCATGATGAGAGGAACTTCCTGAACTTCAGAGGAAGTGATGGAATGAGTCTCCTCCCGCTGCGTCCTGATTGGATGAAGGAGTGATGACAGGGGCTGCTGCTGGCCAATCAGAAGTCTCTCAGACAGCAGATCAGCTGATGCTTCTGAGACCATATAAACACGCATCAAGACACTGACCTCAATACAGGCTGTTCAGCTCAAACACACTGGATAATCATACAGTCAAATCCAATCCAGTGAAGACATAACTTTAAAACTATGATTTCTCCAAAATGGGCTCAGATCCAAAATCATCTTTAAATGATTAGTTCACTAAAATATAAGAACTAGCTGAAAATATGTTCACCCTCAGGTTATCCGAGATTAGGATGAGTTTTGAGAAACCAGGCTTAGGATGAGTTTTAGGATGAGACAAAAGCTCAAACAAATCCAGCATTAAGACGTTTTTAAATTCATAATCCATGATAACAGTTCCTCCAGTGAAAAAGTGCATCTCCTGTTGTCTCTAACATCAAAAATACAGCCACATATTTGTTTAGAGCTGTTTTGTCTTGTAAACGCTGCTTGATCTGTGCAGATTTCTCTCCTGATTCACACCAGAACACTTTTTCACTGGAGGAAGCATTATTATGGATTATGGACTCATATTTTAGACATTAAAAACTTCTTAATGCTGGATTTGTTTCAGGTTTTGTCTTCTCCAGATGTTAACTGATGGACTGGAGTGGTGTGGATTACTTGTGGATTATTGTGATGTTTTTATCAGCTGTTTGGACTCTCATTCTGACGGCACCCATTCACTGCAGAGCATCCATTGCTGAGACAATGATGCAGTGACACATTTCTCCAAACCTGACGAAGAAACAAACTCATCCTAATCTTGAATGACCTGAGGGTGAACACATTTTCAGTTTTGGCTGAACTACTCCTTTAAAGTGAAGCTGAAAACATGACGTACAGTAGCACCCAAATAAAGCAGGATTGACTTTAAAGCAGACACATGAAGCCAGAAACACACTGATTCAGTGATCTGATCTCTGGATTAGGGATGGTAAGATTCACCGATTCACTCGGTGCATCAGCATAAAAGTTAACGAAGCGATGCATTGATTTAAAAAATGTGCATCGGATACAACTTGCCATTTGTATCGTGATGCATCGTTTCTAACATATTTGCATTGCTGTAAAAAACGATTTATATAATTATTAGTAGATACGCTATACTTTTATTATTTAGGAAGTGACCAATATTTTATATGTGGATTTATGTCTCTTATCACCACTGCTGCTGCGTGAATATGACGCATCACAACAACACTATGAAGACAGAGAGTCCTGAGAGTAACACAGAATATAGATCAACACGCCTGTCTGTCTGAACCAAAGAAATAAAACCCAACTATCTGTACCATATTTTATTGCATAGCATAGTTTTTTTTCCCAATGCATCATATTGCATTGAATCACATTATATCAAATCGAATCGAATCGAATCGAAATCGTATCGCATCGGTAGCTGCTTCATATGTATCTGTAATGTAATCTGTAATCTGTTATGAGATGCACATCTCTACTCTGGATGGACATGATCCTCACATCTTCTAACAGTCGGACTCCATCGATGTTTGCTAAAGCACATCACAGCAGCGCGACTGCTATTTCAAGCACAAAACAGCCTGAAACAATTGTGACCTGCTGTGCTCATTGAGCAGCACTGAACTCTAACGATTCTTTAATTGTCTCTATACTAATGACACAGAGCTCTTTACTCCTGCTCCGATGCACATGAGAGATCATGATATCAACCGTTACTCTATAAACCCACAAACACACAGTGTGCAGCACATTACGTTACTTTCTTTAAGTTGAATATGTAAAAATAAAAACAATCATTTCAAAATTAAACTATTGTTTTGTCTTCAAATGCTTTTTCTCAAAAACTGAGGAGCATAAGCGCAGCTCAGCTCAGCCTACGATCATTCAGTTCAGCAAAGAAACAAAACCTGTGCTGACTGAAAGAAATGAAGTTGACAAAAATATTTAATCCGAGATTTGGTGATAATATGGCATAACGAGAGATTTACAAGCAATTTTTAAAACGCCGCTCATTTTTGAATGTGAACACCACTTTGGTAAAGGATTTTCAGCAGGGTTAATATAGTTTGCACAGAAGCAGATATAGTGTATGAGTGACTAGTTTCTGAGTGGAAAACACTTGCATCTAAAGTCAGACAGAAGCTCAGGCTCTGCATTCTGTGATTATTCTGTGTAAAACACGCGTGCTGAACGCTCAGCGCTGACTTACACAATTAAACAGGAATGTTAACGAATCCACAACTCAAAACCAACATATTATTTCAACTAACCTGAAATATGCATGTAGTCGCATCTAAATGACTGAACCTGAGCTAGGGCTGGGCGATTAAATGAACTTTAATTTCTATTATAATTTTGGTTTATAAAAAGATAATTGAGATTAAAATATTATTTTATTTTATATAATTTTTTTAAATGTGTGGGTGTGGGGGTGTGTATTATATATCATTTTTTACATTTATTTTTATAGTTTTTTTTTCTGTTTAATTACATTGAAAATTCAAGGAAATCCACGATTTAAAAAAAAGTTCAGTAAATGCATCATGCCTCCAAAGTCAATGAATAATGGTGGTAAATAATCATACTCTCAATACTGACCAAAATAACTGTGCTTTTGATTTTTGCAATAATCTAAGCTGAGCTCATCAGGTCACTGTAGGGTCAGATCAGGTAGAAGCAGCTCCTTACTGCTGAGTCATGACACATCACACACACTATGGCTGCCCAAACATTATCATAATCATAATACTGAGAGGATCTGCACATCTCAGACTGTTGCTGTTGTGATTAATTACCGGAATCAGGCCATTATTAATGACACCGAAGAACTTGACAGCTGCAGCAGCAGCTACATGACCAACATCTGCAGTAACACACACACACACACACACACACACACAAACAAACACTCACTCACACACACACAAACACACTCACACACACACACACACTCACTCACACACAAACACACACACACACAAACACTCACTCACACACACACACACACACACACACACACACACACACACACACTCACACACACACACACACACACACACACAAACAAACACTCACTCACACACACACAAACACACTCACACACACACACACTCACTCACACACAAACACACACACACAAACACTCACTCACACACACACACACACACACACAAACACTCACTCACACACACACACTCACACACACACACACAAACACTCACTCACACACACACAAACACTCACTCACACACACACTCACACACACACACACTCACACTCACACACACAAACACAAACACTCACTCACACACACACACTCTCACACACACACACACACACAAACACAGACACTCACACACACACACACACACTCACACACACACTCACACACACACTCACACTCACACACACACACTCACACACACACACACAAACACTCACTCACACACAAACACACACACAAACACACTCACACTCACACACACACACTCACTCACACACACACACACACACACACACACAAACACACACACACAAACACACACACACAAACACACTCACACACTCACTCACACACACACACACACACACAAACACACACACACAAACACACACACACACTCACACACACACACACACAAACACACACACACACACACACACACACACACAAACACACACTCACACACTCTCACACACACACACACACACACACACACACACAAACACAGACACTCACACACACACACACACTCACACACACACACACAAACACACACACACAAACACTCACACACACACACACAAACACTCACTCACACACAAACACACTCACACTCACACACACACACTCACTCACACACACACACACAAACACACACACACAAACACACACACACAAACACTCACACACACACACACAAACACTCACTCACACACAAACACACACACAAACACACTCACACTCACACACTCACTCACACACACACACACAAACACACACACAAACACACACACACAAACACACTCACACTCACACAAACACACACACACAAACACACTCACACACTCACTCACACACACACACACACACACAAACACTCACTCACACACAAACACACACACACTCACACACACACACACACACACACAAACACACACACACACACACACACACACACACAAACACACACTCACACACACAAACACACACACAAACACACACTCACACACACACTATAGCACGCATAACACACTAATACGCTCCTAATGTTCAAATCCGTTAAAGGATTGTTAGGCTGCATTAATTAGATCAACCGGAACCGGGAACACTCCTCATAACACACAATGTACTCGTTACATCGTAAGAAGAATGGCATCTACGCTAATATTAGTCTGTTTCTTTCTTATTCGAGAGCACCGTAGCCACCAGATCAGATGGTGGATCAGCACCTACAGACAACCTCTACAGCCCTGAACATCAGCGGAGACCAGGACACCTAGATGAGCCCCAGAGACTGATCCCTGTCTCCTAGACGACCATCGGGACAAGACCTCGGGAACCAGATGAGTCCTCTGCACAATCTGCTGAACCAGAACCGTCTGGACAGAGAAGAACTGACCCCCGACTGAGCCTGGTTTCTCACAAGGTTTTTTTCTCCATTCTGTCACCGATGGATTTTTGGTTCCTCTGGCTTGCTTAGTTGGGGACACTTAATTTCCAGCGATGTTGTCGACTTGACGCTAGCACAGATACTATTAGAACTGAACTGAGCTGGACGAATGACATCACTGAATTCAATAATGAAATGCCTTTAACTGAAAATGAGTGTTTAATCTCGTCATTTTACATTATTGACACACTATTTTCCTATTTAATACTGTAAAGCTGCTTTGACACAATCTGTATTGTTAAAAGTGCTGTATAAATAAAGAGTTGATTTGACTTGACACTCTCTCACACACACACACACACACACACACAAACACTCACTATAACGCACTCACACACACACACACTATAACGCACTCACACACACACTCACTATAACGCACTCACACACACTCACAATCACACACACACATTCACTATAACACACTCACACTCACACTCACTATAACGCACTCACACACACACTCACTATAACGCACTCACACACACACACTCACTATAACACTCACACACACACTCACTATAACAGACTCACACACACTCACACTCACTATAACACACTCACAATCACACACACACTCACTATAACGCACTCACACACACACTCACTATAACGCACTCACACACTCACACACACACATTCACTATAACACACTCACACTCACACACACACTCACTATAACGCACTCACACACACACACTCACTATGACGCACTCACACACACACACACTCACTATAACACTCACACACACACTCACTATAACACACTCACAATCACACACACACTCACTATAACGCACTCACACACACACTCACTATAACACTCACACACACTCACTCACACACACACACACACTATAACGCACTCACACTCACTATAACACACTCACAATCACACACACACTCACTATAACGCACTCACACACTCACACTCACTATAACACTCACACACTCACACTCACACACACTCACTCACTCACACACACACACACACTCACTATAACACACTCACAATCACACACACACTCACTATAACACACTCACACTCACACACACTCACTCACACACACACTCACTATAACGCACTCACACTCACTATAACACACTCACAATCACACACACACTCACTATAACGCACTCACACACTCACACTCACACACACTCACTCCCACACACACACACACACACACACACACACACTCACACTCACTATAACACACTCACAATCACACACACACCCACTATAATGCACTCACACACTCACACATACACACACACACACACACACACACACACTATAACACACTCACACACTCACACTCACTCACACACACACACACACTCACTATAACACTCACACACACTCACTATAACGCACTCACACACACTCACACTCACTATAACACACTCA
This sequence comes from Spinibarbus caldwelli, assembly GCA_039654775.1. Lineage (NCBI taxonomy): Eukaryota > Metazoa > Chordata > Actinopteri > Cypriniformes > Cyprinidae > Spinibarbus > Spinibarbus caldwelli. The sequence goes on along the minus strand of CM077240.1, from coordinate 34,772,844 downwards.
CAATCACACACACACCCACTATAACGCACTCACACACTCACACATACACACACTATAACACACTCACACACTCACACTCACTCACACACACACACACACACTCACTATAACACTCACACACACTCACTATAACGCACTCACACACACTCACACTCACTATAACACACTCACAATCACACACACACCCACTATAACGCACTCACACACTCACACATACACGCACTATAACACACACACACACACTCACTATAACACTCACACACACTCACTATAACGCACTCACACACACTCACACTCACTATAACACACTCACAATCACACACACACTCACTATAACGCACTCACACACTCACACTCACTCACACACACACACACTCACTATAACACTCACACACACTCACTATAACGCACTCACACACACTCACACTCACTATAACACACTCACAATCACACACACACCCACTATAACGCACTCACACACTCACACATACACGCACTATAACACACTCACACTCACTCACACACACACACACTCACTATAACACTCACACACTCACACTCACTCACACACACACACACTCACTATAACACTCACACACTCACACTCACTCACACACACACACACTCACTATAACACTCACACACACTCACTATAACGCACTCACACACACTCACACTCACTATAACACACTCACAATCACACACACACCCACTATAACGCACTCACACACACTCACACTCACTATAACACACTCACAATCACACACACACCCACTATAACGCACTCACACACTCACACATACACGCACTATAACACACTCACACACTCACACTCACTCACACACACACACACACTCACTATAACACTCACACACACTCACTATAACGCACTCACACACACTCACACTCACTATAACACACTCACAATCACACACACACTCACTATAACGCACTCACACTCACTATAACACTCACACACTCACTCACTATAACACTCACACACACTCACTATAACGCACTCACACACACTCACACTCACTATAACACACTCACAATCACACACACACACTCACTATAACGCACTCACACTCACTATAACACTCACACACACTCACTACAACGCACTCACACACACACTCTCACACACATCATTTCTACTCTCATGAATTCATCATGCGCGCACCCGAGCCGCGTTCAGCACCGAGGACAGCGACGCGCTCGACGCATCTCAGGCCGGGACGCGTCGCGTCGGGAATCCGCTGGAGCGGTGAAGTTATAAGCGCCGAATCGCGTCCAATCGCGCCGCTGCTTGTTGCTGGGAAAGACTGGGATGAAGACCGCTCACCTGCTGCGGCGTGAAGCGCGTCACATTCCTGTCAGCGGTGCGCTCCGCTCCTGCGGGACTGTCGCGGAGGGAATAACGGGGTTATGTGGCTGTCAGTGCCATGTTATTCTCCGGTTTTGATGCTGGAGACTGCGCGCTACATCCGGGCTGCTGGGAATCACCTGACAACCGAGCGGCTCGCGCTACTATGGCAAAGGCGTCAACATGAATATTCATGAACCAGGCGTTCGCTATTGGACGGGAGCAGCGCGACGTCACTACCGACCGCTTACAATTCAATACGTAAGACTTTCATGTTGAAGAAACAGCTGCCCGTTTGTTTTTTTGATTGTGGTGTTACCAACAAACTATGGGTTGACTTAAGCACCTATGTTTCAAACCTTACAAATGTGATCCATACCTTCGTCCTCAAAGATGTTATTTTTTATTATGAAAATCCACAGCTATTATCTGCTGAATATGTTGTTAATTTTCTTATATCGAATGCAAAATTCTTCATTCATAAACAAAAATTGCTTAAATCACCATCTTTCCCCCTTTTTCTTGTTGAATTGGACTCTTTTGTTTCATCTCTTAGACTTAAAAATAACAAAAAGAGTGCCAAATTTTTGATGCATTATGACAACTTTTCTAAAAGGATGTAATTTTTATTTTTGTACTTGTATGTATAGATAATACCATAATTTGACGCACGCAAATCCAGATGATTTGTTTTCTGTTCTTGTTTTTATGATTGCTTTTTGTTGGAATATATTCATGTCTCACTCCCTGTTTCTGTATGTTTATACAAGTTTTGCAATAAAAAAACAAACAAACAAACAAACAAAAAACGTAAGACTTTCCATTGGAGGGTTAGAACGTAACGTCAACATTGTCTTATGAATTAATAATCACAAACGAAGCATTCACTTGTATTAATTTAACCTATGATTATACAAAATTACAAAAAAAATTCTATTAGGTTTTTTTTGTTTGTTTTTTTTTTAATCTGTCTACATCTATATATCATTCAACAAAATACTATAGTATGACAACCGATGAACTAAGAACTTAAAAAAAAAACATTCTATAACTATTTAGAATAAGGGAACGTCTGTATTATCTAATATTTTTAAAACCACAAAACTACAGGGAAATTGTAGAAACATATTAAAAGTCTTTCATTTGGAGAGAAAATTAAAATAATAAGTGTGAATATATCCGCAAAACACAAACAGAAATATTTTGAGAATTTTCATGTTTTTAAAACATTCAAGGTGACGTCTTCGCTATTGAAGGGGTCACTAAACTGCCGTAGGGTTAGCATAATTAATATTCAGATAAATAAGCCATAGCCATTGGACGGTAACAAGGCAACGTTGCATTATGTAATTAATATTCGTGAAGTAGGCCTAAAGCCATTGGAAGCTGACCAGTCACGCTCTAATTAATATTCATTAATATTCTAATTAATATTCAAAACATCGTCTTTGGGATTCTGACACACGGTACCGGTACCGGTACCGAATCCAAACATCGCTATCGCCGTCAGAATTCAGAAGCGTCAGAGCACGACACGTGACGCGACGCTCAATGACAGTTACTTGCATGACGTCACGACACACAACGACGCCGATGATGTCATTGGTGGATGGATATCCTCACTGTAAAATCATTTTATACAGATATTTTGTTTAATTATAATGAATATTTCGTTTGAAAGTCTGACAGTAATCAGTGTTGAGTTCTGTAAGGTTATTCCTGCCTGCTTTAAATGTTTCAAAATGATTAACAGTTGAAAACATTTATTAGAAATTTAGTAAAGTAATTAAAAAGAAATCAAATGTAATACTTTAATAAAGTAATTGAAATAGTTACACTACTTATTACATTTTAGATAGAGTAACTTGTAATCTGCAAACGATTACATTTTCAAAGTAACCTTCCTAACACTGATTGTGATGATCGTGTGTTTTTGATTGACACACAGCTGTCTGACAGAAATAAAGAGTTTGAATGTATTTCTGAGGAATCTGTGAGGATGAAGAGCATCACATGCATGGCTTCCTCTTGACTTTTGCAAAGAAACTTTCTTGGTAAGACTTTATTATTTCCTGATGTGTGTGACCTGGAAGCTCTTGGGATGATGTGCTGATGTTTGCTCTGATATCAGGTTTACCAGCGGCTCTCCTGCCATCAGTGGTGCATGATGGGAAGGCTGGAGCTGCACGAGGTCAGCTGACACACCTGCATCATCAGACACAAACACAACACACGACAGCATCAGACAGGAGACGATGACTCATTACAGCTCGACTGGAAATGACACAATAATCAAACAAAAAAGTGTTCTGTACACATCACACACGTCTCATACCTCATCTCACGACACTGTGAACACTCACTCCCGACAAAACTTTATTAAAGGCAAAACTGTTGGTCATGATGAAAATGATGCAACAACATTTTTATACATTAAATATTGTTTATTTCAATCATTAAATATTTAAAGTTTTTAATTATGTCAATTCATATTTTTACGACAATTTTCATAGTTTAAAATTGAACATCTGGGTTTTAGATGAGTGAAACAAACTATCTCTATATAAAAGATATAGATATAAGAGATAAAGATATAAATTTGTTCACCCTCAGTTTATCCGAGTTTGTTTCTTCATCAGGTTTGTAGAAATGTGTCACTGCATCAGTGTCTCATCAATGGATGCTCTGCAGTGAATGGGTGCCGTCAGAATGAGAGTCCAAACAGCTGATAAAAACATCACAATAATCCACAAGTAATCCACAGCACTCCAGTCCATCAGTTAACATCTGGAGAAGACAAAAGCTGAAACAAATCCAGCATTAAGATGTTTTTAACTCAAATACGATCCATAATCCATAATAACTCTTCCTCCAGTGAAAAAGTGCATCTGCTGTTGTCTCTCACATCAAAATCCAGCCACATATTTGTTTAGAGCTGTTTTGATCTGTGCAGATTTCTCTCCTGATTCAGACCAGAACACTTTTTCTCTGGAGGAAGAGTTATTATGGATTATGGACTCTGTATTTTAGCTGGAAACAATGGTTTGAAGTTAAAAATGTATTAAACCAGCAGATCTGGTCCTTCTGCAGATCTAATGGAAGAGCACATGACTGAGTTCAGGGAAAGATGATGTTTTTGCTCAGTAACGTTGGAGATCAAGAGCAGCATTGACTGAGAGGAACAACGAGTCCTTCTGCATCATGTGAGGAGGTTTGGAGGTGTGTGTGGAGTGTGTTATGAGCACAATGATCGCAGCGAGCGTGACGAGACACACAGTATAATGGCATCAGTGTGTTGAGCTGCGCATGACCACCGACAGCAGCGCTCACAAGAGACTCATTACAGCACAAACAGCCACTGTAACACACAACACACTCCGGTTACACACACAATCACCCTAAACAGAGCCACTCAAGCTCCTCTACAACCTCATCATGAAGAGATGACCAGTCCATAAACAGACAAATGACATTCGTATTCAGTATTTTGTCTTGTTTTCCAATTCCAAAAAAATTTAGATTTTAAACAACAACAAATATGTGACCCTGGAGCACAAATTTTTTATACAAATATATTTGTAGCAATAGCCAACAATACATTGTATGGGTCAAAATTATCGATTTTTAATTTTATGCCAAAAATCATTAGGATATTAAGTAAAGATCATGTTCCATGAAGATAGTTTGTAAATTTCCTACTGTAAATATATCAAAACTTAATTTTTGATTAGTAATATGCATTGCTAAGAACTTCGTTTTTAACAACTTTAAAGGTGATTTTCTCAATATTTAGATTTTTTTACACCCTCAGATTCCAGATTTTCAAATAGTTGTATCTCAGCCAAATATTGTCCAATCCTAACAAACCATACATCAATGGAAAGATTATTTATTCAGAAAAATTCAGTTCAAAATTTGACCCATATGACTGGTTTTGTGGTCCAGGGTCACATTTGGCAGTTTGGTCAAAACAACAACAAAACTACATTCAAAGAGAAAGCAAGTTTATTTTTCTGACCGTGTTGGCATATTTTTTTTTTGTATTACGCATATAAACTCACTTCATTGTGACACATTTCTCAGAAAACAAGACTTCATATGTTTTTACTGAGCATCTCCAGTAAATGTGTCTTGTATGAGTGTTTAGATATTTGTACTGGAAGACAAGAGCAGCACTTTTTGCATGATGTCAGTAAATCTGGACGGATCTGACTCTAGACTCACATGATGGTGTGTAACAGGATCATCTTATCAAACTGCTGGTTACCGTGGAAACTGCTGCAATATTGACCAGTGTGTTTGTGAAAATCTAATCATCCACACAACCAGTGAAGAAAACAGAGCTACAAACGTTCAAACTGATTATTTTCTATTTTCAGTAATTATATGAGCTGCTTTATTCTACATTTCTTTTATATAAGGTTAACACTGACTGTAGAACTAATGTTTGACAAGTAAATGAGTTACTGAATGTCAGAAAAATAAAGCAAGCTGATCATGTTTGTCAGCTCGGTCAATCTCATCTTCTATCATCTGGTTTATTTGCATTAAACATTAAAGCATTAAACAGTAACGGCACTGTTTTTGTCTTGTTTTCCTTGCAAATGGGGTCAGAAAAATAAACTTGTTTTCCCTTTAAATAAAGTTTATTTTCAAACCACACTGGCTGATATTTGTTCTTGATTTAAGCATAGAGTCACTTCATTTTCAAACATTTTTTCAGAAAACAGAACTGTATATCTTGTCATTTTGCATCTCCAGGAATTGTATCTTGATTTAAGGATGTTTAGATGTTTGCATGGAAAACAAGACAGAAACACTAAGGACTTTTTTTTTTTTTATAGTGTATATATTCTTTTAGAAGATCATAACAGAACATAATGTTCAGATTGTATGTCTGATGAACAAACAGGCTCTTTCTCCAGCGTGGAGTCATAATGAGGAGGAGACACATATAAAGGCACTGAGATCCTCGTCTGCTGCTCCTCCGTCGTTCTGCTGCTCATCCACAGGTACTGTGATCCTCAGCTTCTCTTCTGAAAGATCAGATATCACTAATATTGATCGGATTTGATGTGTTGTGAGATTCGAGTCATTATATTTGATCCCATCGCTGTGATGTTGTAGATTTACAGCAGTTTTGTAAAAAATCAATCAGCTCAGGTTTGTGTGTCATCGTTTGCTGTTCATCAAGACTCTTGACTACATTGCAAAAAGTGATTCTTAGTTTTTTTTTTTTTGTATAAATTCTTTGTATAAATATCTAAACATTCTTGAATCAAGATTTATTTACTTGACAAGTAAAATGATATAATAAAATAAATCAGTTTTGTTAGTTTTTTCCTAAAACAAATAAAAATATCTGCCAATGGGGTAAGAAAAATAATCTAAATTCAAAGGCTAAACAAGATTATTACAAAATGTTTATAATTAAAATGTTTATAATTTTTTTTTTCTTTTAGAAAAGACTTATCTTAAATCATTTTACTTGTACAGTAAATGCATCACGATTCAAAACTGTTTAGATATTTATACTAGAAAACAAGACAAAAAACTAAAGTAAGAGAATTGTTTTTTGGAGTGCATCACTGTTTGACCCTCAGTTCTTAAATATCGATTTAAAATTCACACTTTTAGCAGTCAGATCACTATTTAGTACTGGATTAGAATGATGATCAGCTGTTTACATGTAACTTTAGTGCAAGAATAAATATTTGAAAGAATTAAAATACCTGAAAAATATTAAGAGAAATACACTAATGGTCAAAATGTGAATATCTGTTAAAATGTCATCAGTTGCTGTGATCAAAGCTGAATTTTCAGCATCATTAAATAGTTTTAAAACTGAAAACAGTTTTGGGTTGAAAACATTTTTTTTTTTGTTAATCAAGGATGCATTAAATTGATCAAAAGTGTCAGTAAAGACATTCCTAATGTTACAATAGATTTCTGTTTCAAATAAATGCTGATCCTTTGAACTTTCTATTCATCTGTGAATTCTGAAAAATAAAATGCATCACAGTTTCTACAAAAATATTGTGCAGCACAACTGTTTTCAACATTGATAATAATCAGAAATGTTTCTTGAGCAGCAAATCAGCATATTAGAATGATTTCTGAAGGATCATGTGACACGTTTGACAATTTTTACTGTATTTTTGATCAAATAAATGCAGCCTTGGTGAGCAGAAGAGACTATTTTTGAAAGAAAAAAAAAATCTAAAGTATTTCAAACTTTTGAATGATAGTACAATTCTAATGATATGTCAGTTGATCAATATTAACGTGTTAAGGGGATACTAACTTACCCGCCAATGAACACTGTCATCATGTCTCATCATGTGTGAGTGAATCAGAGTGGATCTGTAATGATCTGTAATGGTTTGTCTCTCAGGTCCAGGTCCATCATGAGTTGCCCGTCCTCCGGTCAGCAGGGCGTTTACCCACAAACCCCTCAGCAGTGGCCCGGTCAGCCCTGCCCACCCTGCTGGTCCTGCCAACCCGTTCAGCCCAACTGGCCAGTTAACCAGCCCAGTGCATCGGCTCCTGTGACCTGGCCGGTCCAACCCACTCAAACAGGCTGGCCCAACCCTCCACCAGTCCAACCAACTCAACCAGTCCAACCAACCCAACCCATCCCTCCAGCCCAGCCGAGCTGGCCTTCTCAGCTGCCCACTCCAGCGGGTTACCTGCCGTCTCCAGCGGCTCCGGCGTGGCAGGGTAATCCCGGTCAGCCCGGGTGGCCCGGTCAGGGGCCCGCAGGAGGAGCGCCGCAGGCGTGGCCCCCGGCGCCAGCCATCGCTCCTGTAGTAAGAGACTGAACCAGCGCTTGACCACAGACATCCATCAGTGCAATCAATAAAACACAGCTAAAGCGCCGGTCACTTCCATCGCTCCGAGTCGAGTCCAGTTTTATTGTCATTCTGCTACATATAGTGTCTTGCAGGACCTCGGTGTTACATACTAGTTAAACATACATATAAACGTACCACAACAGAAGTATAAGAAAAACAATTATAGACCTACATTGCAAAATATGATTCTCTTAGTATTTTTGTCTTGTTTTCCAATATAAATATCTAAACATTCTTGAATCCAGATGCATTTACTTGACAAGTAAAATTATTTAAGATATTAAGTCATTTTCCAAAAAAAAAAAAAAAAAAAAAAAAAAATCAATTTTGTTAGGTTTTGCTTAAAACAAGCAAAAATATCTGCCAGTGGGGTAAGAAAAATCCTCTTAATTCAAAGACTAAACAAGATTATTTTTCTTGCCCCATTGGCAGATATTTTTGCTTGTTTTAAGCAAAACCTAACAAAATTGATATAATAAATGCACATTGATTCAAGAATTTTTTGATTTTTATACTAGAACACAAGACAAAAATACTACGTAAGAAAATCATTTTTTTTGCCGTGTATACAACAGTTAAGCATCTGACTATACATATAAATATTTGACTATACATACACATAAACAGACAGTACAAGAACTTTACATAAATACTGTTCATGAAATTGTGCAAAAGAGATTTTTTGGGGGAAGCGGTGCATAGTGCAAGATGATTTGTAGTGCAATGCACAAGTAAACATATGTTATAATATTGAGTCTTTGTAGCAGGGAGTGTCTGTATGTGCACTAGAAACACTCCCAGCTACAAAGACTCAATATGATAACATATATTTACTTGTGCATTGCACGACAAAAGACTTCCATTCACATGCATTTGAATGTGAGAGACGGTAAAAGTTCTATTTTGGTGAACTGGTGAATTAATATTTTGTTGAGACATGTTACTAGTAGAAGACTGATACGTTAAAAAAAAAAAAGTGCTGTTCTTTCTCAGTATTTTGTCTTGTTTTATATCTAAACATGCTTAAATCAAGATAAATTTACTGGAGAAGCAACAAGACTATAAAGACTATTAGATATGAAGTCTTGTTTTCTGAAATATCTGCCAAAATGGAGTGGGTTTATGCTTAAAACATGAAAAAAAAAAAAAAAAAAAAAAAATTAAATAAATAAATTAAAAAAAAGTTCTGTCATTGCTGTGGCAACAAGAAACTTAATTCAAAGGGAAAAGCAGGATGATTTTCTGAGGCCACATGTGTGTTCTTTTTTTTTTAAATCATACACACTTCATTTTGACATTTTAAAAAACAAGATTCAGTATCTTTCATTTTGCATCTCAAGTAAATGTACCTTGATTTATGATTTTGTTTATATTTATAATGGAAAACAAGACAAAAACACTCGAAAAATCATTATTTGCAGTGTACGTCACGTCGTGATCTCTCAGCTGAATCAAAAGAACACAAACTTTACATCTGCAGGGTTGCAGCAAACTGGAGTAGACTGTATATTGTTACATTTTTGATGTATTTTCTGCTAAATTATATTTTCATTAAAAGACGCTTATGTGACACCATATGAGACTGATGCAGCATCTGAAGAAGTTTTGCATGTGCAAAGTCTAGTATGACCACAAAATAAAGCAGTTTATCCACTTCTAACAGGGAGGAGAAATACATTAGATAGTTACTGAGGTCAAAGGTCGTGTGTCCAATCAAACTCTACAGTATTTCAGCACTAATTGATTTAGTGGAATCTAATCAAATCAGACAGATGAAACATGGAAAGGCTGATTCTCAAAAAACACCAACTAAACCACAGAAGATACGAACATCTCTCACGAAACACGAGTCTCTGCGGTGATGAATTACTGAAACTCTATTGTGTGCATGACTGTAAAATCTCTGCTCAGTGTGTTCAGCTTTGTGTGTGTCGAGAGCAGATGATGTAGAAATATTCTGTGATTTTCCTGAGCCTATCAAAGTTTTCTGTTTTTCAGGTGGTTCCTTTCAACATGAATTTCCCCCGCGGCATCTACGACAAGCTAATGCTGACCATCAGAGGACAGATCAAACCAGACGCCAAGATGTAAGTGTAGACCTCCTTTTTCATTCATTTATGAGAGTAGATCACTATTTAGTACTGGATTAGAATGATGATCAGCTGTTTACATGTAACTTTAGTGCAAGAATACATATTTGAAAGAATTAAAACAACTGAAAAATAGTGTATATACAGTGCGGCAAAAAAGTATTTAGTCAGCCACCAATTGTGCAAGTTCTCCCACTTAAAAAGATGAGAGAGGCCTGTAATTTTCATCATAGGTATACCTCAACTATGAGAGACAAAATGAGAAAAAAAAAATCCAGAAAATCACATTGTAGGATTTTTAAAGAATTAATTGGTAAATTATGGTGTAAAATAAGTATTTGGTCACCTACAAACAAGCAAGATTTCTGGCTCTCACAGACCTGTAACTTCTTCTTTAAGAGGCTCCTCTGTCCTCCACTCGTTACCTGTATTAATGGCATCTGTTTGAACTCGTTATCAGTATAAAAGACACCTGTCCACAACCTCAAACAGTCCAACTCCAAACTCCACCATGGCCAAGACCAAAGAGCTGTCAAAGGACACCAGAAACAAAATTGTAGACCTGCACCAGGCTGGGAAGACTGAATCTGCAATAGGTAAGCAGCTTGGTGTGAAGAAATCAACTGTGGGAGCAATTATTAGAAAATGGAAGACATACAAGACCACTGATAATCTCCCTCGATCTGGGGCTCCACGCAAGATCTCACCCCGTGGGGTCAAAATGATCACAAGAACTGTGAGCAAAAATCCCAGAACCACACGGGGGGACCTAGTGAATGACCTGCAGAGAGCTGGGACCAAAGTAACAAAGGCTACCATCAGTAACACACTGCGCCGCCAGGGACTCAAATCCTGCAGTGCCAGACGTGTCCCCCCGCTTAAGCCAGTACATGTCCGGGCCCGACTGAAGTTTGCTAGAGAGCATTTGGATGATCCAGAAGAGGATTGGGAGAATGATGAAACCAAAATAGAACTTTTTGGCAAAAACTCAACTTGTCGTGTTTGGAGGAGAAAGAATGCTGAGTTGCATCCAAAGAACACCATACCTACTGTGAAGCATGGGGGTGAAAACATCATGCTTTGGGGCTGTTTTTCTGCAAAGGGACCAGGACGACTGATCCGTGTAAACGAAAGAATGAATGGGGCCATGTATCGTGAGATTTTGAGTGAAAACCTCCTTCCATCAGCAAGGGCATTGAAGATGAAACGTGGCTGGGTCTTTCAGCATGATAATGATCCCAAACACACCGCCCGGGCAACGAAGGAGTGGCTTCGTAAGAAGCATTTCAAGGTCCTGGAGTGGCCTAGCCAGTCTCCAGATCTCAACCCCATCGAAAATCTTTGGAGGGAGTTGAAAGTCCGTGTTGCCCAGCGACAGCCCCAAAACATTACTGCTCTAGAGGAGATCTGCATGGAGGAATGGGCCAAAATACCAGCAACAGTGTGTGAAAACCTTCTGAAGACTTACAGAAAACGTTTGACCTCTGTCATTGCCAACAAAGGGTATATAACAAAGTATTGAGATGAAATTTTGTTATTGACCAAATACTTATTTTCCACCATAATTTGCAAATTAATTCTTTAAAAATCCTACAATGTGATTTTTCTGGATTTTTTTTTTCTCATTTTGTCTCTCATAGTTGAGGTATACCTATGATGAAAATTACAGGCCTCTCTCATCTTTTTAAGTGGGAGAACTTGCACAATTGGTGGCTGACTAAATACTTTTTTGCCTCACTGTAAGATATACACTAATGGTCAAAATGTGAATGTGTTAAAATGTAATCGATTGCTGTGATCAAAGCTGAAATTTCAGCATCATTGAACAGTTTTAATACTGAAAACCGTTTTAGGTTGAAAACATTTTTTTGTTCATCATTAAATTGATCAAAAGTGACAGTAAAGACATTTATAATGTTACAGTAGATTTCTGTTTCAATTAAATTTTAAGACTTTGTTTACCTTGTGAATTCTGAAAAATAAAATGGATCCCCGTTTCAACAGAAATATTGTGCAGTACAACTGTTTTCAATATTGATAATAATCAGAAACGTTTCTTGAGCAGCAAATCAGCATTTTATTTATGTGTGAGATTCAGAACTGACAGAAAAAAAAATAGTCCCTTGCACATCCAAATCATTTGTAAAAGTCCAATATAAAAAATGTCTCAAACACTAATCAAACTTGCATGATGACAAATTTTTATTTGCAACATTTCGGTCTTCCTCAAGCCGGAGCGAAACAAGTAACTAAAAGCTGGAGGAAGGACAACCGACCCAAACGCTGCAAATAAAATGTTTCGATGATTTAAAGGGACAGTTCACCCCAAAATTATAATCCTGTCATCCGTTACTCACCCTCATGTCATTCCAAAGTAGCCATTTTCCCGCTGAATTTCTGAAAATATTGGTATTATGGGCTCACATCTCTATTTTTAGTAGCCTATACTAAATTTGCAAAAATCGTTCTTGAATCTAATCGATTTGCTGTCTACCCAGAGATTCACAGCCCTAATGTTAAGTGTTTTCCTTATAACGGTTTTCTATGGGAGGATAACGGGTAACTAAACTAAACTAGAATTGGGCTGCTTTTAAATTGTTGCTGTGTGTTGATTTTCCTTCGTGGGTTAAACGTTTGAAATATTGCATAAATAACATTTGACTGAAATGCTTGTATTGAAATATTTTGCATTCTACCTTTGATAAAACTGCATTAGATGTTGTGTTTTGTGAAGGAGGGTCACTGGTAGGATGCAGTGTGCATAACAGTGTCTGTAAAAATATGTATTTTAGGTATGGAAATGGCATATTTTGAGGTTTGATATTTAGGATATGGTCATCGTGCTACATTGGGCTGTTTTTGACTGGCATGGGCTAGTTGTGTCATGCAGACCTGGCAACCCTGGCTGTACGGAGCAGAACAGACGCTTCAGGTTAGAAGTGTAGCATATGTTTTCCAGCAGAACTAAATTATTTTTATTTCTATAAAAAAGTGAAATGACAGCGGACCATCAACTGTATGGTACATTCTTCAAAGAATCTTCTTTTGTGTTCAACAGAAGGAAGAAACTCTTAAAGGTTTCTAAAGACAGTGGGCAGAGTGAATGATGACAGAATTATCATTTTTGGATGAACTATCTTTTTATGTTTGAGTAGTGTGTGGAATTTACACTTTTTTTCTTTTTTGAATGTCAAAACTTGACTTTCAAAAAAAACATGACTCCAGATCATAACGTGAATATTGTTTGATACTTTGTCATATGTGTCCCTGGAGCACAAAAGCAGTCATAAGTAGCACAGGTATATTTGTAGCAATAGCCAACAATACATTGTATGGCTCAAAATTATCCATTTTTCTTTTATGCCAAAAATCATTAGGATATTAAGATCATGTTCCATGAAGATATTTTGTAAATTTCCTACCATAAATATATCAAAACTTAATTTTTGATTAGTAATATGCATTGCTAAGAACTTCATTTGGACAACTTTAAAGGTGATTTTCTCAATATTTAGATTTTTTTGCACCCTCAGATTCCAGATTTTCAAATAGTTGTATCTCAGCCAAATATTGTCCTATCCTAACAAATTATACATCAATGGAAAGATTATTTATTCAGAAAAATTCAATTCAAAATCTGACCCGTATCACATCAATGGAAAGATTATTTATTCAGCTTTGTAGACACCAAAAGTGTCACTAATGTTTCTTTTGCCACAAGGTTCACGATCAACTTCCTGCGCGGTAACGACATCGCTCTTCACATCAACCCGCGCTTCAGCGAGGCAGGGAAGCCGGTTCTGGTCCGCAATCACAAACTGGGAGACCGCTGGGGGAAGGAGGAGCGGGATCTTCTGTCGCCGTTCCCTTTCATGCCCGGTCATCACTTTGAGGTAAACGACTCGCTCCGAGAACACAAAAGTGTTGAAGCGCTTCCCGTTTCTGGGTGGAAGTAAAGCAGCAGGACGGTCCAGACAGTGAATGACTCTGACCCTCACGTCTCTCTGCAGATGAAGATCCTCTGCACCTTCACAGAGTTCAAGGTGGCCGTCAACAACACGCCTGCCTTCGACTTCCAGCACCGCATCAAAGAGGTCAACCAGATCGACCGCATCAACATCCTGCACGACGTCACGCTCACGTCCGTCAATGTGGACACGCTCCCATGAGCCTCAGCACATTAAACACCACCATTAAACTCACACAGAAAACACTAAACCTTCATCAGCTCACGCAAACATCACGACTGGTCATTCTGACCCGGAGACGATTTTCTTTTTCCTGAAAATGCTAGTTAATGCTTCACACTAGACTAAAACTCACTAGCTATGTTTCCATCCAATATATACTGGAATATCGCATAAAACATTTGCGAATAAAGCACCGTTTCCGTCCAACGAGTCAAAGAGAACAAAATCGTCACTTCCTGATAAACTTGCACTAAATATCACGAAGAAAATTAGGAGAAGCCACTGCACTGAATATAATAATTTTCATATATTATAAATTACTTGCGCTTCGAACGAGAACACAATAAATGCAGTTAATGCTTTCAGAGGCGGATGCTGATGTTTAGGAACGCAGTCGTGTAAGACAACTATACAGAAATACTTTGACGACAGACTTTGCTCAGGCATTTCAGAACGACCAAATCAACATATAGATGCTGTGAACGAGATCGGTTCGCTGGTTAGTCAAGTTATAGCCTCATAGCACAAACTCACATGACTTTTTTGATGCACATTAAGGAATTTATTCAGTAAATGTGTTTCCGTTGTAGATTATGCATTTTTTCTTATCGGATAAAACATTTACCCTACTCAATTGTGCACATACATTTATGCGCATTTTTAGAATTTATGCACATCTTGGCGTTTTTAATGCGATGTTCAAAAATGCGATGGAAACATAGCTACTGACTGCTCACACAGCATATAACTTGACAAAAAAAAAAAAAAAAAAAAAAAAAAAATTGTACTTTTTTCTGGATTTTTTTTTTTTTTTCACACCTTGTTACACTTTTAGTGTTTGGGTTTTTTTTTTTTTTTTTGTCAAAAACGGCCTATAAAAATGCTTATAATTTTCTCATTATGCTATATTATTACCAAATACTGGATTCAAATTTTTTTCCCACCAATTAGCATGTTTTGAGCTAAACGATCATATGCCTCATTGATTTGAGCTCCTACTAAGTTTTTGAGTAAATATTGGCAAAATTATCCACAAGTAATACTTTTTTCACTCAAAAACTGAGATGTATGAGCTCATAACAAGGAGGCCTATGATCAATCAGTTCCACAAAGAAAACAAGCTGAAAAAAAAAGATGAATACAAGATTTGCTGATAATATAGCATAATGAGAGATTCATAAGCAATCTGAATGGCTGGTCATTTTGGACTGGGAACAGTAAATTAGAGAAAGGATTTTCAGCACAGAACAAGGGTTCAGTGAAAGTTACATAAATGGAACAATATAACATTAACTAACCAAGAAATACTACCAAACTTTACTTTTATACTGTCACGTCTGTATAATATGAGAGATCCAAATGTCTGAGAAGCTTGAGAATCTGTCATAGCTGAACTTATGTTAATTTTCAATCAGATGATCACACTGTAGTTATCATTTGTGATGAATGTAATGTGTGTTATGGTACAGTGTGATTAATTCAACAGAATAACACTAATATATGCAAAACCCTACTAATGTTGAGTGTGAATTAAAGGATTATTTAAAGCCAATGTAAATGAATCATAAATGTCATCTACATTTTACACTTATATCATATTTTAGTTTGTGTAAGAAATCATGTTGAACAATCACTGATCATAAATAAATAAAAACATAAATAAGAAGTTAATGGCTGATTAATGTGTCATTAAATAATCAAGACAACACACTAATGTGAAATACTGCAGATTACAGACAAATTATCTTATTTGGCAATAAAAGGTTAATAAAATGGACATTAAAAGCAATTAAAAACAAATAATCTGGTAAAAATAAAAATATTAACATCCACAAGCGTAAATGACACAGGTGGGTGAAACATCTCAGATCATATAAGAAACTACAACTTCAAACCGCTTCGGTTAAACATTCAAAATATGCAAATGTGTGTGTGTGTGTGTGTGTGAGACACCTAAAAAGCAAAGTCAGGAACTCACACACACTCACACTCTCTCACACACACTCAAACACACACACACACGGTTGTGTAGCTCTATGTGTGGTGATGGAGTCTCCTCTCCACCGAGCGCAGCAGCAGTTGTGAGTATTGCTCCAGTAATGCGAGTGTCTCCTGTCCCTCCTCCCTCCTCACGGCTCCAGACACCGAGTCCAGC
This sequence comes from Spinibarbus caldwelli, assembly GCA_039654775.1. Taxonomy (NCBI): domain Eukaryota; kingdom Metazoa; phylum Chordata; class Actinopteri; order Cypriniformes; family Cyprinidae; genus Spinibarbus; species Spinibarbus caldwelli. Next base: position 34,756,189 of record CM077240.1, on the reverse strand, counting down.
TCCGACCGCACGAGCAGCAGCGCCTCTGACATCAGCTGACGCATCTGCTGCTGCTCCGCGCTGCGCTCGGCATCATGGGAGCTCAGCTGAAACACCACACAGCAGGACAGTAATCGGTCGGTGCTGCAGAGGTGACAGATTCACAGCGCTGAGGAGAATCAGAGTCACTCACCGTCCTGTAGAGCCGCGTCGCTGTCCTCACGCTGCTGCACAGATCCGCTGCTGCCCGCCTGCAGAGCTCCAGACCGACCGACGCATCTGTGAACATCATCATCATCACTGATACAGACTTATGAGAGGCATTTGAAGCTGCTATAAAACTCTCTCAGCAATGGATGCTCTGCAGTGAATGGGTGCCGTCAGAATGAGAGTCCAAACAGCTGATAAAAACATCACAATAATCCACAAGTAATCCACACCACTCCAGTCCATCAGTTAACATCTGGAGAAGACAAAAGCTGAAACAAATCCAGCATTAAGATGTTTTTAATGTCTAAAACATGAGTCCATAATCCATAATAACTCTTCCTCCAGTGAAAAAGTGTTCTGGTCTGAATCAGGAGAGAAATCTGCACAGATCAAGCAGCGTTTACAAGCCAAAACAGCTCTAAACAAATATGTGGCTGGATTTTGATGTGAGAGACAACAGGAGATGCACTTTTTCACTGGAGGAAGAGTTATTATGGATTATGAACTCGTATTTTAGACATTAAAAACGTCTTAATGCTGGATTTGTTTCAGCTTTTGTCTTCTCCAGATGTTAACTGATGGACTCATTCTGACGGCACCCATTCACTGCAGAGCATCCATTGCTGAGACACTGATGCAGTGACACATTTCTACAAACCTGATGAAGAAACAAACTCATCCTAATCTCTGATGGCACTATGGAAATAAATGTGGCTTGACTACTAACAACATTTTCCTTCACAAAGCTATGAGTATATTTGTAGCAATAGCATAAAATACATTGTATGGGTCAAAATTATTGATTTTTCTTTTATGCCAAAAATCATTTGTATATTAAGTAAAAATCATGTTCCATGAAGATATTTAGTAAATTTCCTATCGTAAATATATCAAAACTTAATTTTTGATTAGTAATATGCATTGCTAAGAACTTCATTTGAACAACTTTAAAGGTGATTTTCTCAGTATTTTGATTTTTTTGCACCCTCAGATTCCAGATTTTCAAATAGTTTTGATTAAATTTCACCAAAATGACCCTTATGACTGGTTTTGTGCTCCAGGGTCACAAATAAGAAATAAGACCAGCCGTAATGAATGACTGAGAATATGAGACAGCGTGAACTCACCCGAATCACACGGGCAGCTGGAGGAGAGCGAGAAGAAGGGAGGGAAGCAGAGAGGAAGGAGGCCAGATGAGTGAGGAAGAGGAAGAAGCAGCGGCACAGACGCCAGGAGGGGAAGTCGTGGCCTAATGGTTAGAGAGTTGGGCTAGTAACCTGAAGGTTGCCGGTTCGATTCTCACACCGGCAGGAATTGAAGGTGGGGATTGTGAATGAACAGCACTCTCTCTGCCTTCGATACCATGACTGAGGTGCCCCTGAGCAAGGCACCGAACCCCCAATTGCTCCCCGGGCGCTGGAGCAATGGCTGCCCACTGCTCCGGGTGTGTGTTCACGGTGTGTGTGTGTGCGTGTGTTCACTATTCACTGCTGTGTGTGTGCACTTGGATGGGTTAAATGCAGAGCACCAATTTCGAGTATGGGTCACCATACTTGACAATACGTCACGACTTTCACTTTTTTCACTTTCAGGAGGACAGAGGAAGAGCGTCGGCGCTGCAAACCTGGATCATCAGGAGCGTCAGACGCCTTCAGCACCGCCCGAGCCGAGCTGGAGGAGGAGGAGGAGGATGAAGACGAAGCACTCGGGTCAGCGCAGAGCTCCTGAGAGGAAGCCGATCGGCTCGGACACACGCGGGGTCTGGCGGCTCTGGGAGTGTTTGAGAGGACGGTCAGACTCTCGCAGGAGTCTCCGCTGGACACCGAGCGGCTGGCTTTGTCCCTGGAGCTGGAGGTGGGGCTCATGTAGGAGCGGCTCTGGCTCGGACTGTCCACCTTCTCCAAACTCAGCTTGGGCAGGACGGGACGCGCCTCTCGCCGCAGACGGGACGGAGTCAGGGACCTGCCTGCTGGGAACAATCAGACAAAATAAAACACATCAAAGGTAGATTTCACCTAAAAATAAACATTCATAAAAGGAAAACTAAGCTTATAATGGCAGTGAATGGTGAACACATTCAAGCTAAGGCTGCACGATAAATAATGTAATATGTAAATAAAATCAATATCACAATATGACTTAGTGTGATTATCAAATGTGATTTAATTAAAAAAAAAAAAAAATCATTATTTACATAGTGCTTTTTACAATGCAGATTGTGTCAAAGCAGCTTTACAGTATTAAACAAGGAAATAGTGTTGAAATAGTGCGAAATATGACTGCACGTGTGTAACTTAACACAGCGACACGCTGAAACTGAAGAGGATATATTTAATTATTGGAGTCATAATAAAATATATTGTTTAATGTTTGACAATAAAGAAATGATTACATAAATATTATAAATATTTATAGTGGCACTGTAAACTTTTTATAATATTTATTAAATACCAAATTGATTTTTTTTTTTTTACAGCATGATAGTATTATTAAAAATCACTTATTTTCTTTAAAAAATTGTATTCAATAATACTTGCAATAAAACTCATAATAATTATTAAGTGGAAAGATTTTCTAAACTTGTTTTGGTTCTCGTAAAGATTAAACCCAAACGTGAAGTTTTTCCTTAAAGGATGGTTCACCCTCAAAAGAAGTCTTCGAAAGTAATTTTTCAGCTTTTTAAATTAAGTTTATTTTTCATGCAGATGCACTTCTACAAAATCACCCAGTCATACTTGAATTATTAATTCTTCACAGCTATTCAAGTCATCTGCTGAAAATCTGTATTTTTTTCCCCATCACAATATATAATCACAGAAAAACAAAAAATTGCAATGTTGTGCATTTAAAGCCTTAATTTTTTAAGCTTTAAAAAAAAGGATGAAAACTCTCGTAAAATAATCCCATGTGACTCGTACCGTATTTTCAGAGTGATCTGAAGGCATACAGCAGGGTCTAGTGAAAAATAAACCAAAAATGTAATTGATTTAGCAAAATCTTGACCAAATCATAAATGCTTTTAAAACAATTTGATCTCCATCAGTGTCACATATTCCAGAATTAGTGCCGTCAAACCATTAATCGCATCCAAAATAGAAGTTTTTGTTTACATAATATATCCATGTGTACTGTGTATATTCATTTGGATATAAATGTAGAAATGTGTATACACATGTAAATATTTTCAAAATATATACTATATGTGTGTGCATTTATACAGGAGTCAACATTTGAAGTGGATCAAAAAAGTTCAAAGTTGTCCTAAGACCAGAACGCATTTTGGTTTTAGGACAACTTTCATGAAAGTTTTTGATCCACTTTAAATGTTGACTCCTGTATAAAATGCACACACATACAGTATATATTTTGAAAATGTATATACATTTCTATATTTATATTCTTATATTATATATAAATACACTTAATATATAAACATAACATTTTTCTCAAATATATACGTGCATGTGTTTGAATTTATATTTACACATAATAAATATACATAGCACACATGGATATTATGTTTTTTTGTTTGTTTGTTTGAATTTTATGCAAGTAAAGAATGTGAGCATGGCGCTGGCAACGCCAAGGTCATGGGTTCGATTCCCAGGGAAAGCAAGAGCTGATAAAATGTAAAAACTGTAACTTGAATGCAATGTAAGTCGCTTTGGATAAAAGCGTCTGCTAAATGCATAAATGTAAATGTAAATGTGACAATGTTTACATGTGTCAAATACAGAATCCCACGGACAAACAAACACATATATATATATATACTGATAGCCAACATTACAAGTCCATTCTGATTTGCTCCTGTATTTGCATTCATGTGTCTGTGAGCATGCGTGTGTGTGTGTGTGTGTGTGTGTGGATATATTATGTAAACAAAAACTTATTTTGGATGCGATTAATGGTTTGACAGCACATATTCCAGAATAAATGCAGCCGAGCAGCCTGTGGTTTGGTGTGTTTCACCGATGGTTTCACTCACGCTCATTGTGCGCTGAAGCAGATTTCTGGAGTCCCGCTGCAGACCTGCTGACGGGGCAGGAGACACGGCTCAGGTACGGGTGGCTCCTCAGGGACCCGGGGCCGCTGACTGATCTGCCAGACGGATGAGGAGACACGGGGAAGATCATGCTACTGCCTCAAAACACTCAGCTGGAGTAAAGCAGATCAGCGTGGGAATACCTGCTAGAGGACGGCTGTCTGTGCAAACTTCCTTCAGCTCTCATCTGAGATCCTGAGAACAAATCAAAGTCACAAACATTCATGCATTCAGCAAATGCTTTGATCCAAAGCGACTTACAAACGAGGAACGAAAACTAGAGAGGGTTCACCTGCATCACTGGCGTCTGTCAGCGTCTCAGAGCTTCTCCTCCAGACGTCTTCATGAACTCTCTCAGAATCACAGATCGGCCGCGTGTTCCAGCCACAGGATTCTTCATCAGAGCCCAGCGCCTCCACATCTGAGAGGAAACAGTAACACTTCACAATAACAGCACGTGAATAACATGTACTAATTAAATACTGCTTTAATATGAATGCATTTGTGCATTTGGTGACTTTCAGGTATGAATATTATCCTGGGAATTGATGCCATGATTCCCAGCTTTGAGTTACAGGAATGCTCAGATAAACCACACGACCAGAAGCATCTCACATGGAGCACCAAGATCATGGGTTCGATTCCCAGTGAATGCATGAACCGATCAGATGTGTACTTTGAATGCACTGGAGGTTGTTGTGGATAAAAGTGTCTTTCAGTTCTGAATGTAAATGAAGAGTGCTTCTTCAAATGATGTTTTCCACTAATAGAGGATCACTGAACATCACTGCCAGTGAAACAATATTTAGCCAAATATGCACTGTTTTAAAGGTGTGCTGCATACATCTGATAAAGCAAAACAAAGGTAAATCTTTGACACTATCACTGAAAATGATTTGTTACATTGTACTAAAACTTACTGACTTTGCTCAAATAGGGTATAACAAAAATATAATATTAATAATTTTTGTACTCTTTAGGGATTTTGGTAAACTTGTGGTGTTCCTGATCAAAAATAACCGGCCTATCTAAAATTGCTTATTATTTTCTCTTTGTGCTATATTATCACCAAATTCTAGATTCAATATTTTTGTCAACTTGTTTTCTTTCAGATTGCATAGGTGTTGTATTTCTTTTTAGAACTGATTGATGGCAGACCTCACTGATCTGACCTGATGCTCCTCAGTTTTCAGGTGAATATTGCCATTATTATCCACAATGCTTTTTCTCACTCAAAAACTGATGTGCATGAGCTCAGATCAGTGAGGACTATGATCAATCAGTGCCAAAAAGAATCACAAAACCTGTGCTAATTGAAAGAAAACAAGTTGGTGAAAAGATTGAATCCAAGATTTGGTGATAATACAGCATAATGAGAGATTTACCAGCATTCAAAAAAAAAAAAGAAAAAAAAAAAAAAAAAAAAAAGGCCGCTCATTTTTTGACTGAGGACAGCAAATTAAGCAGCAGCACAAGGGTTACATTTTTAGTAGTTTTGTGCTTTTGTCATTTTTATTACGTCTATATAGTTTTTATAAAATCATTCATTCATTTTAGTTCATTTAATTTTAGTTTTTTTAGTACACCAAGTCAAACCAAAAGAAAAAAAAATGTAACTAGCTAAAAGTAAGTTTTTTATATTTTCCTTTATTTCCTTCAGTTAGCATTCATTTACACAAGTCAGTGTATTATTTTTTTTTTTCCTTTTAATTTTTCTGGAGCCTTTTTTAATGGTTAAATTAAAAAAAAGGGTAACACTTTATAATAACTGCACACTATGAATCATTAGGTAAGCATTAGTAAACAGTCAGTTCATCCTTTATAAAGCATTGTCCCAACATTAATAGGCTTTAGTAAGAAGTTTATAAATACAGCTATAAATGTTTTGTTCTTGAGCATAACTACAATGTTTAATAATTGTATTTTCATACTTTATTAACGATCAATTTATCATTTCTAAATTATTACGTTATTTACAAACCAGTTATTTAGGAGTTGTCAGTGGTTCAAAAGATTATTTAGAAAGTGTAAGTAAATGATTAATAAATTATTTAAATGTACATTTATAAATCTTATTGTTTAGACACATGATAATAGTTGCTCAGTGTGTTAATAAATGCTTTATTAACACATATTCCTGCAGTAATTCATGATTAAGTCAGGTAGTTATAAAACATTTAGTAATTGCCAGCCATCTGTTTTTGTGAGCTCATCTAAAGTGAGGACTATTTATACCTTGTAAAGCATTTACAAAGGAGATTAAAAGGCTCATTTATCTTCCAAAAAAGAAAAGTTAAACAAATACAACACAGAGGGATACAGAACACAGAAATATTTTTTCAAGATGCAAAAAAATTAAACTGTACACTTGATAAAAAATGAAAAATAAACCCCTGCAATTTGTGTACAGTGTACAGTTGTAGCCTACAGTTTCATTTTTTTTTTTTTTTTACATCTTGAAATAAATATTTCTATATTCTGTATCCATCTGTGTTGTGTTTGTTTATTTTTTCTGTTAGGAAGATAACTGAGACTTTAAATCTCCTTTGCTTATAAATCAAGAACAAGGCATTTATAGCTGTATTTATAAACTGTTTACTAATGACTATTAATGTTGGGACAATGCTTTATAAAGGATGAACTGACTGTTTACTAATGCTTACCTAATGATTCATAGCGTGCAGTTATTATAAAGTGTTACCAAAAAATTTGTATTAATCAAAAAGCATGTCTAATTAATTAAAATCATGAAACCTAAATTTAACAATTTATTAAAAGTTTTACAAAAATTACATGTTTAGGGCCCTATGAAATGTTTTATTTTTTCCAACCTGGTTTTATTGTTACCAAATTCTGTTTTAGCATGTCTATTAAATAAAACAAGTTTCATAAAACAAGTTTCATTTATTCTTACAACAGCCTTATGATTTCTTCCCCTCAGAAATTCTGTTGTGTATTTACACTTTTAAGGCATAAAACGTTAATTTAATTTATATTTAAATTTTTGGAAAATAAATGAGAATTTAATGTTATAATTAAAATACTGAAGAAATACTGTATGATTATTTCTTAAAAATAAGGTTTTAATAATTTTAGTAGTAGTAGTAGTAGTAGTAGTAGTAGTAGTAGCCGCCTATTACGTGCATACTACTGAATAATAGTAATATATTTCTGCCGCAATGTCTTTAAGTTAAACCGAACTTTTATTTTGACATTTTTATGAGGATAGTTTCACTCAAATGAAACAGTCAAATGCTCATGAAGTGACTCTCAGAGCAGTTTTGGATGTGTTGTTCATGTATTTATGTCCTCATTAGTGAGACGGCAGACGCTAATATCACCGAAAGCGTCACACGCGCTTCTGTATGAGTAGTAAACATAACCGCGCATCTGCGCCACTCATTAACACAGAGACATGCTGAACTCATATTTAAACACCTTACTGATTGGAGTGTTTTTGAAGATGCTGCCACTGATCTGGACGATCTCACAGAGACTGTAACTTCATATATCAGTTTCTGTGAGGATATGTGCAGCCCCACCAGAACATTCTTATCATTCAATAATGATAAACCATGGTTTACTGGGAAACTCAAACAGCTTCGTCAGGCCAAAGAGGATGCTTACAGAAGTGGGGATAAAATCTTGTATAACCAGGCCAGGAACAGACTAAAAAAGGAGATCAGAGTGGCTAAAAAAAACACTACTCTGGAAGGCTGAAAAGTGAGCTTTCAGCCAACGATCCGACATCAGTTTGGACTGGTCTGAAGAACATCACCAAGTACAAGACACCACCCCCACAGTCTGTGGAGAATCAACAACTTGCTGACGATCTGAATGTGTTTTACTGCCGCTCTGATCTGCACTTCACACATTCACCTACCCCCCCTGCAACCCCCTCCCTCCATCCCCCACCATTCAACCTGCGCTTAAAGTCTGTGTAGAGGATGAGAACCGAATCTTCAGGAAACAGAAATCTAGGAAAGCTTCAGGACCAGACGGTATTTCACCTGCCTGTCTAAAAGTCTGTGCTGACCAACTGGCCCCCATCTTTACACAGATCTTCAACAGATCTCTGGAGCTGTGCAAAGTTCCCTGCTGCTTCAAATGCTCCACCGTCATTCCCGTCCCCAAAAAGCCCAAAATCACTGGCCTTAACGACTACAGACCTGTCGCTCTCACGTCTGTGGTCATGAAGTCACTTGAAAGACTGGTCCTGGCCTACCTGAAGGACATCACTGGACCCTTGCTGGATCCTCTTCAGTTTGCCTACAGAGCAAACAGGTCTGTGGATGACGCTGTCAACATGGGACTGCATTATATCCTGCAACACCTTGACAAACCTGGGACCTACGCAAGGATCTTATTTGTGGACTTCAGCTCGGCCTTCAATACCATCATGCCTGACCTTCTCTCAGACAAACTCACACAGCTCTCTGTGCCCACCTCCATCTGTCAGTGGATAACCAGCTTCCTGACAGACAGGCAGCAGCTAGTGAGGCTGGGCAAGCTCACATCCAGCACCGGCACCATCAGCACTGGTGTTCCTCAGGGATGTGTTCTCTCCCCACTGCTCTTCTCTCTCTACACAAATGACTGCACATCTAAAGACCCCTCTGTCAAGCTTCTGAAGTTTGCAGACGACACTACAGTCATCGGCCTCATCAAGGATGGTGACGAGTCTGCTTACAGACAGAAGGTTGAGCAGCTGGCTGTCTGGTGCAGTCACAACAACTTGGAGCTCAACACGCTCAAAACAGTGGAGATGATAGTTGACTTCAGGAGGAACCCCCCTGCACTTCCCCCACTCATCATCATGAACAGCACTGTGACTGCAGTGGAGTCATTCAGGTTCCTGGGCACCACCATCTCTCAGGACCTGAAGTGGGACAATCACATTGACTCTACTGTGAAAAAGGCCCAGCAGAGGCTGTATTTCCTCCGCCAGCTGAGGAAGTTCAACCTGCCACAGGAGCTGCTGAAACAGTTCTACTCTGCCATCATCGAATCCATCCTGTGTTCATCTATAACTGTTTGGTTTGGCTCAGCTACCAAAACAGACATTAGAAGACTACAACGGACAGTCAGGACTGCTGAGAGGATTATCGGTGCCCCTCTACCCAACCTCCAAGATCTTTATATCTCCAGAGTGAGGAAAAGGGCAAAGAAAGTCACTCTGGACCCCTCACACCCAGCGCACTCTCTCTTTAATCTGTTGCCCTCTGGCCGGCGCTACAGATCACTGAGCACCAGAACAGCCAGACACAAGAACAGTTTTTTCCCCCAGGCCATATCCCACCTGAACAACACATAACACACCCCAGTACTGTACACCTGCAATTAACTCATCAAACCATCATCTGTACATAGGACACATGCACATTCACAGTTCTGTCTATGGACATTTTTTTTTCTTTTCTTTTCCTGTATATTTTTATTACTGTTGTTTATAATTTATTGTCTATTCTCTTCATCATTAGTGTTTGTATTACCTTAATTATATGTTGTCTGCACTATGTTTGTACTTCTGCACTGGAAGCTCCTAACACCAAGACAAATTCCTTGTGTGTGTAAACGCACTTGGCAATAAAGCTCTTTCTGATTCTGATTCTGAAATAATCGTTTTGCAGCTTAATATTTACAAATACTAGTGGGAGTGTGCTCACTTGTGTGTGTGTGTGTGTATATATCGGGGCTGAACTCCGATACAGAGAGCGCGACTATGTAATGTTAGAGACAGAAATGACATGCCATCGTGTAAATAAGACAAATAACATAAGGGGAAACTGTTTTTTTGTTTAATTAACTCAGGTTTTACCGTGGTGTCGGGGGTCTGGACTGGATCCTCCGCTGCCGTAGCCCATGGACGCTCTGCTGACGGGACTCTGGGCTTCTTCTGCTCTCTCCTCGTGTTCGAGGGTCTCAGACGGAGCCTGTGTCCGGTAGGACGGTCCGGGCAGGCTGCTGGTGCTGGGACAGTGATCCGGGTACAGAACCACACCCTCGGGTTCAGGAGCACCGGCGGGAACCAGCCAGGCCGAGAGACGAGGACGCCGGAGACTCCAATCCTGAACAACACAGAACCACAGAGTGAAGCCTGGAGAACTAGAGACGCAACCGAAAATATTCAGCTGAAAAAAAATTAATCATCACTTTCAGCTGAAGCTGCTCTGTAATGTGTGGTGATTAGGCATGTAACGATTCACTCAAATCACGATTCGATTCACGATTTGATTTTCTCATGATTTTTTCTGCACATTTCTTTGTAAAACTGAAATAACAAAACTTAATTGAAATTTTAAAACAAACCCCAAATCAAATAAGTTACACAAAAGAAATCTCTTCATATAAACTAAATAAGGCTTTGTCTGTGCTCTTTCCATTTAAAATTAGAGGCAACCATTGCATTTTATTCATGATCCAAACAAAGATGCTGCATACACGCAACATGAGCAGTTTTTAATCTAAATTAGACTGTATAATTTGGAAATTTGAAGCAAAAACAGAATGGTCTGACTTTAGTTTTGTGAAACTATACTACATAAACCATATATGAACGAAACAGAAGACAAGCTGAAAGAAATTCACTCTCTGCCAGCAGCTGCGCTTATGAACTCTACTTTAATATGCATCGTTCAGAGGCAAGATGAAAAGAAAATACCACGCAAACTACCACAGATCCCCTCAGAGATACATTCATATAAACTCCTACTCCAACTGTATCGCGATTTGTTTGGCATCTCAACCAATTTGAATCGTCACATATTTGAATCGATTTTCAAGCGGCTCGCAGTTCATCGTTACATGTCTAGTGGTGACAGATGCTATAGTGAACTTCTCTACCTCTTTACTACTAGTTACAGCAGCAAATAAACCTGAATGAACATCAGAAGAATCAGAACAACTCACTGAAATCAATCATGAATGATGTAATCCATCAATCAGTGATTCAACCAAGGAAAGACGTCAATAAAACAGCTTGAGATCAATAATGTCATGTAACATTTACCTCAGAAAAGACATTCAGTGACCTTAAACTCAATAGTCAGCTAAAAATATAACTCTAGAGAGGAGCATTTTGATCAATATATGCATTATATTGTATTTCCATTACATTTTTACTGAACCTGTTCTTCAATATTTAAAGGTGCCATAGAATGCATTGATACAATATTTTAAATTGTTCTCTGATATCTACATAGAAGGCATGTGGCTTAGGTAAGGGCAAAAAATCTCCAGAAACAGTTTTACATGTCAATTTACAACCCTAGGATTTCTCCCTAGAATGAAATGGTCTGTTATTACTTTATTTGGAAGGGTCATGAATAATAATGTTGAGCTCTGCTCTGATTGGCTGTTTCACAGTGCGGCTCATTTCAGTAGCTCACAGGAAGGAAACACAGGGAAAATATATATTTCAATACTTTCTCTTGCTGTTACAGGTGCATCTCAAATTAGAATGTCGTGGAAAAGTTCATTTATTTCAGTAATTCAACTCAAATTGTGAAACTCGTGTATTAAATAAATTCATTGCACACAGACTGAAGTAGTTTAAGTCTTTGGTTCTTTTAATTGTGATGGTTTTAGCTCACATTTAACAAAAACCCACCAATTCACTATCTCAACAAATTAGAATATGGTGACATGCCAATCAGCTAATCAACTCAAAACACCTGCAAAGGTTTCCTGAGCCTTCAAAATGGTCTCTCAGTTTGGTTCACTAGGCTACACAATCATGGGGAAGACTGCTGATCTGACAGTTGTCCAGAAGACAATCATTGACACCCTTCACAAGGAGGGTAAGCCACAAACATTCATTGCCAAAGAAGCTGGCTGTTCACAGAGTGCTGTATCCAAGCATGTTAACAGAAAGTTGAGTGGAAGGAAAAAGTGTGGAAGAAAAAGATGCACAACCAACCGAGAGAACCGCAGCCTTATGAGGATTGTCAAGTAAAATCGATTCTAGAATTTGGGTGAACTTCACAAGGAATGGACTGAGGCTGGGGTCAAGGCATCAAGAGCCACCACACACAGACGTGTCAAGGAATTTGGCTACAGTTGTCGTATTCCTCTTGTTAAGCCACTCCTGAACCACAGACAACATCAGAGGCGTCTTACCTGGGCTAAGGAGAAGAAGAACTGGACTGTTGCCCAGTGGTCCAAAGTTCTCTTTTCAGATGAGAGCAAGTTTTGTATTTCATTTGGAAACCAAGGTCCTAGAGTCTGGAGGAAGGGTGGAGAAGCTCATAGCCCAAGTTGCTTGAAGTCCAGTGTTAAGTTTCCACAGTCTGTGATGATTTGGGGTGCAATGTCATCTGCTGGTGTTGGTCCATTGTGTTTTTTGAAAACCAAAGTCACTGCACCCGTTTACCAAGAAATTTTGGAGCACTTCATGCTTCCTTCTGCTGACCAGCTTTTTAAAGATGCTGATTTCATTTTCCAGCAGGATTTGGCACCTGCCCACACTGCCAAAAGCACCAAAAGTTGGTTAAATGACCATGGTGTTGGTGTGCTTGACTGGCCAGCAAACTCACCAGACCTGAACCCCATAGAGAATCTATGGCGTATTGTCAAGAGGAAAATGAGAAACAAGAGACCAAAAAATGCAGATGAGCTGAAGGCCACTGTCAAAGAAACCTGGGCTTCCATACCACCTCAGCAGTGCCACAAACTGATCACCTCCATGCCACGCCGAATTGAGGCAGTAATTAAAGCAAAAGGCGCCCCTACCAAGTATTGAGTACATATACAGCAAATGAACATACTTTCCAGAAGGCCAACAATTCAATAAAAATGTTTTTTTTTTATTGGTCTTATGAAGTATTCTAATTTGTTGAGATAGTGAATTGGTGGGTTTTTGTTAAATGTGAGCCTAAATCATCACAATTAAAAGAACCAAAGACTTAAACTACTTCAGTCTGTGTGCACTGAATTTATTTAATACACGAGTTTCACAATTTGTGGTGAATTACTAAAATAAATGAACTTTTCCACGACATTCTAATTATTATTGAGATGCACCTGTATATTGTTGGGCAATTATACCGTATATAAAATGTGGGCATCAGGGAGCCGCTATTAATATGCTGGGCATTGAAACGGCTTTCGAATGCACAATTGCTTTTTACTTTCGCTTTCGAGATTCGCGATCGCACATGCTCTGTTTGCTGGAGCAGCAGTTCTTACCACACGTTACAAGATCAGATGCTTGTCAGTGGTGCTCAGGATCTGTAAATCATTCTCCATCATCCTCAGTCATCTCTCCTTACTCTGTTTATGTGGTAAGTGAAATCTTATGTACTGCAATGTAACAGGCTACCGCTAGCAAGAAGCTAACCATGTCTCTTTAGTGGCTCGTGTTATTTTATTAGAACGCGTTATTTGCTTTCCGTGCCTTTTTGAATCAGGGGCGGTGTTTCCGTATGGCAGTCGCCATACCCCAGCCCAGCCAGGTGTGCAGTGGAAAATTATCCAAACTTCATATCTCTATAATATTTTGTTATTATCATTTTAAATCAGTGCTATTGGTCTTCCTTATGTCTGTTTGAGGGTTTTACAAATATTTAACTAATGAAAAGCAATTAAAAGAGCTTGTCAGTAAAACTTCGTAACGCCATTGGATCCTCAAACTTTCAGCAAAACCTCGTAACTTCACCCCGCCTCCATTCAGAATCAAGCGCCGCGCACAGCCCGGAGGAGACAGATCTCCGCTTGTTCGCAATGAAAGGGTAAATAAATAACATGTTCGAATAAGAACAGCGTTTTCTTTACTTAAACACTATGTCTGGCTAATCTTTTGTGTGTTTGAAGAGTGGAGAAGAGTTACATTTGCTGTCTAGTTGTAGCCAATATACATTTATACGTTTTAAATATCCTGTGCATATAGTGCTTCAAATCATGAGATTTTGGCCAAGTGTATTAAACAACAAGAAAAACTAAGCGCCCATATAGCTACAATAAACGTTATAACCTGTAATTTGATGAAAGCTTAATGCGATGCACTCAGATACAGCCGTTCTAAAGACAAACAAAACACAGATCTCCGTCATTCGCTGGGCAAAAACCTTGTTAACTCCATTTGAGCTTGATTTTCATATAATGTTAAGTGCTAGTGTCCGATAAAACCAACTCTGATGACACAGTGCTTAATTACTGAAAAAAATTAAAAAATCATTTTCCCCCTATATTTCAGTGCTTCAGTGTGCCGTGGGATTTTTTATTTATTTATTTGATATATTTTTTACCCCACCCAACAGGCTCACAGTATGTCATTTCCATGTACAGAACTGTCATTTTTCAACTATGCCAAGGTAAATACAGTTTTCCATTCTATGGCACCTTTAATGTTTGTTTGAATAAATCTATTATAAAGTTTTTTTTTTATAACAACAAAATGGCGTACAACTTAAATCAATAAAATTTAATATAAAACTGTCTTCTGTGCAGTTCAATGATTATTAACTGAAATGAAATGCGCTGAAGTAATGGTGACCTGCAGGCTGGAGGTGCTGCATCGATCCTCGTCCCGCAGCCGATCAGCGCAGCTTCTGCTCTGGACTGGAGCTTCAGAGAGAGAATCCAGCTGCCGCAGCTCCAGCATGGACTTCACCATGAGCTCCAGAGACCCCACGCGACAGGACCAGCGCCTGCGCGGACGAGACGCCACCGCAGACGCACTCGAGTCCACAGACGCATCCTGCAGACACATCACATACAGACACAAAATAAATCTGTATTTTCATTTTAGTAAATGCTTTATTTTAATTATTTAATTTGACATTTTTGGGAGTTATGATGATTATGAACCCCAGTTATGGAAACCCTGGATGAAATGTTCTCTGATGGATTTCTTCATTTTTTGATGGTACCAGTTTTGTGTCTAAACCAGGCTTAATTTCTCATGTTCAATGAGAATAAACAAACCTAATATGGCTCATTGATTCATTCATGAAAATACATTTCACATCTTACGGCTTGAACATTAGGATTTCCAGTAAACTGCCAGAGACTGACTGCAGTGTGAGATACAGACCTTCACTGGACTCCAGTGCGTTTCATCAGATGCACCTTTATAAGAGAAGACGACAGGATCAGACTCGTTATTCCACATCACATTAACATCTGTGAGTGTTGAGATACACGCACGTGTGTGTGTGTGTGTGTGTCTCAATGTTACTCTGTTATTGAGATACTATTACAAAAAATATATACACTATACTATATACATGAGATACAATATATTTGTTGTGTTTTTATCATTTTTATTAGCTTTTTTAATGTATATTTAGTTTTCGTTTTTATTTCAGTTTTAGTTATTTTAGTTCAATTTTAGTTATTCTAGCTAAATTAAATGAAAATGAGAAATACTGCCTTGGCAATTAGCTGAAATTGCTGAAGTTTTTCATATTTTAGTTTTGTAAGACAGTTTCTTATAACTGGGGGAAAAAAGCCATAATTTTATTATAGCTTTTAATCAAAATGTTGAATAATAATTTTAATAATGTTGTTGTATATTTTTGACATTTTTATTAGTTTTTTTAAATGTCCATATCGTTTTTATTAAATTTAATTTCAGTTGTAGTTATTTTAGTACATCAAGTTACACAAAATGAAAATAAGAAAATAAAATAAGTTTAAGCTTTGTTGTTTGTTCATTTGTTTCAGTTAAAAGTTTATTTTATTTCAAGTAACATTTTTTAACACTTTTAGTTTTAGTTGACTATAATAATTCTAGTTTGTACATAATGAACCATATTTTGGGGGCAAATTTGTATCCAGAAGTGAGCTTAATCTCCCCAAACATCCTCACTGGTAAAAATAGTGTGTGTGTGTGTGCGTGCGTGCGTGCGCGCATACAATCTTAGTCCACTAGAATTGTCACCAAAAAAAAAAATAAAAAAATAAAAAAAAAACAACAAAAAAGGTCAGTTTTAAGTCAGTTATTTCTATCTTTTGCTGTAGTGTGTCAGTAGGAAATATCAGTTTACATTTCCAAACATTCATTTAGCCATTAATTGTAATAATCCAGTGAGATTTTTGAGATCTGATCTGATCATCATCAGTCTGTCTGGAATGACATGAAGAAACAGAACAAACTGAGACAGACTAAATCCAGAAGAACTGTGGAGAACGTCTCCAAGATGCTTCAAGAAACCTTCCTGCAAAGCTACAGTGCTGTTAAAAGTTTTAGGCACTTGTGTAAAAATGCTGTAAAATGAGGATGCTGTCAAAAATAAATGTCATAAATATATTTTCTTTATCAATTAACTTCTATTAATTACATTTAAATCAACATTTGGTGTGAGCATCCTTTGCATTTAAAGCAGCTTTTGCCCTCGGTGCACTTGCACATAGTTTCTCAGTTTCTTTCATTGAGAGGCGGAAGAGCATGTCGCAGCACTTCAACCTCGGTGCAGTAATATCATCATGCGCAGAGGTCGAAGTGCTGCGACGTGCTCTTCCGCCATACATTATAGTTATAATTTTTTTATCCACTTTCAAAATCGCCACGTTTTATTTTGTGTCACCATACTTACTCGTGTAACTACTCATGTAACCGTCTTTAAATAGGGAAAACATGGAAGTGTTTGGTAGCTTCTAAATTCATCCCTGTTTGGATCCTAAGGAATGAATGGTGCTAAGCTAAACGCTAGCATAGTTGCGCCGTGCGCTAGAGCGATTAAGTGCACGCACTGAGACGGGAGAGGTACGTATCAGCTCGTTTAAGTTGAGGGAAGAACATATTAGAATATGGAAAAACGGTGGCGTTTTCCTTTAAACTACTTCAGTCTGTGTGCATTGAATTTATTTAATACACGATTTTCATAATTTGAGTTGAATTACTGAAATAAATGAACTTTTCCACGACATTCTAATTTGAGATGCACCTGTGTGTGTGTGTGTGTGTGTGTGTGTATATATATACACATACATACATACATATACACACACATTTTTTTCTTTTAACTGTAAAAAAGCAGTTATTTTTTTGTTATTGTTAGGTTATAGTATTTATACATAGCTGTATAGAAAACAACAGAAGTCCTCATTTAGAGTAAAGGTGTGTGTTCTGACCAGTCTCCTCATCAACACTGTCCTCTGTCCTCTGGCTGATGTCCTCCTGTCTCTCTGTCTCTTCAGTTGTCTTCATGTCTTCATCATCCTCCTCCTCCTCTCGGTCGCTCTCAGATGAGCAGCTCATGATGGATGTGGATCTGTGCAGCGTGAATCCAGTCATGGAGGACCGTCTGAAATAAACTCATTTATTAAACTAAACACAAGCTTTAATCCATTAAATGCACATGATGCAGATGTCAAACTCTCCTGTACCTGAAGGGATTGTTCCTAGCACTCGATGCGCTGTGACGGCGTCTGATCACAGAAAGTCTCTCTCTCATGTTGACGGTGAGTTCAGGAGCGAGACGCCACACAAAGATACAGCTGAAATACAAGAGATGCAGTCAGTGAGATTCACAGCATGACAGGAACTGAACAGAAGAACAGCTGGAGTCAAACCTGTCAGCTGAAGACGAGAGCAGACGTCTGCAGTCACTGCTGAATCTCAGAGCTGTGATGATCTCTGCAAACAGAAACACCACAGTCACAATCATCTGAACCACTATCATCAGTCACAATCACCACCATCAATCAAAATTAACATCATCTGTCACCATCATAACAGTCACAATCACCACCATCATCAGTCACAATCAACATCAATCACAATCACCGTTATCAGACACAATCACCATCAGTCACAATCACCATCACCTTCATCCTCAAAATCACCATCATCAGTCACAATCACCATCACAGTCACCATCATCACAGTCACAATCACCATCACCTTCATCCTCAAAATCACCATCATCAGTCACAATCACCATCACAATCACCATCATCACAGTCACAATCACCATCACCTTCATCCTCAAAATCACCATCATCAGTCACAATCACCATCACAGTCACCATCATCACAGTCACAATCACCATCACCTTCATCCTCAAAATCACCATCATCAGTCACAATCACCATCACAGTCACCATCATCACAGTCACAATCACCATCAGTCACAATCAACATCAATTACAATCACCATTACAGTCATAATCACCATCACCTTCATCCTCAAAATCACCATCATCAGTCACAATCACCATCACAGTCACCATCATCACAGTCACAATCACCATCACCTTCATCCTCAAAATCACCATCACCATCATCACAGTCACAATCACCATCACCTTCATCACAGTCACAATCACCATCACCTTCATCACAGTCACAATCAACATCAATCACAATCACCATTACAGTCACAATCACCATCACCTTCATCCTCAAAATCACCATTATCACAGTCACAGTCACAATCACCATCACCATCATCACAGTCACAATCACCATCACCTTCATCACAGTCATAATCACCATCACCTTCATCCTCAAAATCACCATCATCAGTCACAATCACCATCACAGTCACCATCATCACAGTCACAATCACCATCACCTTCATCCTCAAAATCACCATTATCACAGTCACAATCACCATCACCATCATCACAGTCACAATCACCATCACCTTCATCACAGTCACAATCACCATCACCTTCATCACAGTCACAATCAACATCAATCACAATCACCATTACAGTCACAATCACCATCACCTTCATCCTCAATATCATCAGTCACAATCACAGTCACCATCAAAATCACCATCATCAGTCACAATCACCATTACAGTCACAATTAGGGCTGAAACAATTAGTCGACATTATCGACAACGTCAACGATAAAAAATTGTTGACAAATATTTCTGTTGTCAAGTAGTCGTTTGATCCCATATGACCTATTGTAAGAGCCTGCAATAATGCGGTTGTGTCTCTTCTTCTCTTGAACTGCATCAGAATTAGTCTTGTGCTAAAGCGCCACGCTGTAGCGCAAGACTAATTCTGATGCAGTTCAAGAGAAGAAGAGACACGGCACTTTAGAGCACAGCGTTTTCTTCTCAATAACGCAATAAACAACAAACAAAACAACAGTTTAAACAACAAAAACTAACAGCGGTGAGAAAGTGAGGTTTGCATGAGCTCTTCAGTCGGTACTTCAGTAAAGCAGTCACATCACGTTTATTTATATAGTACTTTATGCAAGGGAATCAAGCAGTTTAGTTAGTGTCGCTTTCAGTTAGAATCACAACTTGATTTTCTGTTATAAAGCAGCTCTCCAGTGTGGAGCTAGCTAATGATAAAATCTTTTTATTAGTTGGGGAAGTAAATTAATTAAAGTGATAATTTGGTTTGCAGAGATCAAAGCTTGATCTAGCTCAGGACTGTTTTGATTATCATAACCCTATAAGGTATTTTAAGAGAGATATATATTGTGAATAAAATAGTTTATCAAAAAATAAATAAATAAATAAAGCATCTTATCACTTACCTTTATTTTGTTTCTTATCCATATGACTTACAAAATGAGATGTTAGGCAGAATGTGTCATTCAGTTATTTTTTCATATAGCTAATTAAATGGTGATTAACAGAGTTTCTCTGTCTGTCATCTCATATTGTGCCAAATATATTTATTTATATAAATTAATTGGTAACGCTTTTACAGTAAGGTGTTATAATGTATTACCTAACATGAATGAGCAATACATTTATTACACTATTAATCTTTGTTAAATGTTATTTAATAAATACATTCGTTCATTGTTAGTTCATATTAATTCACAATGCATTAACTAATGTAAACAAACACAACTTGTGATTTTAATAATGCATTAGTAAATGCTGAAATTAACATTAAGATTAATAAATGCTGTAGAAGTATTGTTCATTATTAGATCATGTTAACTAATGTAGTCAACTAATGTTAACTAATGAAACTTTATTTTAAAGTGATAATTTATTGTGTAAAAATTTTAATTAAAAACATATGTGATCCTGGAGCACAAAACCAGTCATAAGTAGCACAGGTATATTTGTAGCAATAGCCAACAATACATTGTATGGGTCAATTTCTTTTATGCCAAAAATCATTAGGATATTAAGTAAATATCATGTTCCATTGAAGCTTAATTTTTGATTAGTAATATGCATTGCTAAGAACTTCATTTGGAAAACTTTAAAGGTGATTTTCTCAATATTTAGATTTTTTTTGCACCCTCAGATTCCAGGTTTTCAAATAGTTGTATCTCGGCCAAATATTGTCCTATCCTGACAAACCATACAGTACATCAATGGAAAGCTTATTTATTCAACAATTTCAAGTTTTTCACACTTATAACTGGTTTTGTGGTCCAGGGTCACATATGATTTTCAAAAGCTGAAGTGATTACCTTTATTTATTTGTTAGAATATGTATAACTCAATATTTTAACTAACTGCAAAAGCTGAATAATCAAAGTATACTGATTAATCAGTGAAACAATCGATTATTGGTCGATTAATCGTTCTAATAATCGTTAGATTAATCGATTATCAAAATAATCGTTTGTTGCAGCCCTAGTCACAATCACCATCAACAAAGTCTATCACCACCATCATCAGTCACAATCACCATCAGTCATATTCACCATCACCTTCATCCTCAAAATCACCATCATCACAGTCACAATCACAATCACATTCACCATCAGTCACAATCATCAAAATCACCAGTCACATTCACCATCAACTTCATCCTCAAAATCAACAGTCTATCACCACCATCACAGTCACAATCACCACCATCATCAAAATCACCATCAGTCACAATCACCATCATCAGTCACAATCACCAACACAGTCTATCACCACCATCATCAGTCACAATCACCATCTGTCACATTCACCATCACCCTCAAAATCACCATCACCATCATCAGTCACAATCACCATTACAGTCACATTCACCATCATCATCAGTCACAATCACCATCATCACAGTCACTAGAGGTCGACCGATAGTGGATTTTACCGATATCTAGGTTGGAGCACACTGGCTGATACCAATTAATCAACCGATAGTTTTTAAAATGGATACTGAACGAAAACTAAAATAGAGCTTTCCTATTTTTAAAAAAGCAGTAACAGTACTGAACCATACCTTGTAAATGAATAAAGATATTAATATTAATTATTATATTGATCATTAAAGTTATTTCAGTTTACTAATGTTAAAAGAAGAAACTTTAAAATTTAAAAATGAAGCCTATTAGTAATAGTAAATGTTGAAATGAAATGAACACTCTAACAAGGAACAATACTTCTACAGCTTTCATTAATATTACAAATGGACCCTTATTGTTAAGTAGGGCTGTCGCGATTCGTCGATTTTAGACGACTAATCGATTTTTAAAAATCCTCGACTTCATTTTGCTTGCGTCGACTAAACGGCCAAATACCGGAAGTGGCGCATTTCACGGACGAGAATCCATAAAACACATTATTAGACTGTTTTCAAAGGCTGCATGATATATTAAACTCATTTAAAAATCATTATTAAGGATAATTGTGAATTCACAAATGCTACGATACAGTATGCGCTTTAATTATTTACATGCGTGTAGATTAAGTACGTGCGTCACACAGTGGCTCCGTTCACAGTAGTTCCACAGAAACTGTTATCATTTACGTGTGTGGAGCGTCTCAAACTCCATCTCTGCATGTTGTTGTGAGTTTGGGTTTATTATAATGTTCATCTAGGGACGCAACGTGCGCCATTTCATCAGATTTGTAAGGTAAATAATTTATAAATATACGCAAACACAGGAGAATACATTGCGGTTTCACAATAAAAGCTCAAACCCTCGCTCTGAGTTTACACATTTTGATGTCCACATATTCATTTAATTACAGTGGCTATAGCATTTCTGTCCTAAAGAAATGGCCAAATATTAAAGATTAAGTGGACATTTGAATTAAATGGTGCTTGGTCAATATTAAACAAGGATTAGATCGCACAATGTGTAAAAACAATCTCCAGGCCATTGGCGCCCCCTGCAGGCCTTTGTTGTAATGCTTAATCTACAATAGCTCTATTGTTTTTAATACATCATGTATTTTAACAGTTTTGTTCAATAAAACCATATGATTTCTTGCTTTTGATACTTTATTTGAACTAATTATTATTGCATCATTGCAATTATATTTGTATTTGAAGTTATTTTAAAGGCTATTGTTCACTTACATCTATTTTTATTACCACAAAAAAAAAAAAAATTAATTATAATTATAGGGCCCTTTGAAATCTGTTTTATTTCCAAATTCATTTTTTTCCATTTGCATTTTTCTATACTCTGTTTTAATTGTTAAATTAAATTTTATTAATCAAAAAGTCTGTCTAATTAATTGAGTTTTACAGTTTTATCTTTACCAAATTATGTTTTCCATTATTTTCTGGATTCCATTTTAATGGTTCCATTACATTTTGATAATCAAAAGCATCTCCAATTAATTGATTTTATATAAAAAAAAAAAAAAAAAAAGTTGTGTTTTGTTTTTTTTTCAGAAATACTGGACATTTACATTTTTCACCTAAATAAATTCTGGTAAATAATATTTCTGGTAAATATTTTAAAAAGTGTTTTTTTTTTAATTATAATTTTATTATTAGCAGACTAGAACACGTGGATATGTTGTCATTCTGACACTATAATACTGAACTTTGATTTCAGTGATTTGGACTATGAGATGGACACTTGCTTGGACTCTATGTTGCACTTATGCTTTAAAAAAGGATTTCACAGAAATTTGGATTTCATTTGGTTTAATAAAATATAGTTTAATAAAATATTCTTATGTAAAATTTTTGATATTTTTTTGTGGGAAATTGTTTAGATTAATCGATAAATTAGTCGACAGATTAACTGAAATAAAAATAGTCGTTAGTGGCAGCCCTATTGTTAAGTATTACCGTTTCATTCAACAGTCATGCTTAAAGATAGCCATCTTGAAATACCTACACAAGGCCATATTAAAATAACATGCACAAGTTATTGATATTGTATGTGTACTCTCACATTTTATTTGCTGCTATTTTAGAACACTGCATGATTATCTAATCAAAATATTAAAAAAATATGCAAGTGACACACTGTGTAAAAGCGTACAGGTCACAGGTATCACACACACTGGACGAGTCACGTTCAATTCAAGCAGCGGTCTAAAACTGTTTATTTAATCACCAAACTGACATAAGTTTGCTTCAAGAATGAACTATGTGGCATAAATGAGTTTGAAGTTTGGTGTTTAAACAAACAGAGCAAACGGAAAGAGAAAGCGCGATCTGTATTACAGCTCTCTATATCAGGGATGGTGAACATCGGTCCTGGAGAGCCGCAGCCCTGCAGAGTTATGCTTCAACCCTAATCAAACACACCTGAACAAGCTAATCAAGGTCTGAAGGGTTACTAGAAAGCTACATGCAGGAGAGTTTTAATTAGGGTTGGAGCTGAACTCTGCAGGGCTGCGGCTCTCTAGGACTGATGTTCGCCACCCCTGCTCTATATGAAGCATACAGACTGTATTAGAGCCACAGAAAGACAAACGTTTTGCTAAAAATGCACAATACAATTTATAGCCTAGGGTGAAGTCATTATATGTACATTAACAATGATTTGGGACAAATATAATGTTAATGGAAAACTATGTGAATGCCGCTCTGGTTCCGCGGCAGGAGTTTCTGTCGGCTGCATTTAAATGCGCGTTTTAAGTTCCCCGCTCTGTGCAGCGCCGCAGTGTCACATGCCAAAACAAACAACACGTGCTGTCAGTGATTTCCGCCTCTAGAGGCCGCTCTCCTACTGTATAATGACAGCAGACCATTCTCAGCCACAACAGAGAAAACTATCGGCATGGATTATCGGCCGATAACTGATAGTTCCGCAAATCAACTAATCGGTGCCGATTAATCGATCTCTAACAGTCACAATCACCATCATCACAGAGTAAAGATCACTCAATGAGCCATACGTTACCCGAGTGTCCGAACACGCTGGCCAGTCTCTCTCCGGTCTGGAAGTCAATCAGACTGATGTTCTTATCAGAGCAGCTGGAGGCTACAAACAAACCCGATGGGTCAATCTGAACCTGCAGAAACCACAAACTACACTTCACTGACAGAACAACAAAATAAACAGAAGAGCCGGGCAGATTCATGACTGAATGGAGTGATTCACTGCTGGCTTTCAATAAAACTTGGCTGAAATTGGTGATACATTACTAGGAAAAAAAGAAGAAAGGGCTGTGGCGATCCCACAAAGTTTTTCATTTTCATTTAGTTTACTTGATGCACTAACATAACTAATACATATGACGTCTTTAGTTTATATTAAGTTTTAGTTTTTAATTTATTTCATTTTCAATTTAGTAATTATAATATATTTATTTATTTCACAAAAAGGGACAGTGTACATTAATCCACCTTCATGAATGTAAATGTGACCAAAAATTATAAACAACTGCTGAACACACTTTAAAAACACACACACACACACACACACACACACATACGTGTGTGTGTGTGTGTGTTTTAATTTTGATTAATGTTTGTTTTATTTAATGAAAATGTTTTCAGCTTTAGTTAATTATAACCCTGATAAGCTGGTTGAAATTCTGTGAACTTACTTAAGTCTCATTCACACTATAAACAATAATGTTAACAAGAATTATAACCTTAAAGTTTTAATAATCACTCTAAGACAATAGTAAGTCCAACCCACAACTATAACAATAACAACACTGAGGAACGATATAGTTGGGTTCACTTTCAGAGTGATTATTTTTTCCAGTATATAAATGATAAAAAAACTTTGACAGCCAATCAGACATCTCGTTATGGTTCTTGTTCTTGTTGTGAACTAGTTGAGCTGTGTGTCAGTGATCTGACCTTCAGCAAACCGCCGTCTTCAGTCTGAGAGCCGCTGAAGCATCTCTTCTGTTTGCCGCTGCTGATGTTGATCACTCTGGAGAACCACAGACACACAAGAACATCATCAAACCGTCTCATCAACACAAGCCTCATGCTCTCAGATCAACATCTCCTCACCGAACGCTGCGGTCCTGACAGCCGACGGCCGCGTACTTGCATGTGGGATCCACGTCCATGTCATTAGGAGTCGCTTTACGAACCACATGATGAGTCCGCTTGAATTCAGCTCCTCTGACCGTCTAAACAAACCAGGTTAGTATCGTTAACTAAAACCATTAAAACACCTCTCAAATAGACAGTTGTGCTGCCTGTTTGTTTATTTGTTTGGATCCCCATTAGCTAGTGTTCCTGGGGTCCACACAACACTTATAATTCATACATTACATACATTAAAAAAAATAATTAAATACATTTTTCACATTCCATGAACACCACTTTAAACATTTCTTCCACCCTTTTAGTATATAAAACACCTACTATAAAAATTATTGCTCATTTAATAAATTCTTATGCCTCAACCTTCTATAGATAGTGAGCTTGCTCTAAATAGTCATGTAAAGAAGCTGGTTCAATCTTGTTTTTATCAGTTAATATTTCTAAGATGAGACGGTTTTTGAATTTTAAGTATACAGAGAAGCTTATTCATGCTTTTATTTCTTCCTGTCTTGACTATTGTAATGCCTTGTTTTCGTCTTTGAATCATCGTAATTTATCGCATTTACAATCAGTGCAGAATGAAAGTTATTTCATCATATTACTCCTGTTTTAGCTTCTCTGTTGGTTACCTCTTTATTGTAGGATTGATTTTAAGATTTTATTATTGACATATAAAGCGTTAAACGGCTTGGCACCCGTGTACTTAGCTGAATGAAACAGGGAGATGTCTCAGATCTTCTTTTAAACAATTGCTGACAGTTCCAAGAACTAAATATAAAACCATTTGAGATATAGCATTTGCAGCGAGGGCTCCAAAACTATGGAATAGTTTGCCCGAGGATATTAGAGCATCTGAACGTGTCTCTGTTTTTAAATGTCGACTGAAAATGTACTTGTCTAGATGTGTTTTTAGTGTTTTGATGTCTTTTGGGTTTGATCTTTTTTGTTTCCTCATATATTGTGTATAGCTCTTCATGAATGTATTTACAATGATTGTGTTTTTATATTGTGTAAAGCACTTTGTGCGTTGTAGCTTTAAAAGTGCTATATAAATAAAATTTTACTTACTAGATGCAATAATCCAAGGTGTGCATTTACCTGCCTTTTAAAATCTGTTTTCCGTGTTATCCTAATTAATGACCGTGGTAATAGATTCCATGATTTTTGTGCTGTTTTAATGTGAGAAGAAGTGATATGGAGTCATATCTTATAGAAACAGGAAAATGAACTTGCGATGCACTACAGATGATGTATTTTTCTCTTGTGTGAAGTTAAAAACAGTCACTCTTCATTCAGTGCACAGACTGAACACTCATTCATCAGAAGAAGTCTGACCCTGAGTCTCCAGACAGATCCAGATCAGAGGCTGTGGTGGTTTTTCTCTGGACTCACCCTGTGAGCGGTGTGGATGTAAACGCTCTTATCCGCTCCGCAGCTGATGATCCGCAGCTTCCCGTCACCGGCGGCTGGATCCAAATGTCAAGGACAACCACAGAAATCAACACCCACCACACGCTCGTTTGGGTATTATAATAATAATAATAATAATAATAATAATAGGGAATAACAAGCTCTCACCAGCGAAGCGGACAGACGTGACGGAGGACAAGTGCTCATCCAGCGTCTGCAGCAGACCGTAGTCTTCCTCAGCGTCCAGCACGTGGATCAGTCGATCTCGACCCGCAGTGGCCAGCAGATTCATGCCTTCAAACACACACACACACACACACACACACACACACACACACACACACACACACAGGCTCACGTCTGCTGATCTGAACACACACCAGTGGTGTAACTACAGACAGTGCAGCCGCACACGGGCCCCTGGCAACGAAGTTACTATATTGATATATATAAAAATATTAATACTACAATATAATTCATGCTGAGAGTTTTCACAGTAGTGAATAAATACATAAATCTGCAACAATTACTTTAGTGTAAAAAAATAGTGCGGTGATGACCTCAACACCACGGTCGGCATCTCGTTCCCACGGTGATACGGTACTGCGGTTATCATCACAGCCCTAACACACACACACACACACACACACACACACACACCTGATGGAGGTTTGGAGTATTCCAGACACATGATCTCAGAGTCGTGGACTTCAGCCTTCACCAGCTCCTTCATACACGTCAGATCATGAATCCTGCCACCACATCAACATCATCATAAACCTCTCAAACACGGGAACACTTACTCATGTATATGTAAACAGTATGAAAACATTTTTTAAAAAAATGAAAACAAATAAAAATATGAAAAATGTAAATTAAAAAAATAAGCAAAAAAATAAAATGTATAAATAATATATAAAATAAACATAAAATTAAATAAAACATGAACAAAGTAAATATAACTATAATTTTTATTTATTTATTTATTTTTATTAAAAATGTGTGACTTTGGAGCACAAAAGCAGTCATAAGCAGCACAGGTATATTTGTAGCAATAGCCAACAATACATTGTATGGGTCAAAATTATCCATTTTTCTTTTATGCCAAAAATCATTAGGATATTAAGATCATGTTCCATGAAGATATTTTGTAACTGTAAATATATCAAAACTTAATTTTTGATTAGTAATATGCATTGCTAAGAACTTCATTTGGACAACTTTAAAGGAGATTTTCTCAATATTTAGATTTTTTTGCACCCTCAGATTCCAGATTTTCAAATAGTTGTATCTCAGACAAATATTGTCCTATCCTAACAAACCATACATCAATGGAAAGATTATTTATTCAGCTTTCAGATGATGCATAAATCTCAATATTTAAAAAATTGACCCTTATGACTGGTTTTGCAGTCCAGGGTCACATATATAAAAAGTGATGGAAAAAATAAATAACAATTTATAATTTAATTATATTTTTTACATCACTTATGTAATTTTTTTTTTTACATTTTTAAAGTACATTTAAAAAATATATAAGAAATAATCAAATAAATTTATAAATGAATAAATAAAAAGAATAAAAAGAAAAGAAAAAAATAATTTAAAAAGAAATATATAAAATAAATAAAAGTAAATAATAAATGTGAAACCTGAGTGTGCCATTTCTGTCTCCGGACGCCAGGTGTCTCCCGTCCGGACTGACACAGATGGTTCTGATGCCGCTCGATCCCTCGGCGGTTCCCTCCACGTCCAGGAGGGCGGCGCCGCTGTCGTCCATGTAGAAGATGTGATGAAGATCCTGAGAGAGTTCAGAGTCACTTCATCACTCGTCATCGACTGACATCACGACACTGACGCTCAGCGGCCGGACTTACGTTACTCAGGACGTTCCTGCAGCGAACACCATCTGAACTCCAGAGACGCACTGAGCCATCAGACGAACACGTGAGGAACGAATCAGACTCAGAGCCATCGCTGTTACTAGAACACATCTGGAAGAGAGTTTGGGCAGATCACGTCATAACTCAGACTCTTATAGTCTCTTCTGCTCACCAAGGCTGCATTTATTTGATCAGAAATACTGGAAAAACAGTGAAATATTATTACAGTTTAAACAGCTGTTCTCTATGTGAATATCTGTTAAACTGTAATTTATTTCTGTGATCAAAGCTGGATTTTCAGCATCATTACTCCAGTCTTCAGTGTCACATGATCTTCAGAAATCATTCTAATATGCTGATTTGCTGCTCAAGAAACATTTCTGATTATTATCAATGTTGAAAACAGTTGTGCTGCACAATATTTTTGTGGAAACTGTGATACATTTTATTTTTCAGGATTCACAGATGAACAGAAAGTTCAAAAGAACAGCATTTATTTGAAATAGAAATCTTTTGTAACATTATAAATGTTACTTTTGATCAATTTAACGCGTCCTTGATTAATAAAAATGTTTTCAGCATCTGTTTTCAACACTGATAATAATCAGAAATGTTTCTTGAGCAGTAAATCAGCATATTAGAATGATTTCTGAAGATCATGTGACACTGAAGACTGGAGTAATGATGCTGAAAATTCAGTTTTGATCACAGAAATAAACTATTTTAACAGATATTCACATAGAAATCAGCTGTTTTAAACTGTAATAATATTTCACTATTTTACTGTATTTTTGATCAAATAAATGCAGCCTTGGTGAGCAGAAGAAACAATTAAAATCTTAATCTTAAGTTTTATGGTTAGGGTATTTATGCAATAAAGGCTGTTGAAAAAGTGTGTGGTCACAGTTGTGCTCTACAGAAAAAGCTATAATATTAATATTAATATTGATAATCAATGCATGTGTGTGTGTGAGTAGATGTTCACCTGTAGATCCCAAACACAGGCCGAGTGATAAAGCGCTGAGTAAACCTTGCCCACTTTGCGCAGGTCTCGCGTGTCCCACACGTATAAGCTGTGGTCATTATACACACAGGTCAGCCAGCGGTTCACGGGGTCAAAGGTCACCGCCACTGAGTCTGGGTACCGGGCGTCTGGCGCTCTGCTGAACAGATGACTGAAGAACAGAGGAGAACGGATGAGTGAGACACTCTCGATGTTTCTCGTGTCCTTCAGTGTGAATCTGCGGGATTCTTTCGCTGCTAATTACAGCCGTTAATGCGTTCACAGAGCTCTAATGCTATAGATCTGGCAGGAATGAATGTTACACAACCAGATCTGATCAAACACTAAACCCATAAACCCGTCCGGTGTGAGACGGATCCGACAGATCACACAGAGAGCTGTGTTCATGTGCATTCATCAATCAAACACACGTCCAGATCATCTCACCACAAAAACTACATCTAAGAAATCACATTTGTAAAGGGGGGGGGGATTATACATTTTCATTTATATCTATATATTTTTTTATTTTGTTTTAATGCACTTATATACATTTTCAGGGGGAAAATCATATTTAGAATTTTATTTATTTATTTAGACACAGAGTACATATTTATGAATCTCAGCACACATCCCGGCCATTTCACCCCAAAACTACATCTAAGAAATATTTGTGGAGAAAAAAAGATATTCATATATTTCCATTTATATTTTTTATTTCTATTTATTTTTACTTGACATATGTATATATATATATGTTTAAACACAAGGAATTTGACTTGACGACGGGAGCTTCCAGTGCAGAAGTACAGACATAGTGCAGAGACACAGTACAGATGGAATATAACACTAATATAAGAAAAAACAGAAATTAAATAATGTAGTATATACAGAAATAGAAGTATAGGAAAAAATTTTAATTGTTTAAATAAATGTACAGATACGTTATAAGTGTCCAGATAAGTTGTTTACAAAGTGTGCAGTTTACAAGTATACAAATTTTGAATTCTGTGTATAAATATGTCAGTTGTGATGGACGATGTATAATTATGAAAGTTTAATTGTTCAGGCTGAATATATATAGATATAAAATAAAAAATTTACACAAAGCTATTTGTTAAAAGCAATTTTAGTTGAAATCTGCATGTCTGTGGGTAACGTGTGTATCATTGTTGTCTCACCTGGCCTGAGTGACGGCCGACACGTCGATGCCCAGATGATGAGGACGGGGCAGTGTGCAGATGAAGCTCAGGTCAGACGCTCCAAACACACGCACGGTTCCACTCGCACACGCACAGAAGATCAGGTCCTCCGTCACCGTCAGAGAGTGAGCAGAACTCGTCTGCAGTCACACACACACACACACACACACACACACACACACACACACACAGGTCAGCACAGGCGTGTCTCAGGAAGCGGAGGTGATCTGCTGTGACCGCACTGACCTG
This sequence comes from Spinibarbus caldwelli, assembly GCA_039654775.1. Taxonomy (NCBI): domain Eukaryota; kingdom Metazoa; phylum Chordata; class Actinopteri; order Cypriniformes; family Cyprinidae; genus Spinibarbus; species Spinibarbus caldwelli. Next base: position 34,725,126 of record CM077240.1, on the reverse strand, counting down.
CAGATGGACCCAGCGGTCCAGAAGCCTGCGGCTGTTGAACTCACACAGCAGACCGGACGCAGTGACGCAGAAGGTGCTGCTGGACCTTGGGCCTCGTCCACACGCCACGGCACAGAAGAAGTTATTCTGCAGCTCCCCGAGGAGCCCAGAGCGGCCCATCAGCGGCACAGGACACGCCCGCTGCAGAGCATCATGGGAACACTCCAGCAATCATTAAAGCCTCTCTACCTCAACTTCTAACTACTACACTCTTTCAAAATGAAGCTTCCATGAGGATGTTTTCTATTGAAGCCTGTTAACGCCAAACAAAAATAAAAAGACGTAATTGCTACTTTTTATTTCACAATTCGGACTCAGAATTGCGATTTTGTATCCCACTATTCTGAGAAAGTCATAATTGCAAGATGTTAACTCTCAATTGCGAGTTTACAACTTTCAACTGTGAGATTAAAAACAGGCACAATTACTTTTTTTTGGTAGAAACAGTCTTCCATAGTTTTCAGAATGATGTAACAAAAGCAGCATATTCGATTCCCAAAGAGCCTTTCAATGATCAGCTCTTCAAACCATTACTTCTCACTGTGAAGAAAATTTTAATCATGTAAAGAAACTTTTTCTACTATAAAGAATCATTAGTGCAATGAAAAGATTACATGGATGTTTAATGTTCTTCATGACACCATCAGTGCCAGTAAAGAGCATGCATGCATGAATGAATTAATTAATGCATGAAAGAATGAATGAAGCAAAACCCACTCTAACCATCTGATGGTACAAATCAGCATCTGAAACTCTCAAAATGAAGTCAGTAATGAAGCTGGTCAACAAAAGTTCAGTGAAAGAAGCATTTTAACCAACAGATGAATGTTGTTCATCCACATCAGAGGCTCTAAACACATTTGATATTTTATTTTTAAATTCCACCACTTCTAATATAATTAATTTAATATAACTGAATATAATGTGTGTACATTTGTAATTTCTTGCAATAAAGAGACCAATTAAACATCACAATTAAATGCAACATAGAAAAAGGTATTAAAATACAAATACAGCAGAAATAAATAATCCATTAAAATTAACGAGTAGGATCTGGCTATTTTAGGAACAAATGCTGGCTTGAACATTCAAGAATTTGGTTAAAAATAAAAAACATTTTACTACAGTGAATTAAACATCAATTCAACAGAATGTCAAAACTGATTGTTTATATCATCACAAAACGTAACTATATTATTGTCCAGCTCTAATCCACTGAATGCAACTATAAGGCATGAAGATATTAAGATATTAGGGATGCACCGAATTTCCTGCCGCCGAAAATTATTGGCCGAAAGAAAAAAACAGCTGAAAATATATGCCACACCAGATTTTATGGCAAGCCTCCGCTCGATAATCCACTCTATGAACGTTCCGCTCGTGCTCAGGAAATTTCCGACAGGAGATTTTTATGTAGTGTACTTGTTCTTGTTTGGAATAACACGACTGTGCTGTAACTGTAAAATGACGCTATCCTCTCGTTCACCGATCTGTTCCCCGCTATGCTCTGCTCACATGTAGGATTATACATTATTTGGGTTAGTCAAAAAAACAACAACAAAAAAAAAAAAAACATATCTGATTCTGTTGCATTGAACTAAATAAAATAGACTAAAATATTGATATTTAATATTAAATTTTCTGTCCAATTTTATTGTGTTACTTTCAATAAAAGTGTGGTTATTTTATTGCCTTGTGTTTTTAAATTCAGTATCATTAAAATTATTGAGTTAAATTAAAAAGTATAACAAAATTACTTTTTATTGTTTAATAAAATAATAAAAGCATTTTCCGTTTCAGAAGTGCATCCAGAATTTCGGTGCATCAGATATTATAAACATTATCATGATTTTCAGTGAAGCTGCTTTGAAACAGTGCGTTTGTGTAAATGCACTTAAAGAAAATCTGAAGTAACTAAAAGAAGCTCCAGAGATGGATGATCAGACATTTAAAATGACCAATAAAAAACAGTCTGTGTGTTCACTGATCATAGAGTTTGAGAGAAACAGGAAGTGGTTTTCCGTCATTACTGTACCTGATCGGCGTGAGACGGCTCCAGATACCAGAAGCGAACGTGTCTGTTCCCCGCCGTGACGAAATGATTCCCGTCCTCGGAGAAGGACACGGCCGTCACCTTACTGGACACTTTATTCGCTGCTATCAGAGCGTTCTTCTGCAGGAACGACAGTGAACACGTGTGACGAGGCAGTGACGCGCCGCAGGGCATGATGGGTAATCACTAGGGGTGTAACGGTACACAAACATGACGGTTCGGTGCGTACTGTACCTCGGTTTTGACGTCACGGTTCGGTATGGTTTCGGTAGAGCAGGGGATTTTTTTTTTGTTTTTAATTAAACAGTGGTTTACTGAAGAAATTCCTCTTTCTTTAAATAAATTCAATTATAATTAATTTTCTCAGGGATAAAAATCTACCTCAGCTTCTGCTCTAAACTACAGGGAGCCCTTTTACATTACTATAAGATGAAAACATGTAAATTGCACAGTGCAGTTTTTAAATTAACTTCTAAATTATAATATTTTGATTTGTTGTTGAAATATTTACACACACAGTGGCTGTCATATCTTATTTCATAAATTAAATTAAATAGCCTAATTAAGACATAACTATAGTATAACAGGTTTAGTAAAATATAGTCTAATATTTTGTGAAATGCTCTTCTCTAGACTTCAGTTCTCTAGCAAATAACGAGCTGTAGACGCTGATGACTTGCCTGAGGATAATGAAATGCTGCGTGACGTTTTGTTTACAAGCTGTCTTAACGATGGACATTTTTCCGTGGTTGAAACACTAATTGAGCGATTACCTGAGATGTTCATTCATGTTTATTTCATGTTAAAACTAGTAAAGAGAACATAAGTAAAGGTAGTTTAGTAAAGGCGTTTATACAGCAATCTGTCGCGCCTCATCAAAGAGCGTCAAAACACTATTTTATTGTTTGAATTTCCTAAAAACAAAAATGGACATAATGAAAGAAGATACTTTGTTTCTTATCAAAACTAACAATATATAAAACTGGAAGTTTCCAGTGAAGTTCCACTCATTCAGTGGTTAAAACAATGCTGTGTTTGTTCTGTTCACATGCGTACCAGACTTGATTTAAGTTTATTGCCACATCAGCTTCACAGGCTATTTCATGGCAAACAAAGATTATACATTAGAAAAACAATACAGTAGTACACGATACAAAATACAAAAACTAAATAAAGCAATTATAAAACAAAGTTTTGTACATAAAATTCTATAAAAGATTCTTTAAATTTACTTTTTAAAGAAATTGTAAAAGTTTTTCTGGGTCCATCTTAAAAAACAAGTCCTTAAGAGTTTGTCCTGATAATAACCTTTGTCTCATGACATTAGATATTGGGCAGACCAAAAGCACGTTTCACCGTCAAGCGAGTCCCGTAATATTGACATTTTGGTGCTTCTTCACCAATCAATAAATGTCCATGAGTTAATCTAGTATGTCCAATATGACACCGAACCGAACGACACATACCGAAATTTCGGTATGAATGTGTGTACCGTTACACTAGGGATGTGCAATATTGACAAAAAAATATCTCGATATTTTCTGGGATTTTATTGATAACGATAATTAGACAATATTTTGCTGAGTGTGTTATTGGGCTGGTATCTTAAGGACAGCTGCCTAATAAAGATTTTGATATTCTTCATATTCTGTGCAGTGTTCAGTTCACACTGATTATAAATATATCTATTCCAATAAGTTTAAATTTATTTTTACTTTTTAATGGGCATTTTTACCTTTATAAAGCCATTTTTCTAAAAGTGTGCATTATCTTTTGAGTCAAATGCTTACATTTAATCAGTGAATTAGAATAATAAGACATTTGGGCTGTTACAAAGCAAATGAAATCAGTATCAATAATCAGTATCAATATTCATCTTTGCACTGCAGAGGAAACGCAGAAGCTGCGTCTGAAGTGGCTTTTAGATTTATTTACACACTGTTAATAAGTGAGTCATTGTGATTGAACCGATTCATTTAAACGGTTGATTCATTCAGGAATGAAACATCGTCATGTTGCTCAGAGACGCTAAACAGCGCTGTGGCTGGAATTATTTTTGTTGTCAAAATAGATCAAAAACAGGCAATATAGTGTCTAAAACAAGTCTCTTAATTAACCTCGTTTATTGAACTGTTGTAAAAAAAAAAAAAATTAATATCACATTTGTATTCAGGGTAATTTTTGGAGAAAAAAAACAGCACTCTTTGTGTGATATTGATTAACTATATGAAATGATATAAACAAATTTTCTGTCCACATATTTTGAATTTTGTGGTCATTCAGTCTATTAAAATACATTTAGAATCATGCAGTGAAAGAACACACTCTCGCACTAGTCTAGACTTCATGTAATATAAGCGTGCGCTCTGTAGGGGTGTTTTGAATGGCTTTTGCAAAATACTCGATAATGTCAAATCAAACATCGTTAAAACAACAATTACAATTTCATCACAGACGACATATCACACACCCCTACGTTACACCCCACATAATCACGTACCTTCCAGGCCCACAGGTTGACGCTCATGTCGTGCTGCGATCCCACGCTCACAATGTATTTGCCGTTTGGGGAAAAGGCCACACAGGACACACCGTACTTGTGCTCCAGCAGCTCAGAGACCAGCGAGCCCTCGCTCACGTCCCACACACGCACCGCCGCCAGATGACCGCTCTGAACAACACACACAGACCAGCGTTAACCAGCCACACAACCACTGACCACAGCTACACACCTGTGACTGATGCTGACCTCTCCAGTGACCAGATACCGGCCGTCCGACGAGAACGCCAGCGTGCTGATTGCCTTCCTGAAGAACCAGAGAAGATTCACAACATGCAACAGTTCACAGAAATAAACGTGCTGTAAAAGTGCTCACCCTCAGTTCATCTGAGATTAGGATGAGTTTGTTTCTTCATCAGGTTTGTAGAAATGTGTCTCTGCATCAGTGTCTCAGCAATGGATGCTCTGCAGTGAATGGGTGCCGTCAGAATGAGAGTCCAAACAGCTGATAAAAACATCACAATAATCCACAAGTAATCCACACCACTCCAGTCCATCAGTTAACATCTGGAGAAGACAAAAAAGCTTTAAAGTTTTAGACTGTTTTGTCTTGTAAACAAACGCTGCTTGATCTGTGCAGATTTCTCTCCTGATTCAGACCAGAACACTTTTTCACTGGAGGAAGTGTTATTATGGATTATAGACTCGTATTTGAGTTAAAAATGTCTTAATGCTGGATTTGTTTCAGTTTTTGTCTTCTCCAGATGTTAACTGATGGACTGGAGTGCTGTGGATTACTTGTGGATTATTGTGATGTTTTTATCAGCTGTTTGGACTCTCATTCTGACGGCACCCATTCACTGCAGAGCATCCATTGCTGAGACACTGATGCAGTGACACATTTCTACAAACCTGATGAAGAAACAAACTCATCTATATCTCAGATGAACTGAGGGTGAACACATTTACATTTTGCTTGAACTATTCCTTTAACATCTGGATGGCTCTCAACACAAACACTACAGTAGTTACGGCTGACGTTTCTGAATGACGTGTGATACTGTAGTTCTTCACCTGGATGAGTTGATGAGATGCTGTTGTGTGTTTTTGGCCGGGTTCAGTAACACAACGACACACCTGAATGAAACAGAAACAAGCACTGCGTTGACTTCATGAGTCCATTAATAGGCCTAAATCTTCAACTAATCTTTGTATTTTCATTAAAAGCTGGTTAATCACTGTAATACTCTTGGGAAAGAGCCACGAGGACTGAGATCTGCTTTCCTTACACTTAACAAGACACCTACTGTAGAAAACACTAGCAACATATTCTCAAACAGGTAGATGCCATAATTTGATGCATTTCTTAATTTAATATATTATATGTCTTTCCACAAAAATCCTACTTAAACTAAATTAAAAAATTTTGAGAACTAGTTATGAGTGCAAGGCTCTGAACAGACTGTTCATCACCCCTCAACATCACTCATGTCAAATTAAACAAGATGAAGGTCAATATGCATCCATTAACTTTATATATGATCTTTATGCATGTTATGAACTCACCCGGCCGGATAGGCCACCATTCCTGAACACGGATCGCATGTTAAACCGCTGTTTCCCGCAGTCGTGATGCCCAGAACTTTCTCTAGAGTCACCTGAGACGATAGGAAGAACATGAACTAATAAATAATCCACACAGACAGGCGTCAAAATACATATCACTGTATTACATAGACAACAAAACATTTATGGGTGAATCTGAACAAATTTTTTTTTTTTATAAATAAATACTTTTACATATTATATATAATAAAAAAATTAGTAAATATATCAAATATATTTATAATATATAAAATATTAATATTTATAAAATAAATATGAATAATAAACATTTAATAAATGATAGATATAATTTATATACAAAAATTGCACACACACATAAAATACACACACACACACACATATATATATATATAACTAAATGTAAATGTGTGTGTATATATATATATATATATATATATATATAAAACAATAAAAAGCAGCTATTTCCATGCCTTTCATTTTCCAAACAGTATTTACAGTAGGAAACAACTGATCTAAAGACAGCAAGTTAATTTACTTTACTGTTGATTAATGACATTATCATTGTTTCTCAGAACTAAAGACCTTCCACACTGATTCATGAGATCAAAGTCAACACAGGAGGATCATGGGAATGTGCTGATGTGTTTAAGAGGTTTGTTCTGTCGATATCATTGACTCTAGTTTTACCACAGTGATGTTGACATGTGAAAGGGTCAGAAAAACACTGACAACATCATCTGTGCGCAAATGAAGAGCGGATCAACATGAAAACACGGAGATCTTCAGTCTAGATGAACTTCACACAAGATCAAAAGACAAACTAATCAGCGAACTAAACTAAACACAATCAGAAACAGATCAAAGGATCTCCTCAGAACACGCAGCGGTTTGTTTCATGTTTCATTTGTTACAGCGATGAAACATTTGATAATTGTTACAAACGTCTGGCTGTTTTTGATACATAGCGGCGCGGTTCTGAAGCGCAGCGCTACATTAATAACGTTACCTTGCTGGACAGACGCTCTTTGATGCGGCCGCTGCGGTTCTTCCTGAGTTTGATTGACGGCGAGCGCAGGAGGCTCTTAATGCGACTCTTGATGGTAAAAGCTTCCATGTCTCTCAGACTCCTGCATTCACACACGAGCGAGGTAAACTTCGGTAAAACACCACAGTAAACTCAAGCGCGTTTGAATCTGCAGACTCCAGCGCGCGGCGCGTCACGGACCTCAGCGGCGCTAATCAGCGCGTCCTGCGATCTGATTGGCCTCTGTGACGCATGACGTGTCGCTGCGATTGCATATTCATGAGTATGATAAAGACACAACTTGAAAGATGAAGATTTTCATTCATATTTTAAATATTCACCCGTGTGGGTCAAGTTAAAGTTACTCAAAGGTCCTTAGAGAACAAAAACGTCCGTAAAATAGATTTGTGAAAGGAGATGAGGATGAAATATTAAAATTCCAATAAAAATACTACACATTTTGGCTAAATTTATGCTGTTTACATAAACACACCAAAAAAAGGACAAAAATGTCCCTAAAGACGTTGTTATTGTTGTTAACTAAAACTAAAACCACACACACACACACACAAAAAAGTTGTTACTTGAAATAAAATAAACGGTAACTGAATTAAAATATCCCAGCAGGCACAAAACAGGCACACAACGTCATAAGACGTTGATATTTGGTTAAATTTCGGTTGCGACGTCGGGTGACCAAAATTCAACGTAAATTCAACATCTAAGGTCAATGTTAAATTGATGTCCACCGACGTCAGCTGACGTTGAGATTTTGTTGTTTTTAGGTTGTGCAACCAAAATCCAACGTTAAGTCAACGTCAAATTGACGTCAACCCGATTTTCATTTTCAACCAAAATGCAACGCCTGTCCGACGTCATGTCCAACGTCAACCTGACGTTACATAGACGTCTGGTGCCTGCTGGGATGTGACCCTGGACCATAAAACCAGTCATAATGGTCATTTTTTTTAAATTGAGATTTATACATACAGCTGAATAAATAATCTTTCCATTGATGTATGGTTTGTTAGGATAGGACAATATTTGGCTGAGATACAACTATTTGAAAATCTGGAATCTGAGGGTGCAAAAAAAATCTAAATATTGAGAAAATCACCTTTAAAGTTGTCCAAATGAAGTTCTTAGCAATGCATGTTACTAATCAAAAATTAAGTTTTGATATATTTATGGTAGGAAACTTACAAAATATCTTCATGGAACATACTTAATATTCTAATGATTTTTGGCATAAAATAAAAATTGATAATTTTGACCCATACAATGTATTGTTGGCTATTGCTACAAATATACCTGTGCTACTTACAGTGTTGGGAAGGTTACTTTGGAAATGTAATAGGTTGCAAATTACAAGTTACACTATCTAAAATGTAATAAGTAGTGTAACTATTTCAATTACTTTATTAAAGTAATGTAACTGATTACATTTGATTACTAAATTTCTAATGAATGTTTTGAACTGTTAATCATTTTGAAACATTTAAAGCAGGCAGGAATAAGCTTACAGAACTCAACACTGATTACTGTCAGACTTTCAGAATACTTCCTTACTTTAATTAAGATTATAATAGTTTCATTTTAAAGCACAGCCACCAGTAATTCAACTCAAATTATGAAACTCGTGTATTAAATAAATTCAATGCACACAGACTGAAGTAGTTTAAGTGTTTGGTTCTTTTAATTATGATGATTTTGGCTCACATTTAACAAAAACCCACCAATTCACTATCTCAACAAATTAGAATATGGTGACATGCCAATCAGCTAATCAACTCAAAACACCTGCAAAGGTTTCCTGAGCCTTCAAAATGGTCTCTCAGTTTGGTTCACTAGGCTACACAATCATGGGGAAGACTGCTGATCTGACAGTTGTCCAGAAGACAATCATTGACACCCTTCACAAGGAGGGTAAGCCACAAACATTCATTGCCAAAGAAGCTGGCTGTTCACAGAGTGCTGTATCCAAGCATGTTAACAGAAAGTTGAGTGGAAGGAAAAAGTGTGGAAGAAAAAGATGCACAACCAACCGAGAGAACCGCAGCCTTATGAGGAT
>CM077240.1:34628352-34708352 GCA_039654775.1 Spinibarbus caldwelli | reverse complement strand
TGTCACTGTGTCTGTAGCACAAGCCTCATCAGCTCCTGTTAGTGTCGTTCACACTGGAAACGCTCGTTTCATCACCTGACTGTGTGCAGGCGTCTCTGAAGGACTTCTGGGGAATGAAGGAGCTGCTTTTTTCTGTTCTAATTCTGTTCCTGTCACTGGAAGAGTCATAAAAACACACGTTAGTTCAACCCTATAAAGCTGCTGTATCATATTTGTTCATCAATTTCTAAGGCCTCTAAATGATCAAATGTTGCTGTTAAACCTGTTTCACACTCAATCTCCTCATGTCTTCTGTTGTCTGATAGTTAAGAGTTTTTTATCCAGTAAAAACTCTTTTAGTGTAATTGTAGAAACACTTCTCGTGTCTTTTTCTGTCAAATCTTGACTGATTTTGATCAAGTAAGCGTCAGAATAACTGCAGTCATATTTCCAGATGAACACTTACTGGACTGAAGCAGCTCAGCTTTACTTGATTCTCCATCAATCATGTTTTAGTCTCAAATCTGATCATCAGGATCTTTTGAGGAGCTTTTGTTTCCAGAAGCTTTACTTTCACTGTTCCTCAGCGGAGGAATGATCTTCATCTCACATCTTCTGAGGAGCGTTTATTTCTTCATCTCTCAATCAGCATTGCATTATATGTTTGGATCATTTACATCTCATCTTACTGAGACATTATTGGAGATATAGAGTGACCACTGATAGTTAGATCATTTTATGTCAGTATCTGCTGCACTGTTATAAACATCTCATTGATTTACATCACAAGCATCAGAACTGCATCATAGAAATATTAGCATCTGCAGCAAATTCATATTTTTGCTCACTTTGAGCAAAATGAGCTGTTTTTTTCCTCCATATTCTCACTATATCAGACTTTGTATGAGCCATAAAAGCCTGATACTCGACAAAAAACACACATGCAGTTTTTTATTATATATATATTTTAAATATTTTGTCTATAGGTTCAATAAACTCTTCCATTTCAAAATATAATATTTTTCTTACTATTATTTTCATGTCAGAGTTAAGATCCCTTCACACACTCATGATTTACCGTCTGTACCGGAGCGCTGTGAGATCAGAGTCTGATAACGAGAATGCTGACGAATCAAGGCCCGTTTCTTGGCCATCAGAGATGTGCTGTGTTCCTCAAGAGCTCCGATCATCTGTCGAGCCTGAGACAGAGCAACATGTCAATGAAGCTGAAGTCTCCTCAGAGATCTGAGGAGGAGAAGCAGTGGGTGATTACGCACCTCTCGGAGCAGGTCTGTAGTGCTCATCATGACGTCTTCTTCAATTCCCAGCGTCCTCTTCAGCGACTCTAAACTCTGATGCAACTCAACGTGCTGCTTGCGTTCTCTCAGCGTTTGATTCAGACGCCACGTTCGCTTATACAGCGGCAGATCAGACATCAGCCGCACTGGATGATGGGCCACTCCGACCGATTTACATTTCAGCTGGAAAAAACATGAAGATCAGGTGCTCAACTGGTTATGATGATCTTACAGCACATTAATGGAGTGTTTGGTGTTTTAGCTATTTTCATGCAAGGAACAATGTGAAATAAAATATAAAAGCACAAAAAACAATTTTAAGCTTGCTTTAAAAAGAAAAACACAGTATTCAGGGTTTGCTGAATACTGTAATTTTATTAATGGAAAAGAGATTATAATACAGATGCCTTAATGAAGTACAATCAAACCAAAAATGATTCAGACAGCAGATATAATTTTTTATATTTTTTTTACTAGTGGGTGCAGGACACTATAGTTCATTTATGTAAGTGACTATAGCAAAATAGTCTAAAATAACTCTGACATATTACACCCAAAAATTCTTCATAAAGTGGACTAACAGTAAAATATGGGAGCAAAAATTATTCAGACTCTTTGATCTGAGCATGTTTTGCTTCAGTGTTTTTCTTTAATTGCTGATGTGATCTTTTTACAGCAAAGACTGAACAAAATGAAGCATTGCTTGGTGATTGGTTGAGCTAAATTGGTATTATCTAATTGTGTTCTTAACTTTAACAGCTGACAGCTATTCAACCGAATTCATTACATACCTTTCTATCAAAGTTATCTGACATTATCAAGATTAATTTGAATGAGTTCTTCTCATATTTTATTACCATTTTCTAAACTATACTGAATAAACTGTGATATAATGTAAGGAATGTTGAAGGTGTCTGAATAAATTTAGGTTTGACAATAATAATATTTAGTTTTTTTTGTAAATATTTTATGCTGATGGATTTCTTATTGGATTTATTTTTAATTTAACTAACTGTAAAATTATGCATATATTCAGAGACCTGCATACTCTGTATAGTAAATATGCTGTATCTAGCAAATCAATTGTTTTGGCATATTATTTTTGATTTTCACAGAAAATCACCTCATAATAATACCTCAGTGAGCAAAACAAACTCGACTGAAGAAAGAAAAGAGACTTACAAGCCACTGATGCTGAGCTGCTTGCTGTGTTTTCCTGAAGAGAAGAGAGATATTTAATGAATAAAGCAATAATTCAGAGTGAGTAACACCAGCTGAACGAATGAATCAATCTGATCGTCCATAAGATGCTTTCTGAAAGACTCACCGTCTGGCCTTTGCTCTTAAGAGGCTGATGTTCATCTTCTCATCATACTCCTCAAACGTCTCGACGTCAACTTCATCTTCGCTGTACCACTCTTTCTAGGATCCAAATATAGCACAATCTGAGAAAAGTGATTCAAATGGACTTCCTTCTTCAGGATGATTCGATTAAAGGTTGATATTAGGGCTGGGGATTGAGACTAACTTCATGATTTAATTTGATTCTGATTTGATTCAATTCTTCAATATTGATTAATCTGGATATATATGCAATCAGGACATGTTAATCATAATATTACAATGTGCAAACAAATATTTAAATTGCACTTAAGGCAGCTTTTATAATAAAAATTCATTATATAATAAAAATGTATTATAACTTTTCAATGATATAATAGTTATGATATCAGTGAATGCTATAACTTCTCATGATAGATTTATTCAAACACATTAAATTCTGAAGAACAGGTTAAGTACAATGTAATGAATATGTAATATAGTATATATATTTATCATAGTGCTTCTCTCAAGAGTTATTTTTTCTAACTTTCTTACTGGCGTCTTTCTGCAGCTGAATCACAGATTGATCAATTACATGATTGATTTTAGTGAGTTGTTCTGTTTCTGTCAACACCTTCTGATGTTCATTCATGTTTATTGATTGAATTTCATTATAACATTGACAGAATTTGAAAGCTGAGACTTTGTTTCAAAAGTAACAAAGCTTGTTGAGTTTATTAGATTAGAGGCGCTGCAATTAATGTTTCATTATGTTTTGTTCACACACCAACAAAAAACAGCACAGATCCATTCTTCAAAATGTGAATCACTTGAAATCAGTATTTTTAGTAGATGTGTGATGGAGTGCTGACTTACGCTGTCCTCTGTGGTCCATCCGTCGCTGGAGTACATGCTGGATTGATTGAATTCAGCAGCAGAATCCGCTCCTGGATCGTCTGAAGCCTGTGGTTTTCTCCTGCTGTTCTGGATCTCCTCAGGTCCGGGTCCAGGTGTTTTAGTGTGAGAAAGAACTGTGATACTCTGCGAGACCGATGAGCTGCGACCCTCAAATAAAGAGCATGTAACGGAGGAGGATCTGTCTGTCTCTTTGACACCACGATCCCTGCTTTCAGAGGTTTTCAGAGGATGATTGACGTCTGCGATCGTCTCCTCTATCTTGACGCGGTGTGACGAGTCTTCGCTGTTCTGTGGGTTCTGGTCGTCATCTGTTTGGTCCGTATCATGGCAGGCCTCGATCTTAATGTGCACAGATCTGTTCTCTGGCTCAGGTTCTTCAGAGCCGCTCCTGCATGGATATTTGGATGAAGAGTCGCCGCTGTAAGACTCTACTTTAATGATAACTGGAGCACCGTCTTCTGAGAGCAGACCACTGCGATCAGGTGCTGGATCTTCACCTGGTTCTGTTTTAATAGAGACTGAGGACTGGTGTGTGGTCGGGTCTTCATGAGCAGGGTTTTCTCTCTCTTGGCTCTTTTCGGTTGATTTCTCGGTGCATACGGCGGGTTCAGAAGCGGTCGGGCTGCTCACGCTGGGACTGACAAACATGGGCAGTTTTATTAACCTATATCCTCCAGGAAGTAACAATGTGGAAGCAGTTCCTGTTGACTCAGGAGCTTTTCCTGTCTGTTCGAGACTCACGGTCTTGCTCTCAGCAGAAGGTGGGCATATTCTGAAGGAAAATATGCCAGCTTTACCCAGTAAACCGTTCTGTAGACCCGGAGCTGCAACACTTCCAAAGGTAAAGCCGGTGTTTCCTTGCACTGCGTGGATTCTGGGCACAATGAACGGAAGGGGTTTAGATGAAGCCTTCTGTGAAGCTGCTGGATTCCGTGGCATAGATGTGGTCATCTGAGCTGATTGTGGCTCCTGTTGAGCACCTCCTGTGGAGAAGCGAGGCGAGAATGTTTCATTTGATGTGTACGGCCCTATGATTTTCATAATGCAGAAAACACAGACAAAACAGAAAAATCCAGTCATAAAAATGGAATTTACTGTATAATGCGGCTTGTTACAGAACTTGGCAATATTTGGATGAATAAATCAAAACTAGGGCTCTACAATGAATGAAATGGTGGTAAGTCACTTCACTAGGATTTCACCATTTCATTTCAGAAAACTATTGGCAGATACACAACCCGCCAAAATAAAAGTTCCATTTAACTTGAAATTATAACAGATATATTAATATTGTGCAATAGACAATAATAATAATAATAATAATAATAATAATATAGTAAATAATAATAATAATAATCGTAAATATATCTGCAAGCAGCAATTAAGGGGCCAAGCACAACAGAGGCAAAATGAGGAGCTAAGCATGACTAACTAATTAAAACCATTTTAAGTTGATTTTAGTCAAAATAACTGAAAAATCATGAATACAACTACTACTAATATGATTTATTGGCTTCTCACTTTTGACCAATAGGTGGCAAAATCAAACCGATGTGGTGTGTTCTGTGTGAGGTGATAAAGGCACACACAAAGTTTGGTGTCAATGTGTCAAAGCTTTGCAGAGATACAGCCTCAGAATCATTTTGGCATCATGCCTCAAATTTGTCGAAGTGCTACACAAAAACAGCTTTGTCTATCAACACGAAATGCATAACTTTTTGTCAGCACAGTCTGAAGATGATCTGAGCCAAATTTGGTGAAAATCGGACGAATGGTCTAGGAGGAATTCGAAAAAGCAGGTTTTTCGAATTATTAAAAATAATAAAGAATTTTCCTTCTAGACCTCATGGTTCAAAATTTATAAGCATAAACATGAGTGAAAGTTTGGACAAGTGGTGGCGCTAGAGAGTTTGAGTTAGAGACTCCAAACTTGCTGCGGTTAGTATTGAGACTTTCTTCTATCTGTGTGCCAAATTTCACAACTTTCCCGCAAGCGGTTCTATGGGCTGCCATAGACTTCCAGAGCGGAAGAAGAAGAAGAACAAGAATGCCAACGGATTCAATAGGTGCTTGGCCCCTAATAATACAACTTATTAAAACATTATTTTAAGGAATATATATATATATATATATATATATATATATTAGGGCTGCACGATATTGGAAAAAACTCACATTGCGATATTTTGTTTTTCTGCGATATATATTGCGATATGAAAAAAAAAAAAAAAAAAAAATCCCCAAATGACTTGAATAGCTCTATTTGGAGAGAAAAAAAATATTGATATTGTAGGTGAGTAAATCAGCATAGGAAATAAACAATTTACAAGCATAGATAAATATAATAGAACAAAGATACAAATGAAATAAACAGTGCTTTGTATTTTTAAGGCAAGTCCAACAGTATTCAGGTGCAGAAATTGAATAATGAAATGTAAAATAACACTGCATAACACAGTCTTCATTGTATAAATTAAATCTAATAAATCTGTGTTAAAGCTACAAAAGTGATTTTTCTCTGTTTTGTTGTTTATGACACAGAAAGCAACAGAGACATTAAACTGCTGTTATTGTTATCCTCTTTCTTTCTCAATTGTTTACCTAAGACATAAGCAACTGTTTTTTTTTTTTTTTTTACAAGGATACTTGGAGACATGCATTTTGACACGGTTTCGCGCATATGTGTCGTATTACACTGGATGCGGCGCGACACGACGAATCCCCGCCAGTAAACTGATATGCCTCGCTCTATTTATGACGTACTGACACAAAGTTGACACGATTGGCAACGGTCGCTTTGTCGCATCCAGTGTAGAAAGACTTTGGGGCCGTTCACATGGTGCATCCGCAAACACGTGGAAAACTCCCGCCGCGCCACTTCCTCCTCCTTTCCAAAGCGCTCGGGAGCTTGCGCTTTCCTGGCGCCTGCCGTTGCTAAACATCCGTGATGTGCTCTCCTCGACGACGCGGAAGTTTCAGCAAAGGATAAATGGATTTCCAGCACTGAAAATCGCTTGCAGTAGCTCTGCTACTAAATTTATTTAAAAATGGGTAGCTCTGTGCAGCTGTCGCGTCCGGAGTAGACACGGTGTCTGTGTGTGAGCAAAGAAAACGATCAGTATAAATATAACGATCAGGCCTACTAAACATCGCACATCCTGCGATGTGACTATCGCGGATGCGCACATCGCGATTTCGATGCTGAAACAATATATCGTGCAGCCCTAATATATATATATATATTTTTTTTTTTTAAACCGTAATTTCATTTGCTTACTTTTTAAAAAAATGAAACATTTCACAGGGCACTATTATTGTTAAAATTTTAATAAACTATTCAGTTGTATACTTTCATGAATTCAACTGATTAATCATCCTTTTTGATTAATAAAATGTAATAAAACCATTAAAACTGAAAAATTCAAATGGAAAACACAGAATTCAGGAAAAAATAAAAGATTTCATAAGGCTCTAGAAGTGCTATTGGACATTCTTGAGAATACAGCAGCACTGTGACTAACCTTTGGTCTGCGCCTGCACAGGTAACGCTGCAGTGATGGGCACCAGCTGGATCATCTGGCCGTTAAACTGACACATGTTGACCCCCGTCATACCTGCGATCGGCTGCAGAACCACCTGCTGCCCCGGAGGAAGAGCCGAGGCCGGGAGAACCGTCTCTGCACCAGAGAGGGGTGGAGCTACCGCGGCTGGGGCGCTGGAGAGGGGCGGAGCTACAGTGTTTGAGCCACACCCAGGGTTAGGTGATGATGAGGGGTTAGGAACACCGAGAGACGGTGCACATCTGATGCCATTAGGAGCCCAGGGCATCGCCGGAGATCGGGTAATGGGCATTTTGAATGCTGCTTTACTCTGGTTTGCTTGGACCACTAAACAAGACAAAGTTTGCAGATGTTATATACAGTGGTGGCCAGAATTATTAGAACACTAGTATTTTCAGCAGCTAAAAATGGTTTTAAGTCAGTTATTTCTATCTTTTGCTGTAGTGTGTCAGTAGGAAATATTCAGTTCAGTCAGTGTTTCACTGTTATGACAGATCATTAATATCGTAATACATGTTAGGCACAATATTGTCAATACTGTCAGTTCTGCTCAATTTTGCAAATGAAAATTGTTCTAATCAAAGCCACAGCCGAACTGTTGAGCATCTTTGATCATCACACAGCGATGATTCATTACTGAATGAATCCACATCTTTGAACGAATTGAGTGAGTTAATGATTCAGTGACTCATTCGTTTAGAGTCACTTGCTTTGTTTCTGAATGAAGAGTCATTTAACAGTCAATGAACAGATTCACTAAATAAGACAGTGACTCGCCGCCACCTACTGGCACTTATAGTTTCACATTTGGATTATCATATCGTTAACTTCATATTTCAATATTCATTAAAACACATTAATACCCATTTATTATCATGCAATGTTGAATCAAAATATTTCTTTCTAAAGCAACTTTTTGTATTCAGTGTGTAATTAATTTTAGACATCACGCCACATCATGTAATTAATTAGATAAATTTTGATCGCTATGCATACATTAGGGTTCGGTGTCTCGTACCTGTGTGTTTTGAGGGATCGATCGCTGGAGCGGGGTTTGAACCCCTCGTCTCTTTGAGCGTCCTGACCTGAAGTGTTTTGGAAAGCGATCGGCTCGTGTTTTGAGGCAGTGGTTTTATTCTGCCAGTGACATACGCTGCCAGACGATTGGCTGGATGCAGCGCTCCCATCCGGCCCAGGATCAGTTTAGCCTGAGCGTACGTTTTTCCATTAACCTGAAATCAAGGAGGAGAGGTTTATGCTTAACAATCTGAGATCAAACACTATTCAGAGACTAGTTTAATTCCCCAAACTGAGCAAGACTTTACCTTTATCGGTCCAGAACGCACTAGCATCTTCTTGTCAGCCTTCAGATGACCAGCGGGAACGACACGAGACAGAAGAGGAAAGTGCTTCGTCTGTTTCTCATCAGGTGCGTTTGACTGTAAGATGTGCAGGTTCTCATTAACATTCAGTTTGTTGACTTTCTGAGAGGAAGAGCTCCTCGGATGTGACGCCTCCTCTCGTTTCTTCACGTTCCGCTTCGGCTCACAAGTCTTTTCTGGCGTCTGGCCGAGGGACACGCAGACCCTGTAAATCAACGTGGATCCGCACTCGTCTTTTTTCAGATCTTTGGAGAGGAGCTCCACCTTGTAGATGTCGATGTGGAACACCGATGCGAGGTGGTTCATGCTGATGCAGCGGAAGAGTTCTTTGAGCACCAGGGACCGATGGGTCTCCCAGTTACACCCCGAGATGATTTCCAGCACTTTAGTGGGCTCTGGCTCTCCTGCCTCACAGCTCTCGTCTATAAACACACAACAAAAACATGAACAACTGTATGTGTGGCCCTGGAGCACAAAACCAGTCATAAGGGTCAATTTTGTGAAACTGAGATTTATGCATCATCTGAAAGCTGAATAAATAATCTTTCCATTGATGTATGGTTTGTTAGGATAGGACAATATTTGGCTGAGATACAACTATTTGAAAATCTGGAATCTGAGGGTGCAAAAAAATATATAAATATTGAGAAAATCTTTTCCTTTAAAATTGTCCAAATGAAGTTCTAAACAGCACTCTTTGTGTGATATTGATTAACTATAAAATGATATAAATATATACATTTTCTGTCCCCGTATCTTGAATTTTGTGGTCATTCTAAATGTATTTTAATAGACTGAATCATGCAGTGAAAGAACGCACTCTAAATGCACACTAGTCTAGACTTCATGTAATATAAGCATGTGCTCTGTAGGGGTGTTTTGAATGGTTTTTGCAAAATACTCGATAATGTCAAATCACACATCGTTAAAACACCAATTACCATATTATTGCAGACGACATATATCGCACACCTCTACATTCTGCTCTAATTTAAGACCCTTTTAGGCCTTAATTTTGCATTATTGTTTCTGTTACTTTCCTGTTTATTTCTGTTGAACTACTTTGAAACAACCTGTTTCGTATAAAGCACCACAGACGTAAAGCTGAGTTTATTCATACACATCTAAGTAAAAGTATGAAAGTATTTCTCCTACTGACCTGGATTCTGAGACGGAGCGAGACCCAGCTGAGACACGGCGCTGATCTTCAGTCCGCGGGAGAGAACAAGACAAAGGCATGAAGATGAAAATCAACAGAAACACTATCGCATGCGTGTGTGTGTGTGAGTGTGTGTGTATTTTGTACTTAAATATTATCAATAATCAAATAATAATAATAATAAATTAATTTATATAAATAATTTAGTAATATTTCAGAGCGAAATATTACTAAAAAAAATAATAAAAAAAATTGATGTGTGGCCAAGTACGGTGACCCATACTCAGAATTTGTGCTCTGCGTTTAACCCATCCAAGTGCACACACACAGCAGTGAACACACACCTGGAGCAGTGGACAGCTAATGCTGCGGCGCCCGGGGAGCAGTCGGGGGTTTGGTGCCTTGCTCAAGGGTCTCACCTCAGTCGTGGTATTGAGGGTGAAGAGAGTGCTAATTATTCACTCCCCACACCTACAATCCCTGCCAGACCTGAGACTCGAACCCACGACCTTCAGGTTACAAGTCCGACTCTCTATCCATTAGGCCACGACTGCCCCGAGTTGTACTAATGCACGTTTATTAAAGCAATAAAATAACACGACTATGTTTGAAAAAAAATGCATAATGTTTAAAATAATGTTTCTAAAACATATATAATTAAGTTGCTTAAACAATTAGAAACAAAACAGCATCATGCATGTATGTATAGTTTAATACAAAGGACCAAAAACTGATCACAAAGAGTACTTTCTTCATTTAAAAACATGAGATGCAGTGGAATGGGAAAAACTGCTATAAAGTCTCGAATCATGTTTTTTAAAAGTTGAACTTGCATTAATTTTGCATGCGGCTCTCTTGTCTGAGATGTGAGTGCAACGGTGATAGATGTCTCTCTAGAAAATGCGATAAATATGTGTTCTGTGTGAACGGCTTGGTTTCAGTTCTTCTCCGCACTGATGTTCTCTTTTTCCACAATATTTTAAATGAACGTAGCAGCGCCGCATCCAGTGGCTTCAACTGGATAAGCTATGAAAAACACTATAATACAGTGACACTTACATCATCATCACATCTCGTGTGCCACTGATAAATCTGCCTGACGCACACCTAACATTCAAATGCAACATTTTTGCATTCGAATGTGGATTTCTATTTTAAATTTGAAGAATATTCGAAATTCTAATTTTTTATGACAGCTCTAGTGTGTGTGTGTGTGTGTGTGTGTGTGTGTGTGTGTGTGTGTGTGTGTGTGTGTGTGTGTAAAGTACCGTGTCATCAGGTGCTGGAGTGCTTCTTTTAGCCGGCAGTAAGTGCACCTGCAGCGGAGGGTTGCTGTTGTATTCTCGCACACGAGCACACGTCATCATGCTCTCCAGATACAAGTACACCGGATCCTTCTCCGTCTCCGGCACCTGTGACCAGGACAAACAAAAACATCAGTTACAGGACACAGAAAACTAAAAGAAACGAAATATTGTAGGAAGTTAGGGATGTAACGATATTATCAATATTGTCTGGATATTATCGTGGTCACATGACGATATGAAACGATAGGTCTTCCAGGCAAAAAGTGTATTTTTTAAAATATATTTAAACTTCTTATTCTAACATAAAAGGTGTTTTGGGTCATTATGCTTTGGCATAGTATCTGTCAAACGGACTCAAACCGAAAGCACAATATGCTTCATCTCTTCATCAAGTCTGTTTTTGCCGCGGGTCTCAAAGTGAAGCTGCACTTCGTTCAGACGACCAGCTGGTGATCCGGTGTTTTCCGCGTCTCAGAGCGGCTCCGTTCACACTGAATGAATGCAGTCAACTCGTTTATTACACGTTCTGTGAGTTTAGCGCGCGTTTAGGAATGAAACAGCCACCAGTTATGCTTTATTTTCACAGCAGACGATTACAGTATTTCACTAGATTTGTAGTGAGATGTGTTTTTGTGCCTGTTTTCACAGAAGCTGGCGTCTTCTGTTAAAATAAAAGCTCTACTGTTGTGTCCATCAAAATAAAAGCTTAAAGAGCAGTATGAATTACTGACAGCTAGCGGTTTAACTGCAGTCCAAATTCAAAATATCTCTTTGAAGTGTAGAAATTAGGAAAGAAGTATTGTAATTTCCCTACTGCAGTGTAAAGCAAAAATAATATACCTATGAAATATTCATTTTCATTTATTTTACAGTGCAACTGTTTTACAATATATGGCTATTACAGTCCAAGGAATAACAATAATATAAAATTGTTGTTTTAATTATATTCTAATTTGTTTGTCTTCCTGAAACACCAGTGTGAGTGTAATTTAGACTGAGACAGTATTTCACAAATAAAAAGAGGGTTGAGTCCTCTTTAAAGTTCAGCTACAAGTCAATGTTTTCTGACTCAAGTTTTCTTAGTTAAGAACATGGGTTGGAACTCTTCATCTTCATTCAGAATAATTTAACTTTAAAATGCACAAAATGTAAATTTTTTCCGATTCTTCATTTGTCTTTTATTTTAATATCACAATAAATAGCGTATCATGGACTTCACATAATTATCATATTGTGAGAGTCTGCTATCGTGACATCCCTATGGAAGTGTCTGTGGATGGGACAGAGTCTAAACCCGTGATGAAAGCGGCTGACCTGAGGCCGGGGTCGCGGCGAGGGGGCATGATAGCGCGGCGCTCGTTTTGTTAGCTTGGCGGCTCTGGGAGTGAAGAGCGGCTCGGGGTCGTTCTCTCCAGCTCTCCTCCGCCACAGACTGCTTATCCTGAGCGCCGGCTCCGGCCTGCCGTCTGATCCGGGGCCAGCCACGGCTGAGTGACCACACAAGAGACACAGCATCACTCACAACCTACAGTGACCAGTTCACTTCACTCAGATCTGTCAGAGAAAATCAGTGCGCAAACACTGAAAACCATTGACTTTTGACATCTATATGTGTCCCTGGAGCACAAAAGCAGTCATAAGTAGCACAGGTATATTTGTAGCAATAGCCAACAATACATTGTATGGGTCAAAATAATCCATTTTTCTTTTATGCCAAAAATTATTAGGATATTAAATAAAGATCATGTTCCATGAAGATATTTTGTAAATTTTCTACTGTACATATATCAAAACTTAATTTTTGATTAGTAATATGCATTGCTAAGAACTTCATTTGGACAACTTTAAAGGTGATTTTCTCAATATTTAGATTTTTTTGCACCCTCAGATTCCAGATTTTCAAATAGTTGTATCTCAGCCAAATATTGTCCTATCCTAACAAACCATACATCAATGGAAAGATTATTTATCCAGCTTTCATTTTTTGACCCTTATGACTGGGTTTGTGCTCCAGGGTCACATATAGTTTTTATTCATTCAAGTTTTAGTTATTTTAGTACAAAACATTTCTCATTTTAATTTAGTTTAACTTGCTATACTAAAAAAACAAAGAGCTATAAAGAATAAAAACAACAAAATGACCTAATTAAAATTGAAAATATAAAAATAAAAAAATCTAAATATTAATAAAAATACTATTTGAATGAGTAAATGAACAGTGATTGCTCTAGCAGACTTACGGAAGGCCACCAGGCTGCTGGCGCTGTGCTCCGAGCGGACGAGGACGATCTTGTGTTTGAAGCAGCCGCAGCTAAACATGCACTGCACGCGTCTGCAGTGAGCAGATCCTCGCGCTTCTCTGTTCAGACTGGCACAGACGCAGCCCAGACGGCAGAAGTCTTTAACACACACACCTTCCCTGACCTGCCGTATCTTCACCGCTTTCTGTACAGAGCAAAGCACTGAACATCACTCTACAGGACATCATAACACTTTTATACATGCTCTTAATGTGAGTATTAGAGGACAAAAGGTTTTTCTCCCAGTATGAGAAAACTGAACAGTATTTTTATATTAAATCTTGTGCTAATGCCTGATAATCCAGCGGGGAAAAACTTAATCTTGTTTTCTCATTATTAAGTATTAATTAATTTTTTTGTGTTTTATTTCAATGTTTTGTAATAATTATATATAATATTATGAATTATTTTATGATTATTATTTATTTATATAAGTAAACAAATAAATTGTTATAATTTAAATTTAATAAATTAATACTTATTTATATAATAATTATTAAAAAATAAAAAACACCTATATTTTGTCATATAATATTGTGATTTGAACTGCAATACGTTTCATTTCACATTGCTATTGAAAAACCCTGCAGTAGCATAAAAATGACAGTGTCCGAGCCCTAGATAGTGTCCAGTAATCAGATGTGTAAGTGCGTTAGGGCCATCAAATAAAAATTCAAATTTCGAATATTTGCCAAATTCAAAATAAAAATCCACATTCAAATGCAAAAACGTTGCATTTGGATGTTAGGTGTGCGTCAGGCAGATTTATCAGTGGCACACGAGATGTGATGACGATGTAAGTGTCGCTGTATTAGTGTTTTTTTAGTCTATGCAGCGGAACACACTGGATGCGGCGCTGCTCATTCAAAATATTGTGGAAAAAGAGAACATCAATGCGGAGATGATGTTGTTTACGGCAAAACTGAAACCAAGCCGTTCACACAGAACACATATTTATTGCATTTCCTAGAGGGACGTCTATCACCGTTGCACTCGCGTCTCACACAAGAGAGCTGCATGTTTAGAAAGCCATGTAAAATTAATATAAGTTCAACTTATAAAAAACATTTATGGCAGTTTTTTTCCCA
Organism: Spinibarbus caldwelli; assembly: GCA_039654775.1. Lineage (NCBI taxonomy): Eukaryota > Metazoa > Chordata > Actinopteri > Cypriniformes > Cyprinidae > Spinibarbus > Spinibarbus caldwelli. The sequence goes on along the minus strand of CM077240.1, from coordinate 34,694,038 downwards.
TCCCACTGCATCTCATGTTTTTAAATGAAATAAAGTACTCTGTGTGATTGGTTTTCGGTCCTTTGTATTAAACTGTACATACATGATGCTGTTTTATTTCTAATAGTTTAAGCAACTTAATCATATATGGTTTATAAACATTATGCACTTTTTTTCAAAGATATTCGTGTTATTTTATTGCTTTGAAGAATCGTGCATTAGTAATATTTTGCTCGATGCACCTCAGGAGAGAAGCCAAAAGCTTTTTTCCCCTCAACTGTAATTATGCCTCGTATATTGATAATATTTAAGTACAAAATTCGAATTATAAAATGGATAGCTCCAGTTCTTGATTCTGATTGGTTGAGCCGCGTTTGAAGCTGTTGTAAATTACAATGTAACATACACCTTTGTATACATCTATGTGTTGCTCGGCAACCACTTTGCTGCAACTACAACTGTTTCTGAGGAGCTACATTGTTTGGCTGAAGAATAATGTTTTTATTAATATCATTACACTTCATTCGCTCTGTTTTATTTTGTGAAACCTTACTAAGTATATGGAATAACCGTTTTATAAAAGAAATAATCCCCGTGAAGCCGTGGTTTGCAGTGAATTTATAACAGCTAAGGGTTTTCTTTTTCCCTGTATTCACTGTAAACCACGGCTTCTTGGGGCTTATTGCTTTCTTTAGTATTTCGGCCATTCTGACAGCCCTGCAGTGTGTCTGAGAGCGGACGCACCTCTGCGGTCAGCAGTGAGCTCAGAGCGAAGCCAGCTCTCTCAGCGCTGATGTGAGTGGGACTCTGTCCGAGAGAGACGGCCTGCTCCTCCAGAGCCAGCAGCTCCGTGTGCTTCAGAGCGGATGAAGAGGACCGCGCTCCATCCACGGCGTCTCTGTTAAACCTCAGCGTCCGCCTGCGCCGCCGGTACCTTCCCCTGCGTCTGGAGCGAGCTCCGCTGGACGCCGCCGGACGCTGCTGAGGGAGATCTTCAGAGACGCTGCGTTTCCATTGGAGCCTCGCGGAGGAAGAGCGCACCGAGGCTTCGGGAGCCGCTCGAACACCATGTCTGCGTCGCCATGCTTTAGTGTGCTTGTCACACTTGAGTCCAGGGCTGCGCGTCTGAAGCACACTATCTAGGGTCCTCACGTAGCTGCTGCTCTTGACGGGCAGCTGATAGAGCACCGGACACGGAGCGCTGGATGAAAACACGGCGGCGCGTTCGCTGATCCGCTGGCCTTCGGTCTCCAGATACTCATCCAGCAGCACCGAGGAGAACGCCGAGTGACCGGAGCCTGATGAGCAGCATGAGAAAATCACACCTGAATAAACGAACTAAGGCTGGGGAAATAAAGCGATGCATCGCAAATCGAGAAATGATTCTGAGATTTTCTGAATGCTTTGCGATTCTTTCTAGAGGCGATTCTGAGCTCAGTTTTGAACAGCAGATGGCGCTGCATGCTTTAGAAACAGCCGTACTCTGCTCGTTTCCAAATCCTTACACACACTTGAACCTGAAATAATCATTCATAAGATTCGAAAACGTTGAAGCGAATCACAAGAGTGTTCACAGTGGGCTGTTTACATTAATCTAGCGTCATAAAAGCATTCTGAGCCGAGGTGAAATTACAGACTCGGCTGAACACACAAGCGCTCTTCAGCGCTCTTCTTCATCAGCGTTTGAGTGTGTGGATAAACACTAGAGCGCCATCTGCTGTTAAAATATAAGCTCAGAATCCATTTCAGAGAAGATCTCAGAATCCATCCACAAATCCATTCTGCATCCATTTATCGTCGCAGCCCTAAAATGAAGCAGCTGATATGGTTATGTGCTTACTGTCGGCTGCGCTCTTTGAATTAAACTTCTCCATCCAGCCTTTGATCCTGGTCAGATCGCTCGTCTTCCCAGCGCACGAAACGGAAGCGGCGTCTGGACACAAACAAAAAGGATAAATAATAAATAATTATTAATTAAACAAAACTCCATTATATTATTAATAGCATGTTTTTTGTCACTTTTTATTTTTTTATTGTTTTATAAAAAAAAAAATCTCTCACATTCATTACTGTAGTTCTGAAAGCACAACAGAATCACTGCTTTTAATATCACACTATTTTTCTTCCATTTTTTTATTTGAACAGTAAACCTCTGTTGTGCAGTACTTTGTTTGCCAAAAAGGAATAAAAAGAAATTAGTAAAAAAAAAAAAAGTACTCAAATGAAAAAAGTTAAAATTAAAATTAAATTTTAAAAGATGAATTAAATTGTTGAAGTTTTATACCTTAATTTGATTACCACCGTTTTCCATTAAATAAATGTGTATTAAATCAAACACCTTCTGAAAAAATAAAACAATTCATAGAGCACCATTATTGTAAAAATGTTAGTTTTATGAATTTGATTTGAAATGCTTTTTTATTATTAAATTTAAAAATAAAATGGAATTCAGAAAAATTAAAACAGAAAACACTCAATTTTGGAAAAAGTAAAAAGAAATTTGGGAAAAGTAAAAAGGTTTTCATAGGGCCTAAAATGTTTTTGTAAAAAATAAAAAATAAATAAATAAATAATAATAGTAAGAAATAAACCTTTTAATAAGTTTTTGTTAAACTGTGTAATTTCATTATTTCAATTAATGTAGCACACTTTTTGATTACTAAAATTTAATTTAAACATTAAAACAGAATCCAGAAAAATGAAAATAGAAGAAACAAAATTTTAAAAATTAGACTCAACAGGACCCCATGTAATACATGCAGACGTTTTACTTTTGAGGTCTTTTTTGTGTTTCTCAGTGTCAGTGATGATTCATATTAGACTCCATCACTTTAATATAAGTTCTTCAGTAGCAAAATTAAAGCAGCACAAATACCACAGATTCATAATTTTCATTGTTTAGCTTACGGGAGGATGATGTGAGGACAGGTGAAGGCAAAGGTAAAGCAACACCCAGATAATGCAGGTCTATGGGTGCCGCTGGATCCAGAAGATTCAGTTTCATCCCAACTGTGCAGAAACCAGAACAGAAAACAGAAATGAATAAACCAGACAATAACAGAGCAAAAGACGAACCGCAGATGGGTTATGAGTGCTGCGGGTATTTGATCTGCATCCTTTACTTCTTCTGCTGAATGAATTTAGGGCTGCAACAACTAATTGATAAAATTGATTATTATCGATAATGAAAATCATCGACAACGATTCTCATTATCGATTAGTCGGGTCTGCTCACAGTGCACGAACAACTTCAGCCGGTCGCGTCAAATTAACGTTACAGCACTGAATAACGCATTTCTATGGCCAAAATGTATGCCGTTATTTTACTGCCAAATGTCGAGAGCGCATTTTTGTAGCGCAAAGTAGATTAATATAATGCGCGAGCGTGAATCTCACCGCTCGCACGCGGATTTCCTTTGCTCTCGCACAAAACCGGACGCGCGCTCTCGGATATACGCTGCTCTCGCGCAGAGTGCACGCACTTAAAACCTGTCTCTCCTCTCGCTCAAAGTGTGCGTGTGCGCGCTCAAACTTTGTCCTGTGCACTTGCAAATCTCTCCGTGCTCTTGAGCTAGATATTAATTCTTTTTACACCTGGATTAAACGTCAAAAGTTATCAACCAATCAGATTTTTCTACGACTGACCCGATGAAAATACTAGGCTTACGTGAAGAGGGAACTGATCTTGTAATTTCTTTACAATTTAATAATATTTAGTCATATTAAATGTATATTAGAAATGGCTAGGAATCGGGTGCTTGGATGATTTATAAAAAAAAAAAAAAAAACCTATGTCTAATCGTTTGGTCAAACCCCTCTGAGTGATTTATCTAAACAAACAAACAAAAAAGTATATGATTCTTAAAGTTAATGTGGACATGTATTGTGTACTTGGGTTTAAATATATATATATATATATATATATATATATATATATATATATATATATATATATATATATATATATATACACACACACACATACATACATACATACAGGTGCATCTCAATAAATTAGAATGTTGTGGAAAAGTTCATTTATTTCAGTAATTCAACTCAAATTGTGAAACTCGTGTATTAAATAAATTCAATGCACACAGACTGAAGTAGTTTAAGTCTTTGGTTCTTTTAATTATGATGATTTTAGCTCACATTTAACAAAAACCCACCAATTCGCTATCTCAACAAATTAGAATATGGTTTAATGCCAATCAGCTAATCAACTCAAAACACCTGCAAAGGTTTCCTGAGCCTTCAAAATGGTCTCTCAGTTTGGTTCACTAGGCTACACAATCATGGGGAAGACTGCTGATCTGACAGTTGTCCAGAAGACAATCATTGACACCCTTCACAAGGAGGGTAAGCCACAAACATTCATTGCCAAAGAAGCTGGCTGTTCACAGAGTGCTGTATCCAAGCATGTTAACAGAAAGTTGAGTGGAAGGAAAAAGCGTGGAAGAAAAAGATGCACAACCAACCGAGAGAACCGCAGCCTTATGAGGATTGTCAAGCAAAATCCATTCAAGAATTTGGGTGAACTTCACAAGGAATGGACTGAGGCTGGGGTCAAGGCATAAAGAGCCACCACACACAGACGTGTCAAGGAATTTGGCTACAGTTGTCGTATTCCTCTTGTTAAGCCACTCCTGAACCACAGACAACGTCAGAGGCGTCTTACCTGGGCTAAGGAGAAGAAGAACTGGACTGTTGCCCAGTGCTCCAAAGTCCTCTTTTCAGATGAGAGCAAGTTTTGTATTTCATTTGGAAACCAAGGTCCTAGAGTCTGGAGGAAGGGTGGAGAAGCTCATAGCCCAAGTTGCTTGAAGTCCAGTGTTAAGTTTCCACAGTCTGTGATGATTTGGGGTGCAATGTCATCTGCTGGTGTTGGTCCATTGTGTTTTTTGAAAACCAAAGTCACTGCACCCGTTTACCAAGAAATTTTGGAGCACTTCATGCTTCCTTCTGCTGACCAGCTTTTTAAAGATGCTGATTTCATTTTCCAGCAGGATTTGGCACCTGCCCACACTGCCAAAAGCACCAAAAGTTGGTTAAATGACCATGGTGTTGGTGTGCTTGACTGGCCAGCAAACTCACCAGACCTGAACCCCATAGAGAATCTATGGGGTATTGTCAAGAGGAAAATGAGAAACAAGAGACCAAAAAATGCAGATGAGCTGAAGGCCACTGTCAAAGAAACCTGGGCTTCCATACCACCTCAGCAGTGCCACAAACTGATCACCTCCATGCCACGCCGAATTGAGGCAGTAATTAAAGCAAAAGGAGCCCCTACCAAGTATTGAGTACATATACAGTAAATGAACATATTTTCCAGAAGGCCAACAATTCACTAAAAATGTTTTTTTTATTGGTCTTATGAAGTATTCTAATTTGTTGAGATTAATTATTTTCTCAGCTGAATTAAATGTTGTAAAAAGTTATCATTATGCACTTTTAAAAAATATCTTGAAACAGATTTCTTCATTAGTGCCTTTCCTTGGTTTTTTTTTTTTTTTTTTTTTTTTGCATTTTTGTTTTAACACACTGGTTATTGTAGGCTACTTTGTTTTACTTTATCTCTTTTATGTTTGTATTTTGTTCTTTTCTGTGAAATATTTTGACAATCAAATAAGGATCTTTAATTTCTTTACAGTTTAATAATACTTAGCAATGTTAATCAAATGTATATTTGGCTAGAAATTAGGTGCTTGGATGATTTGTACATATGAATAACCTCTGTCCAACTATGGTTGGTCAAATCCCTCGATTTATCTAAAAACAGCCCATGGCTCTAAAGACTTCATATAAAAGGTTAATGTTATGTCCACATGAACTTTAAGAATCATATACTTTTTTGTTTGTTTGTTTAGCTAAATCGCTCAGAAGGGTTTGACCAAACGATTAGACAAACAGGTTTTATTTATTTATTTATTTTTTAAATCATCCAAGCACCCAATTCCTAGCCATTTCTAATATACATTGCTGCGGGAGAAGTACGTGATCCAAGCTGCACAAAACATGAGAAATCTTTATTTTAAGCTTTAAGTTAATGCATTAGCGTAATGGCTTGCCCTGTCAGGCGCTTTGACAGATGCGTGTACGTCCTCAGCACAAAAACGTTCAGTTTACAGTCATATCCTTATCTGTAAATGTCACAGATTCACGCGAGCATTTCCAATTTTTGTATAAAGTTCCGTCCTGACAGTCTGCGTTAAGTTTAAATCTTTACTGAATGAGCGCGAGCGCAGCGGACGAGTGAACGCGCGTCAGAGAGGGATTAATATTCAGCGCAAAAACATTCATTGTGCTGAAATATCTGTTGTTGAACGTTAAATTAAGGTTTTAATGTCAACATGTAGTGCACATATTTTATGAGAGTAGGAACTGTAAAGGAATAACCGCGTATAGTTGTCTGAATATAAATATCAGACGCTTCATAGCCGCCTTTTACAGGATAAAGAAATTACAGTAAACGTGACTGTGATCAAAAAGTTGGTTAACACTGAGTTTGTGTTTTTATTCGTCTTTATTATCTTTATTATTATCTTAATTTTTGATGAAGAGATTTAAACTATAGGCCTATATACAGTGCTTGACAAATTTATTAAAACAAATGTATTTAAAGTTCATAACAAATAATGTAAGCTTTGTGCCACTGCTGCTCTAAACTAACAGTATTGGTGTTTACTAAAATCATTTTAGCTGTCTGTATTGGTTAGTCCTCCAATATGCGTAAGCTCTTTAGTAACAGTAGGCTATTTCTAATGCTATAATAGAATTATTTATGTTAACTATGAATGAAAGATCTATGAAAGATTTTTTCAGATACCCAGTTACAGTCAAAAAGTAGCTAAACAATGCGAGCAAGAATGCATGCTATTATGAAAGGCAGGAGGCTATTTTTATTATTTTTTATTATGTGAATAAATATGTAGTTGTTTCAGTTTGTTATTTGACCAATAAATGACAATGACATTTTTAGTTTTAAACAATTCTTTGACAGATTCCTAAAATATTTGTGTTTTCTCTTTATTATGACAGGTGGTCTAATAAATTGTTAAGCACTGTATGTTTTCATAGCATTCAGTTGGCACGTTTTTTTGAAGGACATTGGGCAGAATGTGGAAGTGTTTTTGTCAATAAAATAAAAAAAGAAGAAAATTTAGATTTTTTATCCGATTAATTGATTAATCGAAAAAATAATTTGCCAACTAATCGATTATCAAAATAATCGTTAGTTGCAGCCCTAAATGAATTTAACACGTGTTAAACGGAGCTGACTAGCACAAGCTCTCATCATCAGATCTTCATATCTGACACAAAAAACAGAAGCGCCAGTGGATATGAATGAACGACAGACTGACAGATTCAGAAAACTTCATCTAAAACAGCAGTTCTCTCCCTTTTATATAATTACTCAGACACATTTATGAGCTCAAATGAACAGACTGTGTGTAATATGAGTACTTTAGAAACTGAACACAAACAGTCATTAAAACGAGCAGCAGGAAGCATTCACTAGGGGTGTGCGATATTGACCAAAAAAAATAATATCTCAATATTTTCTGGGACTTTATCGATGATGATAATTAGACGATATGTTGCTGAGTGTGTTATTGCAGTGAATTAGAATAATAAGACATTTGGGCTGTTATCAAGCAAATGTAATCAGTATCAACAAAATTAATCTTTGCAATGCAGAGGAAACGCAGAAGCTGCGTCTGAAGTGGTGTTTAGATGTATTTACACACTGTTTAATGCAGGACATGAATGCATTTATCCTGCAATTACAAATGCATAAATAATGTTTTGATATATTAAACATAAAACGTTAAATACTGATATTTAAAATTATTTAAACAATAAAAAGATACTTTAAATGTGAAATTAAAACCACCAGTAGGTGGCAGCAAGTCACTGTTAATAAGTGAGTCATTGTGACTGAACCGAATCATTTAAACGGTTGATTCATTCAGGAACGAAACCCCGTCATGTTGCTCAGAGACACAAAACTGCGTTGTGGCTGTGTTTGGAATTATTTTTGTCGTCGAAATAGCGCAAAAACAGGCAATATGGTGTCTAAAATGCAAGTCTCTTAATTAACTTCTTGTTTATTGAACTGTTGTAAAAAATCAATATCACATTTGTAATCATGGTCAGTTTTGGAGAAAAAACGGCGCTCTTCGTATGATATTGATTAACTATATGAAGCGTTAGGATATAAATATATATATTCTCTGCCCCTATGTTTTGAATTTGTGATCATTCTAAATGCATTTTAATAGACTGAATCATGCAGTGAAAGAACACACTCTAAATGCGCTTCATGTAATGCAAGTGTGCGCTCTGTAGATGTGTTTTGTTTGGTTTTTGCGAAATACTCGGTAATGTCAAATATATCGCAGACCCTGGCATTCGGATCCTGCTGGTTTGATGCGTGTCGGTCGGCGCTCACCTTGTTGAAGCGCAGGGTGAATGATCTGGCGGTTCTTTAGCTGCTGGAGCTGCTGCAGTAAGACCAGCTCCTGCTCACAGATCCAGTCTGCAGACGTCACACCAGCTTCTGCACAAACACACACACATGAGTTCATCGTCAGAGCGGAGGACGCTCGGGATCAGACGCTCACAGACCTGCATCACGCGCTGGGCTCTCCGCTGGAGATGATGCAGATGCTTCCACAGATCCCCTCGTGTCTCCAACATGAACATCCAGCGCCTCCTGCGACACAAACCAGCTGATGAAGTCTATCAGTCTTCAAACGATAATAAACCAGTTCTGTTCATTCTGAGTACATGCTGTGTGAAGTGTTGGTTTAATATCGGTGTCTGATTCATTATAAATCAACGGTACATCAAACCTGTTCTCTAGATATCAGAAACTGAATAAAAACACTAATTGCAGTTTTTTTTAATTATTTCCACAATTTGCATTCAGTATATAAGAAGTTTCTATTTTTGTAGTAATAATTTACTATCTGTTATATGTTTCCAAACCAGGCAGAACTTGATGGTTCTAGGGGTGGGGGAAAAAAATCGATTCAGCATAGTATCACGTTATTCTCTGTGGCAATACTGTATCGATACACGGACGCCAAGTATCGATCTTTTATTATACTATTTAGTAGAATTATAAAAATTTTAAGATTTCTATTCGAACTGAACCGTTGCATTCGAATTTTAGGTGTGTGTCAGGCAGCCTTATCAGTGGCACATGAGATGCGACGACGATGTCGCTGTCATTGCATTTTAATGCTTTTGTTAGTCTATCCAGTTGAACCCACTAGATGCGGCGCTGCTACGTTGTTCATTCAGAATATTGCGGAAAATGAGAGCATCAGTTTGGAGAAGATGTTTACGGTGAAACTGAAACCAAGCCGTTCACACAGAACGCATATTTATCGCATTTTCTATAGGGACATCTATCACCGTTGCACTCGCGTCTCGCACAAGAGAGATGCATGTTTAGAAAGCCATGTAAAATTAAAGTAAGTTCAACTTTTAAAAAATATGTCTCAAGACTTTATGGCGGGTTTTCCCCATCCCACTGCATGTCAAGTTTTTAAATGAAGAAAGTAGCCTACTCTTTGTGATTGATTTTCGTTTTTTTGTATTAAACTATACATACATGCATGGTGCTGTTTTTTTCTAACTGTTTAAGCAGCTTTATTAATTATATATGGTTTATAAACATTATTTTAAACATTATGCACTTTTTTTCAAAGATAGTCGTGTAATTTTATTACGCTTTGAAGAAACGTGCATAATATTTTGCTCGATGCGCCCTTGACAGCCCTAGTATATATTGCCATTAGGAAAAATACAGGACTTTTCCCCAGGTTACATGAATAGCTCTATTTGGAAAGAATTAATCATTTTAGAGTTAGTGGGTGATTTTGTTATAAAATAAAATAAAATAAAACTGTGAATTACATATTTTCCAGACTCAAATTTCCAAAACTCTCTTTAGATTTTCAGACCATTTTTAACATAAATGGTTCATAGTGGATTATTTTCAGCTTTATATTTAGCATATAGTACAGTCATCTGCACACAAGAAACATTTTTATGCCTTTGAGAAACTATTCACATGCGCATAGGAATTTTGTGCATGTTTACACATTACAAATTTTATGCATGCTTACACATTACAATTTCTAGTTTTATATAACCTATTTCCTTTGTGCATCACTGCCATCTTACTATGAATAAAAAAAGAGCATGGATGCACATGAATTAACACGGATCTGCTTGCTCAAAATGTGGCTTTTCTTATGGTAGTGCCTCTAGTATCAAGACCTGATGTCCAATTTAACACATCCTCTGCAGCAGCAGAAAAACCATGACACGAAATGGGCTGATGGCATAAAATTTGCCAAGTTCAAGGGTTTATAAAAAAGATGGGTACTGTAAAAAAAGTTTCAAATGTGGCTTTCGTTAGGGCAGTATGTCATATTTCAAGGCCTTAGGTCTCTTTAACCCAGGGTTGTCCAAACTACGGCCCGCGGGCCATCTGCGGCCCGCTATCACTCCTGTGGCGGCCCACGAGGGATTTTTTCAAATGATACGAATTTGCAGAGGTGGGCAAACTACGGGCGTTTTCATCCAGCCCGTGAGGCAGTTGGTCTAAAATAGCTAATTTGATGCAATATCAGTAAAATCCAATAGATGGCGATGTAGTCTGTAGTGTATATAACCCCTGATTTACACCGTAGCGCCGCTCAGACGCGGCCACTCGAGTCAATGCTTTTGTTTACACCAGTCACGCCGCGGCACGTTTCAAAAGTGGCTCTCAGCGCCGCTTCGCTAAAGATAGGTGCCTAGTCTATTTTTGACAAACACCGCGTTCAAGCCGCACAGCAAATACAAAATAAAAAGTCAATATATATACCCTACAAAACTGGCACAATTGTAAATAAGGTACTTGTTTTAAAAATAAAAGTGTTAATTTCTTTTGAAAAATACCTTGTATTGGTACTGTTTTAAAAATGCTTAAAATGTTCTGTAGACTTTCCAGTATCAGAACAAATGCCAGTGTTATCCTCCTGCTCACAGCTACTGTAATTTTGTGGGGAAAACATGGAAATAATTTGTCGTTTTATCTTGCAAAGATATGCTTTCTTCTTCTGTTTTCCACATACATTTTTATGAAAATGGATATAGTACTGTTTTTTTTTTTCAGGTTCATCTGAAACATGCTGCGATTTCCAAGGTGAAAGCAATCAAGGTTGAGCGCAAAGCGCACACATTAGGATTGATAACGAACGAGAAAAGGCAAGTGAGCTTGTTTTATGCATTTTCTAGCACCACGCACTAGTTTCAGTTTCGCTTTAAATATTTAGGCTGGGAGTTTATAATATATGTTTATAGTGAATCCCATTATAATTGGTTTTTTATTTATATTTTCGTTCTTTTTTCTATTCTGAACAATGCTACAGGATTTTTTGTGGAGTGTGGAGAATATACATGTTTCTAATGTTTGTAAATGTTTCGTTTATTTTACATTATTTCTGAATGAAATGATAAAACGTGTCTTACACATCAATCGACTTGTAGGCTACACCAATGCAACTTATCTATTAGGGGTGTCGAAATTAATCGTTGCATCGCGATGCGGACAATTCTGCATCGATGCAGCAATAGACCATAATCGATTATAGCCTATGACGTCATTCGCATACGCGCTTGTCACACGAGTATTAAAAATGCACTCTGTATTTCAAAATCTGAGCTTGGCTTTTTCCCACATACTGCACGTGTGTGCGCTAGAGACAAACACAGCGGGCTTCATTCAGTGTTGCCAGATTTGATGGAGGATTTCCAGCCCAAAAGCTCACAAAAACCCGCCCAAAACTTTAACTGTCAAAATAATGTGATAGAATGTAAATCAAGGTTGATAAGAGCCAGTTCTAACTCCTTATAACGAAATAATGACAACAAAATAATATAAATATAATGCTAGATAAATTTAACATGGATCAAATCAGGGCAAATACATTAAAGAGAACTACCAAATATGATTAAAATATGCAAGCAGACACTGTCAAAACGGCAATCAGGAAATTAACCGATACCCTCGAAAAACACATGCATCATTTTCAATGTCAACAGTCAGAATTTAAATGCAAAAAGTGCCCAATATAAGTGATCATAATAAGCAACGTAATTATAGGTATTTCACACTTGTTCATGCACACGCCATGACAGTCAAAACTGTGTCATTCTGTATGAAAATCCGACAATAAAAAAATTTAACAACAAAAAGTGTTGCTCTATAATTTCACACAGAACTAAGTCTTTCATGAAGTTCATATTGAACATAATATAAAACTTTGCACAGTCAAAACTAACAAGTCCAGCAGCTTTAAAGGATATACCAATCTGGACCGTTTAAAAGATAAAAGACAGGATCGTATAGATATAAATAGATTTTGATTAAATAATTTAACTGTGCTCTGATTTCGGAGTTGGAGTGATATAGCCTTTGTGTCATCTCCCTCAACAGGTGTAATTCACGTTTTGAGAGTTAAAACACTCTCCACTCTTTACCATCGAACTTATATTTAGGCATTATGATCACTTACAGTTATACATTCAAAATCAGATCCATTATCGCGCTAAAAACCCGTCACTCATGAATCAACCTCAGCACCAGTCGTCTTTGCGGTGTGCGTGTGTTTAGTAACGTTGTGATGACTGATTGGATGCATGTAGCTATATGCACACTTGGGCTTGTTTGTTAACCAATTAGCCTACACAATTTATATGTTTTGAAAACCACCAAACTGACCAAAAACCAGCCCAAATTTTGTCCACCCGCCCAAGCCAATATTTACCCGCACAATCACTTGCATCTACTTTTATAATACGAAATTGATGTAAACACAGTCAGTTATGTTTTCAGAACAGGACAAAACATCTGATATGTCGAAATAGATTTGTGCATTAGTGTGGATGCAGTCTATTAAAGCTGCCAGTGTCTATGATCTCATCAGTAATAATCAATGGTAATAATGATGAGGAAAAAAGAAAAACCCATAACTATGATTATCTGTAAACTTTTGATACCTAAAGAACTCCCAGATACTGAAAGTGCTTTTTGTTTATCACTTGTAATTGTCTTTTCCCCTCTTTATTACTTTATATTTGCTTGTATGTTTTGAAGCTATATTTACTTTTAATTCTTAACAATAATTAATTATATATTAATTAATATATTAATTAACATAATTATTTTAAAAAGTAGCCTGCTTATATAATTTAATAAAAATGCACAAAATAAATTTGATATAATCGTGATGCATTGTCATGCATCGTGATATCGAGTTGAATCAAATCGTTGACATGATAATCGTAATTGAACTGAATCGTGAAACCAGTGCCGATTCACACCCCTATTATCTATGTCATAAAGTGCTCATAAAAAAATAGGTAGAGATGGTACAAGAATAGAACTGCCATGTATGTACAAATATACATACAGTACAGTAGTAAGTGAGTGTCAATTTAGAATAAAAAAATAAATAAAAAAATCAAAGCCTCATTTGTCATAAACATATTATGTGGCCCCTCGCTTAATGTGGAAAACTTGATGTGGCCCTCGAGTCAAAAAGTTTGCCCACCCCTGCTTTAACCCATACTCTGTGGAGGCCAAGACACCACACTGTGAAACCAAACCCTCATGTTTGTGTACTGTTACAGTTTTAGTGAATATAGAAACTGGTCTTTCATACCTTGGCAGTGAAGGACACGAACAGCACGCCATCCACCTGCTCCAGGTCAGGCTGCATGGACACTGTGGAGGCGCTGCTGACCGCTGCACATCTGTGCTTCACGTTAGTCCACCACTTAGCCTTGGCCTTCCTCGCACCGCTCCTCCAGCCCCTGCGGTAAACACGCTTCACACCGCGGCCGATCCCAGATCTGCTCTGAGAGGATCGCAGAGGCACCTCATCAGCAGATCCAGGGGCTAACGAGGCCACAGCTGATTCCTCTCTGACGAGTGTCTCATCACGCTTCCTTCCCTCTTCACTGGACTCAGATTCATGATGCGTGTGTGTCCAGCTACAGGTAAAAGGAGAAACACCGTCATAATCAAACACACTCATGATGACAACAGGGTGCATCTCATGAAAACTTATATGTGACCCTGGAGCACAAAACCAGTCATAAGGGTCATTTTTTTAAATTGAGATCAGATTTTCTGTCATCAGCTGAATAAATAATCTTTCCATTGATGTATGGTTTGTTAGGATAGGACAATATTTGGCTGAGATACAACTATTTGAAAATCTGGAATCTGAGGATGCAAAAAAATCTAAATATTGAGAAAATCACCTTTAAAGTTGTCCAAATGAAGTTCTTAGCAATGCATATTACTAATCAAAAATTAAGTTTTGATATATTTACAGTAGGAAATTTACTAAATATCTTCATGGAACATGATCTTTACTTAATATCCTAATGATTTTTGGCATAAAAGAAAAATCGATAATTTTGACCCATACAATGGCTATTTGCTGCAAATATACTTGACCGCCATCAGTTCGTAGCAGTGAATGAATAGGTATCATAGCGATCATAAGTGCAGTATGGAGTACCTCAAGGCTCAGTACTAGGGCTGTTACTTTTCACGCTTTACATGTTACCCTTGGGAGATATTATCAGGAGACATGGTGTTAGCTTTCACTGTTATGCTGATGATACTCAGCTCTATATTTCTTCACGGCCCGGTGAAACACACCAAATTGAGAAACTAATGGAATGCATAGTCGATATAAAAACTGGATGACGAGTAATTTCTTACTGCTAAATTCTGAAAAAACACAGGTGTTAATTATTGGACCTAAAACCTCCGCATGTAATAACTTAGAACACTGTCTAACACTTGACGGCTGCTCTGTCAATTCTTCTTCATCAGTTAGGAACCTAGGTGTGTTATTTGATAGCAATCTTTCCTTTGAAAGCCATGTTTCTAGCATTCGTAAAACTGCATTTTTTCCATCTTAAAAATATATCTAAATTGAGACCTATGCTCTCAAAGTCAAATGCAGAAATGTTAATTCATGCATTTATGACCTCAAGGTTAGACTATTGTAATGCTTTATTGGGTGGTTGTTCTGCACGCTTAATAAACAAAGTCCAGAAAAATCTTGTTAATTACTTATAAAGCCCTGAAAGGCTTAGCTCCTCAGTACTTGAGCGAGCTCTTATCACATTATAGTCCTCCACGTCTGCTGCGTTCTCTAAACTCTGGCCATTTGATAATACCTAGAATATCAAAATCGACTGCGGGCGGAAGATCCTTTTCCTATTTAGCGCCCAAACTCTGGAACAATCTACCTAACACTGTTCGGGAGGCAGACACACTGTGTCAGTTTAAATCTAGATTAAAGACACATTTCTTTAACCTGGCTTACACATAACACACTAATACACATTAATTAGGTCAACCAGAACCGGGAACACTTCCCATAACACCCGATGTACTTGTTACATCATTGAAAGAATGGCATCTATGCTAATATTAGTCTGTTTCTCTCTTATCTTATTTAACAAAAACAGGTTAAATTAACAATTAAAACCACAGTACAGCACTACATTCATTTACTGATATGATTCATTTACTTCCATGTTTTAATTTTAACAGTAAGCCTGTTTTGTTAGCCAAAAAATACTACAAATTGTTAAATTTTCATTTGATTAGTATTACATCGTAAAAGTTTAATTAATGGTTTTGATAAAACCATTTTTGATTATAAATTTGCATTAAATTATTAATACAGAAAAATGTAAATATTTCATAAGGCCCTATTAATTGTAAACATTTTAATAAACTGTTAAATTTTTTTTATGAAATCGTCTGATTACGCATGCTTTTTAATTATTAAAATTGAATGAAATGATTAAAACAGATTCCTGAAAAAATAAAACAGAACATGCCATGGGGGGTGGTGGGGGGGGGGGGGGGGGGGGTCTGACAGGATTTGGAAAAATATAAAAAGGCCCACAAACTTTAAAACTTTTAATAAATTGTTGTTAAATCATGTAAGTTTCACTATTCTAATAAACTGGACATGCTTTGTGATTACTAAAATTGAATTCAACCACTAAAACTGATTCTAGAAAGATTGACACAGAAAAAAAAATTCATTTGGGAAAAAAATAAAACCGCCCTAAAAATATAATTTTCATTAATTTTTTAATAAATTGTTGATAAATTGTATGTTTCATGATTTTAATCTAATTTTTAATTAGCCTTTTTTTTTCTTTTTTTTTTTTACTAAATTACTAACATATAATTTACCCATTAAACTGAATACGGAAAGAAATAAAACTGAAAAATATAAATTTGGGAAAAAAATGAAAAAGAATTTGGGACAAAATGTATAAACCTCAAAAATGTCATTTTTGTTAAACTTTTAATACATTTTTGTTAAATAGTTTATGATTCATTATTTCAATTTATTAATCATGCTTTTTTATTACTAAAATTTGAAATGGATTAAAATAAAAGGGCTCTAAACGTGTTTGACCCAGAGTTGACTTTCATAATTTGTGTTTCTGGTCTTACTGCGAATGATCCATCAATGACGTTATTCTAAAGACATGAATGTTAGTCTGCAGCAACACAATAAAAGCCGTACCTGCGGTGTTTCTGGCGGTCAGCAGGCAGCGACGAGCGAGCGTTCAGAGCCAGCTTGAGTTTGTTCTGAATGAGCCGAGCGCTCGGCCCGTCCTCTCTGAACGCCAGCATGAAGGGGTTGCAGTCGATCTTGAGCCGGGTCATCAGCGGGTTCTGGTAGCTGGTCACCGCATAGAAGGCCGTTTTAGGGAAAGTGAAGACCTGAACGTCCGGCTGCGGACCGGAGCTCACAGGAACCACGTAGAGCCGCGGCTGATAGCGGTGCATGGGACGCAGAACCACAGCAGCGTCTCCATCCTCAGAGCTGTGAGACAGCTTCACCTTGTAGAAGGACACAGGCCCATCCATCCAGCGCTGACCTGGAGCCGGAGAGTCCGGGTGGACACACACTAGAGATATAGAGAACTAGTTATAGTTATAGAGAACTAAATGATCACGGTTATCAGTATTATCATGGTATTGTTAAAATGTGACCCTGGAGCACAAAACCTGTCATAAGGATCAATTTTGTGAAATTGAGGTTTATACACTTGATGTATGATTTGTTAGGATAGGACAATATTTGGCTGAGATACAACTATTTGAAAATCTGGAATCTGAGGGTGCAAAAAAATCTAAATATTGAGAAAATCACCTTTAAAGTTGTCCAAATGAAGCTCTTAGCAATGCATATTACTAATCAAAAATTAAGTTTTGATATATTTACAGTAGGAAATTTACAAAATATCTTCATGGAACATGATCTTAATATCCTAATGATTTTTGGCATAAAAGAAAAATGGATTAATTTTGACCCATACAATGTATTGTTGGCTATTGCTACAAATATACCTGTGCTACTTAAGACTGCTTTTGTGCTCCAGGGACACAAACGTGCTGGAAATGTTCAAAAAGTACTGACATGTAAATGGTTTCACCAAGTTTTGTATTTAAAATCAACAAACAATAAATAAAATTATTTTTGTTGCATAAACAATAAAACAATAACTTTACCAATAATGTCTGGATTACAAATGACAACATGACTGACAACAGTTTATCTAATAACATGTTCAAA
Source organism: Spinibarbus caldwelli (assembly GCA_039654775.1). Taxonomy (NCBI): domain Eukaryota; kingdom Metazoa; phylum Chordata; class Actinopteri; order Cypriniformes; family Cyprinidae; genus Spinibarbus; species Spinibarbus caldwelli. The sequence continues at coordinate 34,676,363 of CM077240.1, read as the reverse complement.
AATGTTCAAATAAAATGAATGAATGAATGAGTGAATGAATGATTTATATAGCGCTTTGTTTATTGTCGTACACCCAAAGCGCTTTACAATCATGTGTGTGGGGGGTCTCTCCTCAACCAGCACCAGTGTGCAGCATCCACCTGATGATGCGACGGCAGCCACAGGACAACGGCGCCAGTGCGCTCACCACACACAGCTACAGGTGGAGAGGAGAGAGAGAGATAGAGCCAGTTCAGTGGATGGGGATTATTAGGAGGCCATGATTGACAAGGGCCAGTGGAGGGAATCTGGCCAGGACACCGGGGTTACACCCCTACTCTTTAACAAGAAGTGACTTGAGATTTTAATGACCACAGAGAGTCAGGACCTCGCTAAAGCTTTGAAAAGATTTCATAAAATGCTAAACCTCACATTTCAGCCTTTATATGAGGAAAAAGGTTGTCAAAATGATAACTGATTAATAAATGATTATATGTATTTTATCTGTTCCATAAACAATTCTTAATACCTTATCTGAATTGTTTAAATGTGTAGAATCCACATAAGTTTGTTTTACATCAACTGGTCAAAATTCACAGCAGCGCATACAAATCCGGTCTGTTTTTAGTCCAGACAGAAACTGCACACAGACTGAATGTGAATGTAAATCTGTGTAAATCCACTCTCTGACAGCAGGTGGCGCTGATGGAGCAGCAGAATTACAGCTGTTTCCCGTAAACTCCGTGCACAAAGCAGCATTGTGATTAAAACACTGCTTTATTAGGTATTACACGGAGCGAAGATGAAAACAAAATACCATCAAATCTTTTCTGAAGACAGTCAGAACCTTCAGAGGTACATTCATATAATTAATTAATTCATATATTCATTTGTATAATTCCCTCAGCACTCTTTTAAAACCTCCCAGCTTTCCGCCGTGTTTTCACACAAAACTAAACTACTCCGTGTGCTGAGACTGTTACTCGAAACTCTGCTTTACGCTGGATAGTATTTATGTATCCTGAGTTGCTCAAATCGTGGTAATCGAATACAGTTAGGGATGGGCGATTTTATAGATTAATTTGATTTTAATGTTTTGCCACAATTTTATTTTTTAGAAATCAAGGAACCGAGATTTTGCATAGAAATATTACCAATCGTTAGAATTAGACACTTTGACACTATGCCAGTGATAACGGTAAAGAGAAAAGAATGATCCAACCGCGTTCAGTGAAGGACCGTGAGTAGAATATATCGCTAGGCACCTTTCACACAGAATGAGCTTTTGTGTTGATAAAGATGCGTCGCAGCAGTGGAATAAGAGTGAACTTTTTTTAACTTGAGCACAGTGTTTTTAGAATAGCGTTTCATGCAAGAGACGCGAGTGCAACAGTCAAACACGTCCATGTTTACACAGAAAAAACAACAGAAAAGCAGCGGAAGCGAATAAAAAACCTGTGAAGAACTACTACTGTGTGTCTGATATTGCATGTTTGTCTCACGGAGACAGACTGAAAGCTTCTGTTCATTGTTTTTACAGAACATTTATAGTTAGTAATAGTCTACTGGTGTTATAACTTCAGTCGGTTTGAATTACCTTGACTTTTGAGATTTTTTTAAAGCATTTTCCTCATATTATTTCTGAACATATAATATGTATAAGACAAGTTTGTACAAGATGTATCTGTAGTTCATGCATCTATATTTTTATAGATATTTAACAAGTGATTTGTTTAACATTACATCTTCATCTGTGCTGCACTTGGAATAGAATTTTCTTTAACTAGAGGGTTAATAAAGAACAAGTTACTTGAATCATGTTGCAGTTACATTTTCAAGTTGACTAGTTAAAATTCTAAAAAAATTGAGAATCAGTCAAATGTTCTGAAAAATCGAGATTTTTTTTTTTTTTTTTGCCATATCGCCCAGCCCTAAATACGGTTTAAATGATAATTAAACTATGAAACGTTGATACTAACCGCGGGGAGTTTTCTCAAGATTTATCTTGAAGCCAGTACTCGCTCCATCCCTAAAGCACCCTGGACTCTGGAGGTGCGTCTCTCCGGCGGCGTCCGGCTCCCAGGTCTCTCCGGTCCAGCGGTGTCTGAGGTCATCCACAGGGGCGATGTCCAGGATCAGGAGGTAGCTGAGGCTGGGCTGGAGGCTGGTCAGACGGAAGCGGCAGCAGGGGAACATGCGTCTGCCCGCCGCCGTCAGGATCATCTCGGTGCCCAGGCTGTGAAAGCGGCTCCAGACCGACTCGTTCTCCAGCGTGACGGAGACGCCGCTGCCATCGTCATCATCCACCGCGGCTGGAGCGCAAACAAACCCATCAGCGCTTCCCAGCATTCCCTCTGCTGCGCTCTCCATCGCTGCACACCTCGGCTCATCTACAGGCCAGTCCACATACGGCACACGATTCACCTGATTTCTGCATCTGAACCTGCTGGAAAAACAAAACAAACCGCCGATCGATAAGCTCAAAGAGACAGACCAGATAACAAAACACCCTCATGACGCTGGGATTAAATGACTGCAACAGATTCCTGAAAAAATAAAACAAGAGAACATGCAATTTGGGGTGGGGGGGGTGTGGGTCTGAGAGGATCTGGAAAAAAATAAAAAGGCCCAAAAACTTTGAAACTTTTAATAAATTGATGTTAAATTATGTAAGTTTCACTATTTCAATTAACTGGACAAGCTTTGTGATTACTAAAATTTAAAGGTGGGGTATGTAATTTTTCAAAACCGCTTTAGAAAACTGAGTCAGGGCCGAGTACCAAAACAAACTTGTAGCCAATCAGCAGTAAGGGACGTGTCTACTCGTGATGTGGAGGAGAGAGCGTTCAGTGAACAGCCGAGCGACGACAGAAAGATAGAGATGGCAGATAAAAAAACAAAAGAGGAAAATGTCTGCGGAACGATAAGGCAAGAAGTGGGACCCATGTAAATATCGGATCAGCTTTCCAGCGCTGGAGAGAACTCCATGAGCGGAAGGCCTGCGATCGGACGCCGAGGTTTCTTTGTTTCTTCTCGATAGGTGAGTAACACTGTGTCTACACCGGACGCGCCGCACCGCAACAGCTAAAGTCTGCCGACGCGATAAAGCGACCACTGAAAATCATTTGAAATTTGTGTCAGCATGTCATAAATAGAACACGGCAGCAGTTTTCTGTCGGGGATTTGTCGCGTCACGCAGCATCCAGTGTAGACAGCATCACTGATTATGACTTCTATAGTATTTTGTCGCGCCGCTCGCGTCCGGTGTAAACACGGTGTAACATTGGTTTTGCTTTGTTTCACAGAACTAATCGTTGCCTGTGTTGCGTACGTATGTGTGGGGCGGAGCTATCAAAATAGGGGCGAGACCCTTTTGGGGTAGGGGCGTGTTTGTTTTGTTGATTTCAAATATCAACACTGGCTACCAGAAATCATTTACCACACCTTTAATTAAACCATTAAAACAGAGTCTAGAAAACTTAATGCGGAAAAAAAAAAAAATTTGTGAAAAAATAAAACTGCTCTGAAAATATAATTTTCGTTCATTTTTTCATAAACTGTGGCTAAATTTTATGTTTCATGATTTTAATCAATTAGCCTTTTTTTTTTTTTACTAAATTACTAACATTTAATTTAACCATTAAAACTGAATACGAAAAGAAATAAAACTGAAAAATATAAATTTGGGGAAAAAATTAAAAAGAATTTGGGAAAAAATTCATAAGCCCCTAAAAATTAAATTTTTGTTAAAATTTTAATATATTTTTGTTAAATAGTATATAATTCATTATTTAATATATATAATTCATTTATTAATCATGCTTTTTGATTACTAAAATTTGAGATTAAAATAAAAGGGCTCTAACCTTGTTTGACCCAAAATTGACTTAATTTGTGTTTCTGATCTTACTGCGAATGATTCAACAATAACATTATTCTAAAGACATAAATGTTAGTCTGCAACAACACAATAAAACATCCATATAATGAGACAAACTGTATTCGAACTGTGTTTGTGTCATCTGTGCTAGGTTGATTTTTGATATTTTTCTCAGTTTTTGTCCTTCATTTATGCTGTTCATTCTTTCACTGGACAATCAAGATGCTCCAGTGACACAATCCCTGCCACTGCATGGAAAACAAAACAAATCACTGATCAATGAGGTCAAACAGACAGAGGAGATCGCAATAAAACACTCTCATGGTGCTGACCATTTCTAACATTTATAATGTGTTTACAAACAATTCTCAGAATTTACTTTACACGGACTTTAAGTGTTTGTCGGTGTGCTGCTTCATCTTCAAACATCTTTGTATTATTGTGTATAACTTCATAAAAATTATTTTCACAGTTTTGATGGAGCCACACTTCTGTTCATGCGTTTATTGTACCTGCCAAACAAATATGTGATGCAGTTAAATGTTTTTACATAAAAATAGTGAAAGCTGCTCTGCTTTGAACCCAATAACTCATATTTTCAATAACTATCTGTGCTGTAGCTTGTAAACACAACTTTGTTTTTCCTGAAAAGCACACTTGATCAAACTGTTTTTTTTGTTTTTTTTTTGTTTTGTTTTTTTTGTTTTTGTTTTGTTTTGGGAATTCAGAATTACAAGACATAAAGTCTGAATTCTGAGGGGGGAAAAAGTCAGAATTGTAAGATAAAAAGTCGCAATTACCTTTTTAATATTTTCATTGGCAGAAACAAAATAACAGAACTGCTAGACGTAATGTGAGAATTCAGAGAAAAATTCTGAATTGTGAGATATAAACTCACAATTGTCGGAAAGAAAGTCGGAAATGTGAGATAAAAATTTGCAATTACTTTTTTTTTTTGGCGTTTTGCCTTATATTTTGATAGCTGGACAGGAAGTGAAGGGGGGGGGCTCGAAATCATGATGATATTATTTAATATCTTTATATAAATCCATAGATTTTAGACACCGCAGCTGTCGCTGACACGTCAACTTCTGACTCAACCAACCAAAGGCGAGTTTGGGGGCGGGGCCATCTGCCTGACTGACCAATGACAGACGGGAGGAGTGTTCAGAGGAAAACCTGTCTGTAACAGTTATTGTTACAAATTTGTTTAGATCAAAAACCCACACACAGTTCATCAAGCGAACTAAATGTTTAAAGAGACCAGCTACACGCTATAACCTGTTCAGCATATACTGCTTTTCTTTACAACAAACAGCACTTGCTTTGATATTCATATGTAATGTTCATGTGTTTATTTGTACACACGAATAAATGCTGAAATACTGTATAAACTGCTGTAGACAGATCACTACTGTTATATTACTGTCAAAACTAACAAAGGATCTTCATGCAGCGCGTATTTCAAGCCATGCAAGGCAAACACGAGTGATATGGAGCCATAGGTTAGTCGCTAACTAGTACTAGTTAGTAGTAGCTCATGGACGCGAGCAGCATTTCCAGTCAACAAACTCAGCTCGACTCAAAACAGAAGCCTGTAAAGCGATAAAGATTTGAGTTATTGATCACTCACCTCGCTTAAGCTGCGCTGCGCTGAGTCGAAGTCATTCTCGCGCGTTTGCGGTGCTTCATAACCGAAATGCCTCCCAAACCAACTGATCCGCCGCGCTCGGTGGCCGCGTGACGTCACGCACCGCAACCGCTCCCCGTATGGCAAGCCGTTTTAGCATTTAAAACTGTGTTTTGACTATCCATAAATATAATTTCGGATAGTCACAATTGTAATTCCAGATATCTATATTGCAATTATGACTAGTCGTAATTGGAATTAAGATATCTACAATGCAATTACAACTAGTCATAATACACATTCCAGATATCTTGAATTGGAATTAGATATCTCTAATTACAATTCGACTAGTCACAATTCAATTAGAGATATCTTCAAATGAGTTTTGACTAGTCGTAATCCCAATTCGAGATATCTTTAAATATGATTCGACTAGTCAAAATACAATTAGAGATATCTCTAATTCAAAATTTTTAAAGATATCCGAAATACATTTGAAGATATCTGCAATTCATTTATGACTAGTCAAATTACAATTGTAGATATCTTGAATTGGAATTTTGACTAGGCAAATCATATTTAAAGATATCTTCAATTGGAATTACGACTAGTCGAAACCCATTTAAAGATATCTGCAATTTAATTAAGGATATCTCAATCAGATTTGTGACTAGGAAGAACTTTTTTGGAGATATCTGCATTAAGCTTTGTCTGCAATTAACAATCTGACTAGTCAAAATTCCTTTAGAGATATCTACAATGTGCATGCAAATACACCTTTGTTGAGCCCCACCTTAAACATTTTATTTAACCAATCGTAGCTTGGAAACTGTTGTCATCTGCAGTTTTGTCTAAGAGTTGTATAATAAAGGTGCTGCGTCTCTGGGTGATTTTAAAGTGTTTTATACAGAAGTAATTGAAAAGTATGGAAATAAAAATGTTGCTAGAGCATGTGTAAAAGTGGTAGGCTATACAGAGAGGACTTAAATAGGCTTTTGTCCTGTTTTATATGGTAATGTTGAGATGTGTGTGCTGTGGATTAAATTTTGTTAGCCTTTCCAAACGAACACATGTATAAGCCTCGTGTCAGCCGCCGCAACATTTGATATAATGTTAAAAGAATCGGAGTGTCTATGTACACTAAGTGCAAATAGGCCGCCTTGTTGGCAGAAGCTATTTACACTATCCGCCCGCCAACGTGTGATTGGGATAGTCAACACTGCAAAACAACGCTCAATTAGCATCAGTGATGTTAGAGTAGCGGTTACAACACTTGCTTTTTGACGCAATCGACCCGAATTCGCGTACGCCTTTTGCCGAACTTTTTTTCTCCGTTTTCAAATCTCATATCATATCGGAAAGGCATTTCTTTTCAATAAAAATTAAGGAAATAATTCAAAAGTTGAAAAGAAATATTGGGTAGGGTTAGGGTAGGTGTAGGGAGGGCTTTATTGTCCTAATAAGGTGGCATCCATTTAAAAATTTGAATTCAAATTATAAATCACACTCAATACGTTATTATTGCCTACTGTTTTATAATGTACTACAATACTGAGGTGCAGATAATTGCCACTATTTGAAATAAGTAGTAGAAATAGCAGAAAATCTTGCTATTTTAACATAGTGTATATAGAATCTATAGCTATTTACACTTAGTGCAAATAGCCACTGCCATTTATTTATTATATATTGAGACATAATGAAAAACAATGGAATTATACAAAAAAAAATATATATATATATATATATATATAGTAGTAGTAAATCAGATGCAGTCAAGAAAGGTGAAGGTTGATTTGATAAAAGTTTAACTGACATTGATGACATACGTTACTTTGTGTATGAACTCAGGTTCACTGGTGTCATTATGGCAGCTTGTTTCGCTGCAAAACGGACCAAATGCTGTGTAATGTTCAATAAAGACAGAAAACCGCAAACTGCTCATCTTAATTTATTTATTATTTAGACATAATGAAAAATAATGGAATTATACAAAAAAAAAAAAACATGAAAAATAGTACAAATAAATGCATTACGGACAAGAACAATGCCTCATAATCAGATGCAGTCAAAAAAGGTGAAGGCTGATTTTAAAAAAGATTACAATTTAACAAAAGTTTATCTGGCATTGATGACATTTATTAGTATGTTACATTACGTTGTGTATGAATTCAGGTTCACTTGTGTCATATGGCAGCTTGTTTCCACCATGGAATGAAAAATAAAGGTAATTTGCAGATTTTTATCTTACCATTCATTCTGACTTTTTTCTCAGAATTGCGAGATATAAACAATGCGAGTTATAAATTTTATAATTGTGAGATAAAAAGTTGCTATTTAGTTAGTTAGTTAGTTAGATAGTTAGTTTGTTAGTTAGTGGCGGAAACGAGCTTCCATAGGAAATAGCCCACAAGGTGGGAGTATTGTATTGTATTATAGCAAGAGATCCATGATGATGATATTCTGCTGTGTTCAGTGATCAGCACCAATGTATTCTTTTAGGCAGCGGCTATTTGCACAAAGTGTAAATAGTAATTAGATTCTATTTACACTAAGTGCAAATAGCTATAGATTATATGTACACTATGTTAAAATAGCAAGATTTTCTGCTATTTCTACTACTTATTTCAAATAGTGGCAATTATCTGCACCTCAGTATTGTAGTACATTATAAAACAGTTGGCAATAATAATGTATTGAATGTAAATTATAATTTGAATTCAAATTTTTAAATGGATGCCACCTTGGGACAACAAAGCCCTCCCTACACCTATAACCCTACCCAATATTTCTTTTCAACTTTTGAATTATTTCCTTAATTTTTATTGAAAAGAAATGCCTTTCCGATACGATATGAGATTTGAAAAGGTAGAGAAAATGTTTGGCAAAAGGCGGATACGAACTCGGGTCGATCGCATCAAAAAGCACACACCATAACCACTACTCCACTGAACCTGTTGCTGACAAAGCATCGTTTTGCAGTGTTGACTATCCCAATCACACGTTGGTGGGTGGATACTGTAACAAAGCGGGCTATTTGCACTCAGTGTAAATAGACACTCCGTAAATGAATTCAGACGAGCAGTTTGCGGTTTTCTGCCTTTATTGAATATTACACTGCATTTGGTCCGTTCTGCAACATTTAAAATCACAGCGCTATACATACGTGCACACTGGAGACCTTTTACCACATAAGGCTGCATCCAGATTTATTTAATAATCCATGAAGCACTTCATTCAGTAGCTTATCTCTCCGTGACAACAAAAGCAGACTTTTATTATGTTGTTAGCAGTCAGCAGAGTAGGCGGGGAGGAGCTGAGTAAATTTATTCTGACGTCACACAACAGCAATTTGACTAGGAGCAATTGTAATTCAGATATCTTAAACTATAATTGTGACTAGTCGAAATTGAATTAGAGATATCTCTAATTACATTTGTGGATGTATGACGCGCTATTGAAGATATCTCTAATGTAATTAGAGATATCTCAAATGTAGTTTTGACTAGTCATAAAGTATTTAGAGATATCTCTAATTCAATTTCTTACTAGTGCAATTACAGTTGCAGATATCTGTAATTGTCATTGTGACTAGTCGAAATATAATTATGACTATCCGAATTACAATTGTGAATATCCGAAATTATATTTATGGATAATGAAAACACAGTTTTAAATGCTAAAACTGCCTGCCATATCCCCGTTCGCGCTGTTTTTCTCACGGACCAATGGCGTGGCGTTCCGGTGCGCCTTATTTCAGCGTTTTCTCATCGCATTCACCAGGAATAACCTGGGCAGTTTAAATATAGCGGAGTTATTCCTACAGTACATTATTTACGTCTCACAGTCTTTTACAGTTAATGATATAAATCACATTCGTTTTTGGTTATGTAGCTCACGTGAATTATTTTTGTCATGTTTCATGGTGCTGCACTAGCTTTTACAATAATACCTGACAATTATTCCACTTATTTGTCTTTTCTTTAGTCGAAATGTTTGAAACAAAATATTTATATTTTGTAAAATCCCCTTCCCTAGCGCGGCATCGTCCTCCCGGAAGTGACGTCATCTCTTGGCGGGAAAACGGCGGTCAAACGTTAGCATGATATCGATTTGATGACCAAAAACGTTTAAGAAGAATAAGAAGAAAAAGAAGACACATTTGATGAATTCTGTGATGTTTTGTGCTATTAGTTGGTTTGTGTCTATAAAATATTTATCAACATTCCAAAACATGGTTAAAAATATGACGATAAACTTCAGTTTGACGTCCTCAGGTAAGATTCCTGTCAATCATTCACTGAGCAATTACTAACTTTAGCTCTTTATGACTTGTTCGTTTACTTTTTTATTTATTTTTTTATTTATTTTTTTATTGCTTTTTGATTGCTTCTGTTGTCCTCATTTGGATAAAAGCATCTGCTAAATGATTAAACGTAAATGTATTTTTACTGTATAAATAATTGAGGTATAAATAATAAACCTCGTTTATGATCTTGACCAAAGCAGATTACTGATAGTCTGATGACAGTAATGTTATAAATCATTATATGTTAATATAGCATCTTTCACAATTTGTCTGTCATTGGGTTTAATGTCTTATTTTGATGACAGTGGTAACTAATACCAAGTTATCATAACTATCAATATTTTAGTGAGAAATTGTAAATTTGTCTAGAAGGGGTGGTAATATTGAATATTAATATCTGAAGTCATATTTGCTGGGGTGGGCAGAGAATCATTGTATATGAAGATATAACCACGATTGTGTTAATTAAGATGGAAAAATATACAACCAGTCAAAAGTATAATTAAGATTTTTTATTCAACATTGATAATAATGAGAAATGTTTCTTGAGCAGCAAATCAGAATATTAGAATGATTTCTGAAGATCATGTGACACTGAAGACTGGAGTAATGATGCTGAAAATACACAGAAATAAATTAGAGTTTAACAGATATTCACATAGAACACAGCTGCTTTAAACTGTAATAATATATCACACTTTCACTGTATTTTTGATCAATTAAATGCAGCCTTGGTGAGCAGGGAAAAAAACAAAAACGTTTATTTCAAACTTTTGACTGGTAATGTATATGTGAGGTTCATCAGGCGGAGCCAGGATGTTTTCATAGGGGCAGCACAGAAATCTTCATTATTTCAATATAAAATGTGTTTGACTATAGAGTACTGGACCGTTTTAGTGCCTAAAACACAACTGAATACAATTAATTTGTACTTCATTGTAATTGAGATAGTTGTGAATTAGATCAAGTAATAATGAGTGAATATGACCATTTTTGTATAGTTCCTCCTCACCTGCAGGTGTTTTAATAAAGCGGCTCACTGTAGCTTTATTGCTCAGTCAGCTTGGTTCTGGTTCCCCAAAAACTTGTTCTCCATCACTGCATACTCACGGATGAGACATAGTTCAAAGTTTACTCAACCTTCACTGAATATTGTATAATCAATGAATTCTGAAAACGTAAACAGTGAATATTTAACATTTTATTAGCTGTCAAATAACTCAATTCCAACAGTTCTATCATACCTAAATTGAACTCTGTACAAAGGAAAAGGGGGAAAAAAGTTCTCTTTTGAATCTCCGTGTGCAAGAATGTAAAAATGTGCAGAAGTGAGAAATGAGTTAATGAGTTATTTTATGCATTTACAGTTTTTTACGATTGCTTAGGCACGATTTTAAAAACAAGGCTCATTTTGTCAAAACACTACACACAGTTCACACATCCACACACACAAGAACATCTCAGATCTTTTACAACCGAAGCACTTCATTCAAAACTTTACAATAATTTAACAAAACCCAGTTTTGGTACCATATGGTTCATACAGCTGGATTGTGTTTGAACCACTTAGACACTTTGCTCAATCTTAAACACCTGTAACATTTCTACTTTTTATAGTTTTTTTTTTTGAGATATTGTTAAAGTACATGAATATATTAACCAAACACAACACATGAGACAAGTACTGCACATTCATGAAAATATTTATTTCTCACCACTTTGTAAAATCCTTCAGTACATTATTGCAATTAGGCTGCATTTTGCACTGAAAATCAGAACATATTCCAAATACAATATAGTTCATAAACTTTTGTGGAGATAGGGGAAAAAACACTTAGCATCATCTCTTCATATAGCTGGATATGGCCTCTTCATCCATATCACATCAATGTCCTCCCTCGTAAGACAGCGAGGGAAGAATCTTCTCGAATGGTGAATCCTTACACAGACTCTGCATCTGTTAGGACACAGTCCTCCTCCAAAGCTCCAATGAGGGGCATAACATAGGGTCGGAGGTCATAAACCTTCCACTGCATGCAGAAGGGAAAAAGGAAAGGAAGGGAGAGTGTTATACCAGATATAACCAGATATCTAGTCTGTCCAATACTTAGTCTGTCTAAAAACGTGAGAATGTGGTCGGTGTTGTAAGGATCTGTTTTGGCGTGCAGGTGGAGGACCCCATTCTGCGTGATTGCAGCATATATTGTGATGTTACCAACATGTTAACCCAGGACATTCAAAATAGCTCTGTGGCCAAAGATGTTTCTCTCTATTCCTCTTCCTGCACCACTGCCTTTCATTTTTGTTGAAGACAAAAATTCACCTGTTGCCTTTTTATAGTGCTTACACCTTGATTATTGAGTTTTCAGTTACAGTTTTTTTTCAATTCCTAACAAGCATTGTTCAATACTGAAGCCACATTTTCAAAACTGTTCATATAGTCTGCATTACCAACATGAATCTTGGCCAAACAGTTGATCTCACCTCCAAAACTCACTCAGACCAACAAAACACTTCATATAGGTCTCAAAATAAGCTTGTTTCACCATAACACTGGCAACAGTTCTCATTCAGAAAACATACATTTCATTCATAACACACTGATCTAAAAACACTAAAAACAGGGAGCATTATATAATCGATGAACTTTTATTTTTGAAGTTTGAATGATTTGTTGCACAAAGAATGAACATTTACAATCGACATTTACAAAATTTACTTGTGAAAAATAAAAATAAAAACATTAAATTAAATACAAAAAATTGAGAAATATTTATACATACATACATACATACATATATATATATATATATATATATATATATATATATATATATATATAAAATAAATAAATAAATTCTGAAGCAATAATTACACAAAAAAGCCATCATCAGCCTAATATAATGAGGTGCTGTATGTGCAGTACTGTTGCAGGACTCTTTCCGTGTGGAGTCTGTATGTTGAAAGTGAAAGTGAAAGTCGTGACGTATTGTCAAGTACGGTGACCCATACTCGAAATTGGTGCTCTGCATTTAACCCATCCAAGTGCACACACACAGCAGTGAATAGTGAACACACGCGCACACACACACACACACCGTGAACACACACCCGGAGCAGTGGGCAGCCATTGCTCCAGCGCCCGGGGAGCAATTGGGGGTTCGGTGCCTTGCTCAAGGGCACCTCAGTCATGGTATCGAAGGCAGAGAGAGTGCTGTTCATTCACAATCCCCACCTTCAATTCCTGCCGGTGTGAGAATCGAACCGGCAACCTTCAGGTTACTAGCCCAACTCTCTAACCATTAGGCCACGACTTCCCCACATATTCTCTCTGTGTTGATGTTAGTTTCCTCTGGGTTTCTCCCACAATCTAGAGACACACAGGACTGGAGACTGTAGTGAGTGTGAATATGAATGTGTGTGATGGACTGGTCATCTGTCCAGGGGCTTGTCCTGCCTATGACCCAAAGGCTCCAGCCTCATGACCCTACATAGGACAAGCGCTAGGGAAAACGTAAGGAATAGATGGATGGATGGATGGATGGATGGATGTACAGTACTGTGACGGTTGTACTCCTCCCTCTCTCTGCCACTCTTGTTTCCCCCACCAATGTGTCTTCCCTGATCCATGTTTCCCAACAAAATCATTCCAAAACCATCCATTTATCAAAAGATAACCAAAGAAGAAAGAAAGATAACCAAGAAAGAAAGAAAGAAAGAAAAAGAAGAAGACTAAAAACAGGACATCCGGCTTGGCTTACAGCTGAAATAGCATTTAATTGTGTTTGGAATAATTATTCAGTTTCATAATAAATATTCTGCTAAGATTTTTTCAATATAATTCCTGCAGAAATGGACAGAGTTTGCCATTGTTCTGATTTGAATGTGCTTTTATCAGTTTTGAAAGCAGTTTGTTAGCATCTGAAAAATGTGCTGAAAATGTATAGTGTTTTGCAGGTTGTGGAGTATGAATGACAAACGTGTTTGTGGATTTTGAAAAATGTGGTCATTGTATGCATTTTGTCTGAAAGCAATGAAAAATGATTCACAGTTTGTTTAGCACAGACTTCCGTATCACTGAATGTGTGAACAGTTTTAAAATGTGGCTTCAGTATTGAACAATGCTTATTAGCAATTGAAAAAACTGTAAATATGGTTTCATTTTCATACTTTACAAATTAACGAAAAATTAGCGCATATTTTCTAGTGAACTGTGCTCACATTTACTTGTGCATTAAATTACAAATTAAAAATTACATATCAGCTTGCGCCTTATATTATGATCTTGAATATTTTAGTAGGCCTACATACATGCATTTGAGAGACGTTCTCAAACTAATGTTATCCCATCATGCCTTCTGTAACTGAAGCCATAGGCTTTCCTTTGAATGTACAATACATCTGTCCAGTTTATTTTCCAGCTCGCCCCAAATTTGCTCGATGCACTGCAAAAAATGATTACTAAGTATTTTTGTCTTGTTTTCTAGTATAAATATCTAAACATTATTGAATCAAGATGCATTTACTTGACAAGTAAAATGATTTAAGATGTTAAGTCTTGTTTTCTGTAAAAAAAAAAAAAAAAAAAAAAAAAATCAATATTTTGTTTGTTTTTCCTTAAAAGAAGCAAAAAATATCTACCAATGGGGTAAGAAAAATAATCTTGTTTAGCCTTTCAATTAATATTATTTTTCTTACCCCATTGGCAGATATTTTTGAATGTTTAGATATTTATACTAGAAAACAAGACAAAAATACTAAGTAATCATTTTTTGCAGTGCATCGAGCAAATTTGGGGCGAGCTGGAAAATAAACTGGACAGATGTATTGTACGTTCAAAGGAAAGCCTGTGGCTTCAGTTACAGAAGGCATGATGGGATAACATTAGTGTAGAAGTTCTCAGGAAATTTGTGACCCTGGAGCACAAAACCAGTCATAAGGGTCAATTTCTTGAAATTGAGATTAACACATCATCTGTGAATAAATAATCTTTCCATTGATGTATGGTTTGTTAGGATAGGACAATATTTGGCTGAGATACAACTATTTGAAAATCTGGAATCTGAGGGTGCAAAAAAATCTAAATATTGAGAAAATAACCTTTAAAGTTGTCCAAATGAAGTTCTTAGCAATGCATATTACTAATCAAAAATTAAGTTTTGATATATTTACGGTAGGAAATTTACAAAATATCTTCATGGAACATGATCTTTACTTAATATCCTAATGATTTTTGGCATAAAAGAAAAATGGATAATTTTGACCCATACAATGTATTGTTGGTTATTGCTACAAATATACCTGTGCTACTTATGACTGCTTTTGTGCTCCAGGGACACATTGACACTAGAGAGATGTGCTGCTGTAATCACTGCAAAAGGTGGACATACCAAATATTAAAGTTCAAAGTGAATAAGAACAGTACGACTCACTTCATCTGATATTTGTTGTGTTCAGAGCAAGCAACCATCTGTAAAATCATTATAAAATCATGTTCTCGAAGCAAAAAAAAAGGTGAATATTTTCAGATCTGTCAGGTGTTCTAATAATTTTGGTTACCACTGTATAACTTTTTTAGATAAAGATGTTCTTACTTTTGATTGAGTGAGAGAGAGATCTGTTAATGAGATTACTCTACCTGTCACACAAATGTGTGACGCAGCTAAATGTTTTTAATTAAAAATAATGAAAGCTGCTCTGCTTGGAAGCCAATGTTTATCGTCAAACATCAAGTCCATGATGAAGATGTGAGGCCAAACTCCATGGAGAAATTAAGCCTGAGCTCCTGCTCGTCATGAGATGAAGGACACCAAAGCTCTAAGGCACCAATTACACCGTTCCCCACCTTCTCCAGCTTCTCATTAATTAAGCAAGATGCAGTGACATCACAGAAACTTCGATCCGCTGGAGCAGAAACGTCTCCAGATCTGCTTCAGAACGCATCGATGGAGGGCTCTTACCTGGAGTTTCTGGCTCTGAGGATCGTCATCTCCATCCTCGGCGTCGTAGGAAACACGATCCTGATCGTCTCCATCCTTCAAACGCCTCGCCTCAAGTCCTTCGAGATCTTTCTCCTCGGACTCGCCGCCGCCAATCTGGAGGAGATCGTGATCGTGGACGTCTACGACATCTTGCTCTTGCGCTCGTCTCGCAGGATAAGTGTCTGGAGCTGCAGAGGCCTGAAGTTCCTCACCATCCTCGGGGAGATCTCCAGCATCCTCTTCACGGTCCTCATCAGCATCTACCGCTATCAGAAGCTGCGAGACGTCCAGACGCGGGTCAACCTTCCCGTCTTCATGGACGGCCTGCGCTCGGCCGTGTTTCTCTCTGTGTTCTGCGGCGCGGTGGCTCTTCTCTTCAGTTTGCCCATGCTTCTCATTAACCTGGACTGGAGTCACCTAAACTCTTCATCTCTGGGCTGTCCGATCGATTTCTTCCACTGCTCGTTAACCAGATGCCCGACTCGCAACCGCGTTTACAAGTACTCTTTCATTCTGGTGTGCAACCTGCTCCCGCTGCTGATCGTCACGCTAACGAGCACCATGATTGTTAGGATTTTAGTAGTCCAGCAGAAAAGGGTCAGGGCCCGACAGGCTCCGAGCATTGCAACGAGCCAGCAGCGGCCCCGGAGATCATCTTTCCAGCGCAGCACGCTGTCCATCCTGATGGCCATGATGCTGTTCCAGCTCAACTGGACCGTCTATCTGATCCTTCACCTGGCGTTTGACCCGGGCTCCTTCCCTCTGTGGTCAGAGACAGAGTTCTTCATCACCACCTTTTACACCGCGGTCAGCCCGTATGTATATGGAATCGGCAACAACCTGTTCAACATCAAGCGCTTCATTAGTAAAGCTTGAAATTAGATTACTAGTTTCAGAAGTTGTTTTTTTTTTTTTTTTGTCTTTTCTTTGGAGAACTGTGACCTTTGAATGCAAAACGGTAACATAAAAGGTTTAAATAAAGCTGCAACACAATGCACAAAATTTTATCCTTTAATTTTAGTTTAGTATAAAATATCCAAATTAAAGTTCTCTGACATTTAGATAATATTATTTCTTTATTTTTTTTATATATATATATATATATATATATATATATATATATATATATATTGTTATTTTAGTTTGGTTGAGATACTATTATCGTTTTCATTAATATTTTGAGTTAGATTTTTAGATTTATTTTTCATTTTAATTACTGTTAGTTTTAGTAATTTTGTTGTGTTTTATCTAGTGCTGTCAAACGATTAATCGCGATTAATCGCATCCAAAATAAAAGTTTTTGTTTGCATAATATATGTTTGTGTACTGTGTATATTTATCATGTATATATAAATACAAACACATGCATGTATATATTTAACAAAAATGTTGTGTTTATATATTAAATATATTTATATATGATATAAAATATAAGAATATAAATATATAAATGTATATACATGTAAATATTTAGAAAATATATACAGTATGTGTGTATTTATATGATACATAATAAATATGTACAGTAAACTTACATATATAATGTAAACAAAAACTTTTATTTTACTGTTTTTTAAAAATGTCTGTATAGTTAATTTTTAGGTTATGTAATTTTATAGTACACCGCAGGAATCAGCAACAACCTGTTCAACATGAAGTGCTTCATTAGTAAAGCTTCTAATTAGATTACTAGTTGTGATATTTTATATTCTATTTATATTTATTCTAGTGCTGTCAAACGATTAATCATGATTAATCGCATCGAAAATAAAAGTTTTTGTTTACATAATATATGTATGTGTACTGTGTATATTTATCTATATATAATTACACACACATGCATGTATATATTTAAGAAAAATATGCTGTGTTTATTTAAATATATTTATATATAATATAAATGTATGTACATGTAAATATTTTCAAACTATATACTGTATGTGTGTGTATTTATATATATACATAATAAATAAACACAGTACACATACATATAGTATGTAAACAAAAACTTTTATTTTGGATGTGATTAATCGTGATTAATCGTTTGCCGGTACTAATTTATTCATCTATATTTACATTATGTTTAGTATAAAAATGTGATTTCTTTTTTGAGAGTTGTGGCATTATTTGAAATAACAACACAAAAGGTTAAAATAAAGCTGCAATACAATGCACTATTTTGATGTTCTAAATAAATTAAATCCTTTACATTTAGTTTAATATAAAATATCCAAATTAAATTAGCTAACATTTAAATTATATATATATATATATATATATATATATATATATATATATATATATATATATATATATATATATATATATTAGGGTCATTGAGATACTATTATTATATTATACTATTATCGTTTTTGTCAATATTTTGAGTTAGATTTTTATATTTATTTTTTTATTTTAATTACAGTTAGTTTTATTAATTTTGTTGTGTTTTTGTCATTTTTTTTTAAATGTCTGTATAGTTCATTTTTAGGTTATGTAATTTTATAGTACGCCGCAGTCAGCCCGTATGTCTATGGAATTGCCAACAAGCTGTTCAACATGAAGCCCTTCATTAGTTAAAAAGCTTCTAATTAGATTACTAGTTTCAGAGGTCTGATATTCAGAGTCAGATGTCTGAGTTTTTTTTTTTTTTATTAGTTACTGTTTTTTTTTAAATGTCCTTTTGCTGTCATTGTTTTCCTTGTCTTTTTACATCTCATTGAACATATTATGTCATGAACTGTTATTGTCCAGTTAATCCAGTAAATACGATCAATGTCCATGTCCCGATTGTCACCTTAAAGAGCAATTTTACCTGATTAAACCCATAAATAATAGTTCTGTCGGTATAAATTAACGCATTTAGGTTGATTCGGTGATGCCAAATAATAATTTGATTTGAATAAATCCAGTTAATTTAGATGTTTTCATTTTTTCAGTGTGAATAAGATTAATTTAGAGATTTACTATTGTTCATTGTTAATTCATGTTTGTTTATGATGCATTCATGTTAATTTTTACAGCTTAAGATTGTCACATTGCAAAAAGTATGAATTATTGTGCAATATAATTTTTTGTTTTGATTTTTTTTTCTCTGTACCTCACCTGATGATTCTGTGGAATGATAATAAATATATGATAACTGATTTCTGTCAGGGATAATGAAGTGTTTGGCAGTGTTGTGATGTATTCTCATGACTCTATAAATGCTGACAGTCATTGTTTACTGTCATAAGGAGCTGCATTATCACTCTCATATTTCAAAGGCCCGATTAAAGAATAATTCAACCAAAAACGAAAACGGTCTCATCATTTATTTGCCCTCGAGTTTTTCATATGCTTCATATTTAATAAGTAAACCAGTTCGATCAAAACATTTGTTAACATGAGTTTTTATTCCTGTTTAGAGCATGTGATGGTGATGTTTAGTTTAGTTTAGTTTAGTTTAGTTCAGTTTAGTTTAGTTTAGAGCTTTATTAATCCCCTTCGCTCTTAAAAATAAAGGTGCTTCAAAAGGTTCTTTTTGGTTCCACAAAGAACCATTCAGTCATAGGTTCTTTAAAGAACCATCTCTTTCTTATCTTTTTATAATCTGAAGAACCTTCTTTCACTACAAAGAAGCTTTTGTGAAGCAGAAAGGTTCTTCAGATGTTAAAGATTCTTTATGGAACCATTTAGACAAAAAGGTTCTTCTATGGCATCATGAAGCACCTTTATTTTTAAGAGTGTTGGGGCAGTTAGTTCAGACTGTCGTGGTGCTTCACATATACAACCAACACTTACACACATACAAATACTCAAAATACATTAAATACATACAAAAATATGGGAGAAAAAACTGCTAAATCAACTAAACTTATTATGTAAACGTATTGCTTCAGGCACAAAAGTAAATTTGTAACAATTTGTAGAACATCTGATTGACTTTAAACGTCGCCCAAGGGGCATCCACTCAAAATAATAATGCAAAGGGTGTGTGTTGTCTCCTATTATTTTATGTGGCATCCTCATCACTTTCTGTTCATAAGAAGATGTAAGACTTCGCAAGGAAACACCCATAATTTTGGAGCACATTTTAACAATACCTTGCAAACGGTTTTTGTTCTTTGTAGACAATGATGAACCAACAAATAAAGGAAAAGGACAAGATACTTTCAACAAATGAATTATAGAAAGTCCTGAAAATTACTCTCTGTACATTAAAAGAGTTATGCTATCTTAAAAATAAAGGTTCTTCATTGGCATTGATGGATTCTTGAATAATCTTTAACATCCATAGTTTTCCATTCCACATAAGGCTCTTTATATGGAAAAAGGTTCTTTAGATGATTAATGTTGTTCACATTACAACATAAAAGTAGGGCTGGGCGATATGGATAAAAAATTTATCACGATCATTTTTTTCATATGAGTCGTTATCGATAATTATCACGATAAATGTCAAATCTTTATTTCTTTAAGTTTAAAGCCAGATTTTTGCTTAATTTTCCTTAACAAAATAAATATCTTAATAGAAAAAAATATTTCTTAGTTTCTCCATGTTCTAATGAGTGATATTGTTTCAAATTAAGAAACAGGTTTGTGTTGCCTGTCTGACAATATTAATAATAATATTACTTTTTTTCTCTCTTAGGAATGCACATTTGATAGTAGCTTGAGTTAGGATGCAGATCTAAATTTCTGTTCATGTTATTGATCAAAATCAGTAACAACTGTTAAAAATTGTAGCTACCTCATTTTTATGGTGAAAATTAATTTAAATGACTAGCGCTGTTCTGCATTTGGCGCATAAACATTATAACGAACATTTATTGAACTCTTGTTATCGTTTTATCAAGGAAAATGATATCACGATAAATATTGTTATCGTTTTATCGCCCAGCCCTAACTGAAAGGATTTCTTTGGGAATCAGAAATGCTTCTGCTAAGGCATCACTGCAAAATGCCCTTTTGAAATTGATTTTTAAGAGTGTTTGATTACAGAGATTCAGGTGTTTTGAAGTGTGACTCAAATGTCCAAATACTTCTGATGGATAAAATGTTTCACTTCTAAAGCATTACTGAATCTCATTGACTCAAAGGTGTTGTGAAATGAAGCAGGATTTGTGCCTTTAAATAGCATAAAACTCAAGCGTTACCCATCTTGCGTTATTTCTCAGTTTAAGCACTAAACAATGCTCAGAGCCTTTCATTTGGAGTCGCTTCTTTCTGTTCTAAAGCTTTATTGTTGGTTGAATGTAAACATGTTTTTGAGTTGGTGCCCAAAGTGTCTTTTAGTCTTTAGTAAGTGCAGATCTGCTCTCTGATTGAAAGTGAAAGTGTGAGCATTGATTTTCTGTGTTCTTACAGTCATATCTGGAGATGTGAGTGACTGCTGTGGTTGCAGTGTGACCTTAAACAGTTGTATCTTAAAACATGCAACACATCTACATCATCTGAGCCAGTTTCACAAGCAGACACCGTCTGGAAGAGTCGCTTCATCAGGCTGCTTTATCGTATGCACACCAACAAATTTCGTATCATATGCACGTGAAAACTGCGTATCATATGCATGCCAACAAATTTCGTATCAACTGAAAGCCAACAAATTTTGTATCATATGCGCGCCAAACAAATCTTGTATCATATGCACGCGAAAACTGCATATCATATGCACGCCAACAAATTTCGTATCATATGCATACGAAAACTACGCATATCATATGCATGCCAACAAATTTCGTATCATACGCATGCGAAAACTACGCATATCATATGCATGCCAACAAATTTCATATCATATGCACGCGAAAACTGCGTATCATATGCACGCCAACAAATTTCATATCATATACATGCAACAACTGCGTATCATATGCATGCCAACAAATTTCGTATCATGTACACGCGACAACTGCGTATAATATGCACGCCAACAAATTTCGTATCATATGCACGCGAAAACTGCATATCATATGCACGCCAACAAATTTCGTATCATATGCACGCGACAACTGCATATCATATGCACGCCAACAAATTTCGTATCATATACATGCGACAACTGCGTATCATATGCATGCCAACAAATTTCGTATCATATGCACGCGACAACTGCGTATCATATGCATGCCAACAAATTTCGTATCATATACACTCGACAACTGCGTATCATATGCACGCCAACAAATTTCGTATCATATGCACGCGACAACTGCGTATCATTTGCACGCCAACAAATTTCGTATCATATGCACGCGACAACTGCGTATCATATGCACGCCAACAAATTTCGTATCATATACATGCGACAACTGCGTATCATATGCACGCCAACAAATTTCGTATCATATACATGCGACAACTGCGTATCATATGCACGCCAACAAATTTCGTATCATATGCACGCGACAACTGCGTATCATATGCACGCCAACAAATTTCGTATCATATAAACGCGAAAACTGCGTATCATATGCATGCCAACAAATTTCGTATCATATACATGCAACAACTGCGTATCATATGCATGCCAACAAATTTCGTATCATGTACACGCGACAACTGCGTATAATATGCACGCCAACAAATTTCGTATCATATGCACGCGAAAACTGCATATCATATGCACGCCAACAAATTTCGTATCATATGCACGCGAAAACTGCATATCATATGCACGCCAACAAATTTCGTATCATATGCACGCGACAACTGCGTATCATATGCACGCCAACAAATTTCGTATCATATAAACGCGAAAACTGCGTATCATATGCATGCCAACAAATTTCATATCATATACATGCAACAACTGCGTATCATATGCATGCCAACAAATTTCGTATCATGTACACGCGACAACTGCGTATAATATGCACGCCAACAAATTTCGTATCATATGCACGCGAAAACTGCATATCATATGCACGCCAACAAATTTCGTATCATATGCACGCGACAACTGCATATCATATGCACGCCAACAAATTTCGTATCATATACATGCGACAACTGCGTATCATATGCATGCCAACAAATTTCGTATCATATGCACGCGACAACTGCGTATCATATGCATGCCAACAAATTTCGTATCATATACACTCGACAACTGCGTATCATATGCACGCCAACAAATTTCGTATCATATGCACGCGACAACTGCGTATCATTTGCACGCCAACAAATTTCGTATCATATGCACGCGACAACTGCGTATCATATGCACGCCAACAAATTTCGTATCATATACATGCGACAACTGCGTATCATATGCACGCCAACAAATTTCGTATCATATACATGCGACAACTGCGTATCATATGCACGCCAACAAATTTCGTATCATATGCACGCGACAACTGCGTATCATATGCACGCCAACAAATTTCGTATCATATAAACGCGAAAACTGCGTATCATATGCATGCCAACAAATTTCGTATCATATACATGCGACAACTGCGTATCATATGCACGGCAACAAATTTCGTATCATATGCACGCGAAAACTGCATATCATATGCACGCCAACAAATTTCGTATCATATGCACGCGAAAACTGCATATCATATGCACGCCAACAAATTTCGTATCATATGCACGCGAAAACTGCATATCATATGCACGCCAACAAATTTCGTATCATATGCACGCGAAAACTGCATATCATATGCACGCCAACAAATTTCGTATCATATGCACACCAACAAATTTCGTATCATATGCACGCGAAAATTGCATATCATATGCACGCCAACAAATTTCGTATCATATGCATGCGACAACTGCGTATCATATGCACGCCAACAAATTTCTTATCATATGCACGCGAAAATTGCATATCATATGCACACCAACAAATTTTGTATCATATACATGCGAAAACTGCATATCATATGCACACCAACAAATTTCGTATCATATGCACGCCAACAAGTTTCGTATCATATGCACGCCAACAAATTTCGTATCATATGCACGCGAAAACTGCATATCATATGCACGCCAACAAATTTCGTGTTATATGCACGCCAACAAATTTTGTATCATATACACGCGAAAACTGCATATCATATGCACGCCAACAAATTTCGTATCATATGCACGCCAACAAATTTTGTATCATATACACGCGAAAACTGCATATCATATGCACGCCAACAAATTTCGTATCATATGCACGCCAACAAATTTCGTATCATATGCACGCGAAAACTGCATATCATATGCACACCATCAAATTTCGCATCATATGCACAAATTTCGTATCATACACACAAATTTTGTATCATATGCACGCGAAAACTGCATATCATATGCACACCATCAAATTTCGCATCATATGCACAAATTTCGTATCATACACACAAATTTTGTATCATATGCACGCGAAAACTGCGTATCATATGCACGCCAAAGTCCATTTTTGCGTATCAATACCACGAGTTTTTGTTTTTATTTGGCATACTATTTATACATATTCTCATGATGTTTTACAGCTGCCAGTGACTAGCTAACAGCAATACGCTCTAAGAACACTTTGCTAATGTTCCAGTGATGTTATGAAAACATTATTTATGAATATTCTTTGAACCTTCAAAACGTCCAGTTTTTTAAAGGCTTTAGAAACATTTTTCTTAGCTTATTAAATGTTAAGGAAACATTCCATTTTATAATTTTGCAAACATTATGGGAATGTTACTTTTG
This sequence comes from Spinibarbus caldwelli, assembly GCA_039654775.1. Lineage (NCBI taxonomy): Eukaryota > Metazoa > Chordata > Actinopteri > Cypriniformes > Cyprinidae > Spinibarbus > Spinibarbus caldwelli. The sequence continues at coordinate 34,651,893 of CM077240.1, read as the reverse complement.
AATGTTCTCTGAATGTTCTGAAATAAGCAGTAACATTTAAAAAACGTTAGTTGAACATCCAACTAAAACATTTCAGAAAAAAGGTTTTATGAACAACGTATAAGTAGCATTTTTAAAGATTATTAAAGATAAGATAACTTTAAACAAGCATTCAAGTAATGTTTTTGGAAGAGCGTTTGTTCATAACTTTGAGAGAACATTCTGAGAACGTTTACTGTTCTTACAAAATCCCACAGATTTGCACTGAAGGAGCGACTGAGAGCAGAAGAACCCAGATATGAGACTGTAAGAAAACACCAATAACTGTCCAGAAGTTACACACTTGATGCTTTTCTTCAAAGCAGCTTTATATTTATATTAGATATTTCCCAAAATCCAGTAGTATTCATGCATTCATTCATAAAAACATAATGTCTATGAATTAGAACAATTTCATATTTCTAACTCATATATATATATATATATATATATATATATATATATATATATATATATGTAATACATCTTTGGACATACAGGTGCATCTCAATGAATTAGAATGTCGTGGAAAAGTTCATTTCAGTAATTCAACTCAAATTGTGAAACTCGTGTATTAAATAAATTCAATGCACACAGACTGAAGTAGTTTAAGTCTTTGGTTCTTTTAATTGTGATGATTTTGGCTCACATTTAACAAAAACCCACCAATTCACTATCTCAACAAATTAGAATACTTCATAAGACCAATAAAAAAAAAACATTTTTAGTGAATTGTTGGCCTTCTGGAAAGTATGTTCATTTACTGTATATGTACTCAATACTTGGTAGGGGCTCCTTTTGCTTTAATTACTGCCTCAATTCGGCGTGGCATGGAGGTGATCAGTTTGTGGCACTGCTGAGGTGGTATGGAAGCCCAGGTTTCTTTGACAGTGGCCTTCAGCTCATCTGCATTGTTGGGTCTGGTGTCTCTCATTTTCCTCTTGACAATACCCCATAGATTCTCTATGAGGTTCAGGTCTGGTGAGTTTGCTGGCCAGTCAAGCACACCAACACCATGGTCATTTAACCAACTTTTGGTGTTTTTGGCAGTGTGGGCAGGTGCCAAATCCTGCTGGAAAATGAAATCAGCATCTCCATAAAGCTTGTCAGCAGAAGGAAGCATAAAGTGCTCTAAAATGTCCTGGTAGATGGCTGCGTTGACTGTGGACTTCAGAAAGCACAATGGACCAACACCAGCAGATGAAATGGCAGCCCAATTCATCACTGACTGTGGAAACTTCACACTGGGCTTCAAGCAGCTTGGATTCTGTGCCTCTCCAGTCTTCCTCCAGACTCTGGGACCTTGATTTCCAAATGAGCCCTTTTCCTGAAGACGTCTGAGCGTGGTGACTCTTGATCACTGACTCCAGCTTCAGTCCACTCCTTGTGAAGCTCTCCCAAGTGTTTGAATCAGCTTTGTTTGACAGTATTCTCAAGCTTGTGGTCATCCCTGTTGCTCGTGCACCTTTTCCTACCCCATTTCTTCCTTCCAGTCAACTTTTCACTTAATATGCTTTGATACAGCACTCTGTGAACAGCCAACCATTCAGTAATGACCTTCTGTGACTTACCCTCTTTGTGGAGGGTGTCAATGATTGTCTTCTGGACAACTGTCAGATCAGCAGTCTTCCCCATGATTGTATAGGCTATTGTGTAACCATTTTGAAGGTTCAGGAAACCTTTGCAGGTGTTTTGAGTTGATTAGCTGATTGGCATGTCACCATATTCTAATTTGTTGAGATAGTGAATTGGTGGGTTTTGTTAAATGTGAGCCAAAATCATCACAATTAAAAGAACCAAAGACTTAAACTACTTCAGTCTGTGTGCACTGAAATTATTTAATACACAAGTTTCACAATTTGAGTTGAGTTAATGAAATAAATGAACTTTTCCACGACATTCTAATTCATTGAGATGCACCTGTATGTCATGTGACATGATATCCATCCTAAAATGTGACCCTGGACCACAAAACCTGTCTTAAGTGTCAGTTTTTCAACATTGAAATTTATACATCATCTGAAAGCTGAATAAATGCACTTTCCATTGATGTATGGTTTGTTAGGATAGGACAATATTTGGCTGAGATACAACTATTTGAAAATCTGGAATCTGAGGGTGCAAAAAAATCTAAATATTTAGAAAATCACCTTTAAAGTTGTTCAAATGAAGTTCTTAGCAGTGCATATTACTAATCAAAAATGAAGTTTTGATATATTTACGGTAAGAAATTTACAAAATATCTTCATGGAACATGATCTTTACTGAATATCTTAATGATTTTTGGTGGGACCTGTATTTACCTATAAGCAAATTGTATATTTGCTTATAGGTAAATACAGTTCCCTCCAGTAATATTGGCACCCTTGGTAAATATGAGCAAAAGCAACTGAAAAAATAAATCTGCATTGTTTATCCTTTTTATCTTTCATTCAAAAAAATTCACAAAATTCTAACCTATCACTGAAGTAAAGCAATTGAAAGTGGGGACAAAATCTCATTGTGAAATAAATGCTTTCTCTAGTTCATGTTGGTCACAATTATTGGCACTCAATTATTGCAACATTTTCATTTTTCATTTTCATTTTCCCAAGATAGCAGCTCTGAGTTTTCTCCTGTAATGCCTGAAGAGTTTGGAGAACACCTGATAAGAGATCAGAGACCATTCCTTCATCCAGAATCTCTCCAGATCCTTCAGATTCACAGCTTCTTCTCTTCAGTTCACTTCACTAATTTTCTGTAGAGTTCAGCTCAGAGGACTGGGACAGCCATGGTAAAAGATTCATTTTGTGCTCAGTGACCCATTTTAGTGTTGATTTTGATGTTTGTTTTGGATTGTTGTCATGGCATATTATAAGATTTCTATCAGAGGCAGACAGGTTTAGATTTTTTATCTGTTGGTATTTGATAGAGTCCATGATGCCATGCATCTGAACAAGATGTTCAGGACCTCCGGCAGAAAAACAGCCCCACAACATTACAGATCCAGCAGTATATTTAACTGTGGACATGGGGTACTTTTTAATCCCTGTTTGTACTAAACTCATCTGGTGGGTTTGCTGCCAAAAAGCTCGTTTTTCAGTTTGATCTGAGCATAGAAGCCAGTGCTATTTGACGCTCCAGTCGTGTCTGATAACAGAATTTGCTGGAGTTTGTTTTTGGATGAGCGAGGACAGTTTTTCTTGAAACTCTCCTGAACAACGTGGTGATGTAGGGGATGTTTGATATATTTTTTTTAGGCTTTCTGACCCGAAGACTCAGCTAATCTCTACAATTCTCCAGCTGTGATCCTCGGGGAGTCTTTGGTCACTCAAACTCTCCTCCTCAGCGTGCATTAGGACGATATAGACACGTCCTCTTCCAGACAGATTTCTAACATCTTTAGTTGATTGGAACCTCTTAATTATTGCCCTGATGGTGGAAATGGGGGTTTTCAATGCTTTAACTCTTGTCTTACAGCCACTTTATTTTTTTGTTTTGTGATGCTCAACAATCTTGTTCTACACATCAGAACTATATTCTTAGGTTTTACTCCTTGTGATGGATGATTGAGGGAATTTGGTCTTGTGTTCCTCATATTTATAATCCTGTGGAACAGAAGTCATGGCTGGAGAATGTCATGCTCCTAGTCACCCTGGTGTGCTAAAGAAATGTAAATATAAATGGGAATATACTTCAGAGATATTTTACTCATGAGAATTTCCAGGGGTGCCAATAATTGTGACCAACATGCATTGGAGAAAAACATTTATTTCATCATGAGATTTTCTCCCCACTTTCAATTGTTTTACTTCAATGAAAGATTAGAATTTATGTGAATTTATTTGAATAAAAGATCAGCGATGCAGATTTATTTTCACAGCCGCCTTTACTAATATTTACCAAGGGTGCCAATATTAGTGGAGGGCACTGTATATGGCAATATCATCTTTGATATAGAGCATTCGTGTCATAAATTACATTATCGTGTAGAAAGCAGCAACTGTTCTTTTATAAAAGCAAAACCAGGGTTTAGCTTGTATGTTTTTGTTATCTAATGCAATGATATTCACACGTTTATAAGTGCTGATTACTTCAGAAGGACAGAGAGGAGATCTTTAGGTGTGTTTCAGGTGTTCAGACGCGCTCAGTGTGTTTCATGTCGCGGATGTTTTTATCATCTATCACGACGCTGGAGCCCCAAAGCGTGCGTGCGTTATAACGCGTGCTCAGCTGACAATTATTGACATTTTGACGCCGAATATGAAGCATACTGTAATGCCGGAGCGTGATCTCCTGATTGGATGAGGAGGACCAGCATGTGTGTGTGTTATTGGTTCGCATGAAGTTCAGCGCAGAAGCAGGAAGAGAAACAGCAGCATTAGACGAGCAAACAGCCGCGAGACCGCGACGCTTCACCGCGCGTTGAACTGGTGAGTGTTCGTGCACATAAACACGCGTTTAACCTCTCGCGTTTAATCGCGCGCTGCGCGAACGCGTTTGATCTGTGCACGCAAATCAAGGGCGCTTTAATTGCGTCGCGATGACGCGAGCCGTAAGTTGATATCGCGCAGCAGAGCTCGTGTTTAAACTGCTGCTGCTGCTGTTGAGGAAGGGCGTTATTTCTGCTGAAGGAGGGCGTCAGGCCTCTCGCGTTCTAATAAACAACAAACACCGCGACGACGTCACGAACTAATAAGCGGCGTGACGTCACGAGCGTAACGGTAACAACTCACTGCAGGTTCGAACTTTAAATCCCCTCCGCTCGCGCTTACGTGCGTGACGTCAGGATTCACGCCGTGTGTTAGCTGATCACACTTTGTTTTAAAATGTTACTAAACACATTCGAGTGTTTTTACAGTTCAAGGCTGAAGATCTGTGTAACTGAAGGGTTGCTGGTTCGAAGAATATGTGTGACCCTGGAGCACAAAACCAGTCATAAGGGTCCATTTTTTGAAATTGAGATTTATGCATCATCTGAAAGCTGAATAAATAATCTTTCCATTGATGTATGGTTTGTTAGGATAGGACAATATTTGGCTGAGATACAACTATTTGAAAATCTGGAATCTGAGGGTGCAAAAAAATCTAAATATTGAGAAAATCACCTTTAAAGTTGTCCAAATGAAGTTCTTAGCTATGCATATTACTAATCAAAAATTAAGTTTTGATATATTTACAGTAGAAAATTTACAAAATATCTTCATGGAACATGATCTTAATATCTTAATGATTTTTGGCATAAAAGAAAAATGGATAATTTTGAGCCATACAATGTATTGTTGGCTATTGCTACAAATATACCTGTGCTGCTTATGACTGCTTTTGTGCTCCAGGGTCACACATCGGTTGCTCAAGGACGCAGGATTGTTGTTTCATGGATTGAGACACCTACACAAATTCATATTCTTGCTGAATTCTGAGCTTTAATAGTGAGAGTAGTATACAGATATTTGCTTCCAAATTCAGCATCTGTGATTATTCATTCACGTTCATGCTGTCAGAAACAGTCTCAGGCGCTCAGTGGTTTATCCAGCAAAAGTGAATGGGTGAATAGACTCTGTTGAACTATAGAAGGTATCAACAAGACATCATTACAGTCGTCCGTATGACTTGTGCTCTACTGCTGCGTTCAAGTCATGTCGGAAAGTATTTTCAGTGTTTTTGTCTTGTTTTCAAGAACAAATATCCTTAAATCAAGATACATTTACTGGAGATGCAAAATGAAGATATGGAGTCTTGTTTTCTGAGAAATTGATCAAATGTTAAATGAGTTTATGATTCAACGTTCAAAAAGAAATGATTGATTGAGTCAGTGTGGAAGAACTGGACTGGTCTGCAGAAACCTCTGCTGTGATAAATGCAGACCTTTAAATGCAGATCTTGAGCCAAAAACTCATCACCAAACACCAATGACTTGTACATATGGGTACAGTCATTTTAGACACTTCCAAAACTGTTGCAACAGAGATGGAAATACAATTTTTAAATACATGAATTATGTTTCCGTCTTTGTTGCCACAGTTTTGGAAGTGCCTTTTTCTGTTCTAAAGAAGGGGGTGTCCCAATACGTTTGTCCATATAGTGTATGTACAAGTCATTGGTGTTTGGTGATGAGTTTTTGGCTCTTAAAGTCACAGCAGAGGTTTCTGCAGACCAGTCCAGTTCTTCCACACTGACTGAATCAATCATTTCTTTTTGAACCTTGCCTTATACACAGAGGCATTGTCATGTTAGAATAGAAAAGGGTCCTGTCCAAACTGTTGCTTTAAAATTAGAAGCACACAATTCCCTAGAATATCATTATATGCTTAAACATTAAGATTTGTATTCATGGAAATTACTAAAGTAGTCAAACCTGTTCATTAGAAGGGGGTGACCCAATAGTGTATCTTGATTTGAGGATGTTTGAAGACAACAGTGTGATCAGAAGGTACAGTACAGGTTATTTCTATGTTAAGTGGTTGAGATCAGAGGTATTCAAGCTTACTTTATAACTTTGAAGTGTTACTAACACAAGACATTTATTTAGAGACCATATTGACGTATTGTGTACTGTTGAATTCATTCCTTAAATTTGATTTCCATGGTCTTAAAAGTCTTAAATTTAAAAGTCTTAAAACCCGCAGAAACCCAGTTCTTACTAAAAGCAGTGATTCATCTCTTGTTCGTGAGTGTTGTGATAATAACTTGAGATCCTCTCTATCCCGCAGCTCTTCTCAGGAAGCATGTGATGACCCATGCTCAGAAAAACGCTTCCATTGGCCAGTATCACAGCGAGGGGCGGGGCCACGTAGAGGGCTGGTCACATGGTGAAGCAGTGGGCGGAGCCTGGCCTGCGCATTCACTGCGAGAAGGCAAGGCCAAGAAAGACATGGCGAAGAAAATCAAGGAGAGTCAATGTTTGGCAAAGCGTTCAATGAAAATGGATGAAAGGAAGACTAAGAAAGGAAAGTCCAAAACTGCAAGCGAGCGCCATCGGAAGCTCTATCCATTACGAGGAAGAAGCGAGGCCTTGAGTTGTCACGTTCTGCTCACTCGCCTAGATAACGAGACCAAGACGAGTGAGGTGGATCCCAACAAAAAGACACCAAAACCCCACAAGAAAGCAGAGAAAACCAGAGAGAAACGCCCCGAAACCTTCGATAAACCTTCAGCTCAGGAGCCACGCAAACGTAGACTAGCCTCGCTCAACGCCGAGGCACTCAACAGCCTTCTGCTCGAGAAGCCCACCTGGCTGCCAAGTGCCAAACTCACCAAGAAACAAGCCGATGGATCAGAGCAAACCTGCTCCAAAAGAGCCAGAAAGTCCGAGACGTGCCAGAACCCCAAGACGGATGGAGACGGAGCGAGTTTGTACACTCCCGCTCCGCGACGCTTAGCTGGACTCAACGCCGCCGCGCTGCTAAAGCTCACCAGCTCAACCGCAAACAAGCACAGGATCAAATCTGAGAGCAAGACGGTCAAACCCAAAGCCCAGCAGAAGTCCAAGAAACACAACTGGACACAGCCGGAACCGGAAGGAGCCTGCGAAGTGTGCAAAAGCAGGAGCTTGGAGTCCAAACGGACTCCGGAGAGCCACCACTTGAGTAAACCCGGATACCAGAGCATGCTGGGATACCGTCTGGTGAAGGAGGAGCCGGTGGAAGCGGAGCTGGGTCCGTGTTTCTGCTGTGCGCCGGAGTACGTGGCGCTCTTCCTCGGCGAGGAGCACCGGGTCAAGCACGAGTGCCTGGTTCTGTGCGCCGATCCCTGCTGCTCCAGCTACTACGTCCACATCGCTCGTCCCGGGCCGGCCAGTCTGAGCCGGATCCCACACCCGGCCTTCTGCGGCGCGGTCGGCTCGCCCTGCTGCCACGAGGCCTGTCGGGTCGGAGGATTCGCCTTCAGCGCCGGCCGGACCTGCTCCTTCTCCAGCTGCAGCCGGCCCATTAAAACAGGTGATGATGACCACTCTGTGATGTGCTGTTGCACGATATCACGCTTGAGTGATTTCTGCTGGTGATTACAATCAGTGTTGGGAAGGTTACTTTGGAAATGTAATTGGTTACAGATTACAAGTTACACTATTAAAACTGTAATAAGTAGTGTAACTATTTCAATTACTTTATTAAAGTAATATAACTGATTACATTTGATTACTTTACTAAATTTCTAATGAATGTTTTCAACTGTTAATCATTTTGAAACATTTAAAGCAGGCAGGAATAACCTTACAGAACTCAACACTGATTACTGTCAGACTTTCAAAATACTTCCTTACTTTAATTAAGATTATAATAGTTTCATTTTAAAGCACAGCCACTTTAGCACCTCTTTTTACTTTGAGGTCGTTCTGAGGTTAAATACAGATTTAAAATCATAACAAGAAATAGTTTAATAGCTATGATACTGTTTTTGAAATCAAATCTTTGCATAGTTATGACAGCAAACACTGGCATCTAACAAAGCCTTGGAAAAAAAGAGTTAATCTTAAAAAAATAAAGCATAAACATAAACCCAAACCCAAACAGAAATTAAAACAGTTATGTGTTCTATTCTGTGTCCTAAACTCCTGAAACATTGCTGTCTCATATATTAAAGCAGTCAATGAAATTTGGGAAAGAAATCAATCAAATCTGTATGTGTGTGAAAATATTCAGATGTAACCCTCTTTGTAATCATTAACATTTTCAAAAGTAACTAATTTAATTACACTTTTTTTTTCTCAGTAACTGTAACTGATTACAATTACATTTATTTTGTAATTAAATTATGTAATTCCGTTACATGTAACTAGTTACTCCCCAACACTGCTTTCAATATTGCATTACTCTCTTAAAAAGTAACTAATTGCATTACTTTAGTTACTTTTTATAGAAAGTAATGCGTTTCACCACTTTTGTGTTACATTTGTGACCTGCGCTGGCAAAATGAATCACAATGAGCAAATTTTCAAAAATTAGTTATTTATATTTTTACTTTCTTCATTAAAAGACCTTCAAAATGATGTATGATTTAAATTGGATGAAAAATCACTGAGCTACACCTGTTTGAAGTCGATGGAGTCAGCAAAGTCAGTTTAGAGAAAAACTGATTTTAAGTTTTCTGAAGGTTCCAAAGCAAAATCACCCAGCAACATCACATCTTTTCCCCCACTTCTTTTCTTAAAAATCGTGATTAATAATCACAATATAGCTATTTTTTATTTTATCTTTGTTGTTATAAATAAGAACTGATGCAAAAAAAGAACAAATATAAGAAAGAAGTGTATAGTTTACTATTTTTTCATTTATATCACCAATGTTACATGCTTGAACTAGTGATTTCTGCTGCAGCAGCATTTACACAATGCATCTTTTTATAAAATTCTGGAAAATTGCACCATCCAAATTGTCCTAAACATAAGACACGCTTTTTATTAACCATTTTAAATTAATGGTGCACTCGAGTCTTGTCGGAAAGATCGTATTTACAACTTGAACGCACATGAATGCCAAAATAATGTCGTAATTACGATTCGAAAACTGAACTTTCTTTTAAGCCTTGAGTTTCCGAGTTGAGGGATGCAGCGTCTGTATTGATGGTAATTTGGTGAAATTAATGATATTTTTTTTCATATACAATAAACCTAAGTTGCATGTACAAAATACCATTGAATACCAAATACTAGAATATGTAGCAATTCAATTTACAGAACCTACACAGAAACATAAAAAAAAGCTAAAACACACGATTGGCATTCTTTATTTGTCATTTTGTTGAGGTAGAGTTTAAATATCTTGGTGAATTTTTGTTAGAAATAGTACATCGCCATCTTGCTCCCACCAATGTGACTTAAATGACATGATGTCGTAATTACGACTTTCTTCCCAACTCATAAATTCAAACTTCCCAAGAAGACTTGAACACACCAAAACTCATAAAACTATAGTTTAAAGCAGCTTGCCCTCCTGTGAGATACATGTGCTGTTTAGTGCATTTGAGACGTTTTCCTCAGTGCATAACTTGCATCTTACAGTGTTATCCTTATCTTTAAATAGAAATTCATGAAAGTTTCCATTTTGCATGAAGATTCATCCTGACAACAAATGAGTCTAAAATGTGCATTATTTTGCATTAAAAAAATGGAATCACTTCAAATCTCTTCCCTCAACAGCACCGTAAACTGCAGCTGACATGCATTTTATTTAAAGACAGAGCCATGCTTTATTTAGTAAACCACTGTTTAATAAAAAAGAAGCTATTTGCTTCACCCTCTACTGTACAGACGTGAATTTACATTTCCGTCAGTCTGAGGTGTATTCATTTCACTTTTGGTGTGAAAGGGCTTTTACGTTTGTATATATTAAAAACAAACAAGCAAGCCCTGCCCAGATTTAAAAAGTAACTCAAAAGTAACGCAACGCATTACTTCTCATAAAAAGTTACTAAGTAATGTAATTAGTTACTTTTTTTAGGGAGTAACGCAATATTGTAATGCATTACTTTTAAAAGTAACTTTCCCCAACACTGATTAAGACGTTTTCCACAGCGCATAACTTGCATCTTATGGTGTAATCCTTATCTATAAATGTTAGAAATTCATTAATTTCAATTTTGCATGGAGGTTCATCCTGACGAGTCTTTTGTTGCCAATCTGACTAAAATGTGCATTAAAAAATGAAAGCATTTCAACAACACCATAAACTGCAGCTAGACTTTGTATTTAAAGACAGAGCCATAGTTTCAGTAAACCAACGTTTAATAAAAAAAAGCTATTTTATTTTTTTGTTTTTCTTCCTGCTGTACCAAAAACATACCGAAACTTGACCCCTAGTACTCATGACAGTGTTTGATTGTGCTGTTTTAGAAGATGAGCACAGTCGCACGCTCCTCGTTCCCCCGGTCCTGCCGCTGTCCGGATGTCCCAGCATGCCCCGAGTGACCCCGGCCTCTCCGGTCATCCCGCATCTTCTGTCCACGATGTCTGACCACAGGCAGGCAGAGGTCAGGCTGAAGATGGGCAAAGAATGCCCTCAAAACACCAAGCCATCCAACGGCTCGCTCACTATGGGCCACAGCAGATCATCCCAGAAACAACCCACAGCAAGTGCCAAACATCAGAAGAAGAGCCGGAGGCAGGCCACGAACGGATGGCGTCCAGTCGGAGTCCCCACCGAGAAGGAGGTGTTTATAGCGGTGAGTGATTGAAGGACTGGAGGTCATTGGCCATATATAAACATGTGACCCTGGACCACAAAACCACAAATAAGCTTTCCATTGTTTGTTTTGGTTTGTCAGGATAGGACAATATTTGAAAATCTGAAATCTGAGGGTGCAAAAAATCTAAATATTGAGAAAATCGCCTTTAAAGTTGTCCAAATGAAGTTCTTAGCAATGCATATTCCTAATCAAAAATTTTTGATGTAGGAAATTTACAAAATATCTTCATGGAACATGATCTTTATTTAATATCCTAATGATTTTTGGCATAAAAGAAAAATGGATAATTTTGAGCCATACAATGTATTGTTGGCTATTGCTACAAATATACCTGTGCTACTTATGACTGCTTTTGTGCTCCAGGGTCAGATATGCGGTTTACATACCACACTGTATAATGCACCTTCTGTTTATACTTCCTTTTGTTGTATTTACAGTCATTTGCATTCAGCTGGTCTCTGCCCTTCTACCTCATAACTTGCACTATATGTCATAAAGCTTAATGTATATACACAGATTTTATATTTATTTATATACTTTGTTATGTGCACTTCTGGTTAGATGCTACTTACATTTCATTGGCTCTGTAGTTGTACTCTGCACAATGACAATAAAGTTGAATCTAAATCTCAGATCTAAAGTGGATGCCGTGTCAGTTTGAGCTGTAATGGATGTGGTTTTGCAGGGCGATGACGAGACGGTTCTTCGTCAGTGTTATGGAGGAGTGGAGCGGGACGGAGAGGTGATCCGGGTGCGAGACACGGTGCTCTTACGGTCCGGACCCCGCAAGAAATCCCTGCCGTATGTGGCCAAGATCTCCGCTCTGTGGGAAGACCCCAGAACAGGTGAAAAAGATGAAGAATCATCATTTATTACCTCGCAAATCATGTGCAGGGAATAAAAACTGAACTCTGTCAGACGTCTTTCGGACTACCAAAAATATGGGAGCAGAAATTATTCAGACTCTTTGATCTGAGCATGTTTTACTTCAGTGTTTTTCTTTAATTGCTGATGTGATGTTTTTACTCCACAGACTGAACAAAATGAAGCATTGCTTGGTGATTGGTTGAGCTAAATTGGTATTATCTTAAATTTAACAGCTGACAGCTATTCAACCCAATTCATTACACACATACTCTTTGTTGCATTAACAGAAACTAGACAGCGAATTTGTGCAGTTCCCAGCATGCTTTGCATGAATCTTATGACACGAAGTGTTATTTTTTGTGGGTTTTTTTGGGCGGAATGACATGTTAGTGTTTAATCTTAATTAATGAGATCCTCAGTTGTGTGAGCTGATCTGATCTGTGTTGTTTCAGGAGAGCTGATGATGAGTCTGTTCTGGTACTATCGTCCTGAGCACACGCAGGGCGGCAGAGATCCCAGCATGCACTGCGAGGTGAGCCGATGCTTATTACATTAACATTTAGTCATTTAACAGATGCTTTTATCCAAAGCGACTTACAAATGATGACAATAGAAGCAATCAAAACCAACAAAAGAGCAATCATTTTATATTAATAAATAATAATAATAAAATAATAATAATTTTGCGCAGGGTTAGTGATAGATGAGTGAGTTACTTTTAAAAGTAATGCATTACAATATTGCATTACTTCCTAAAAAGTAACTAATTGGATTACTTAGTTACGTTTTATGGATAGTAATGCGTGGTGTCACTTTTGTGTTACCTTTTCTCGTCTGGCCTGTGTTTGCCTGTTTGTTTTTATTATAAAAAGTTCTATGTTTGGCAAATGTAAAAGCCCTTATACATCAAAATTGAAATGAATGAGCCTCAGACTGAAGGAAATGTAAATCTAAAGTCATTTTTGCTTATTAGTTTGGTTGAATTAAATCAGTGGGAAAGACATTGATTGATAAAATGGGATTAAATACATAAAGGATGTTTGTCTTATTTAACATATTTAATTATTGCAGGTTTGTGTAATATTCTGAGTTTGCATTTGACTGTTTTTATTGATTTTGAGGAACACTGAATGTGTTTTTGTGCAGGTGAGATGAGTAAATACGTTCATATTTAGTCTAGAACTACAGTAAGATCATGTTCACACACAGCACCTCAGTCAATACATGGGAAGCAAAGTAACTGGAGTTACTTATTATAAAAAAATAACTCAGATAATGTGACCCTGGAGCACAAAACCAGTCATAAGGGTCATTTTTTTGAAATTGAGATTTATACATCATCTGAAAGCTGAATAAATAATCTTTCCATTGATGTATGGTTTGTTAGGATAGGACAATATTTGGCTGAGATACAACTATTTGAAAATCTGGAATCTGAGGGTGCAAAAAAATCAAAATATTGAGAAAATCACTTTTAAAGTTGTTCAAATGAAGTTCTTAGCAATGCATATTACTCAAAACTCAAAAATGAAGTTTTGATACATGTACGGTAGGAAATGCCGGGTGATCTTGCTGGAGTAAATCCATCACGTGTTCCTTAGAGATGCAGTTACTGTCTTCTTTCAGAACGAGATCTTCGCCTCCCGTCATCAGGATCAGAACAGCGTGGCCTGCATCGAGGACCGATGCTATGTCCTGCCGCTAGCACAGTACTGTAGGTGAGCGCCGTTCCCGTCAGAGTTGTTCCTCATGCACGCGTTAGTGTCGAGCGATATGCTTAATTCTCATATCATCCTGTTATCAGCCTGTGAGATCGCCGATACACCATATTATCCTGCTAATTTATTTCATTATTTATTTAATTGCTGGAAAGTGAACCAACTCCAGCGTAAGGCTAAAAGCAGCCTAATGTATTTAATATGACTGAATTTGTATTTAACATGATATAAATTTTATACAAACATTGTAGGTTACTAATTATTCCTCAGTTGTAAAAAGCAGCTACAGAAAATGAGCAAAGAACATTTGAAGAGTTGAGATGCGAAAGCCTCTAAAGTGCCGTCTGAAATTTTCATCTAAAATGAGAATTTTTATCATTCACTTTAATTGCTAAGAAAAGGACTTATATACTGCCATTAGAGTAAAATTACTGAACCTAAACATAGGAGCCTGATAAAATGCTCATTTTAGATGAAAATTTCAGACGGCACTTAGAGGCTTTTGCATCTGAACTCTTCATTTACATTACCAACGATCATCATCACAAAAAGAAATTTTGTGTTACAATATACAATCCTATTCAAAAGTTTGGGGTCAGTCTTTTTTTTTTTTTTTTTTTTTAAGAAATTAATACTTTTATTCAGGAGGGATGTGTTAAATGAATAAACGTCATAGTAAAGACTTATATTGTTAGAAAAGATTTCTATTTTGAACAAATGCTGCTTTTTAACTTTGTATTCATCAAAAAAAAAATCAAAGAAAAAAGTATCACATGTTCCAAAAACAATATTCAGCATCACAACAGTTTCAACACTCATAATAAATCAGAATATTAGAATGATTTCTGAAGGATCATGTGACACTGAAGACTGGAGTAATGATGCTGAAAATTCAGTGCTGCGTCACAGAAATAAATTCTGTTTTAAAGTAAATTAACATAGGAAACCAATTTTAGAAATTGCAATAAGACTGTGTTTTTTCTGTATTTTTGATTGAATAAATACAGCCTTGATGAGCAGAAGAGACTCCATTAAAAACATTAAATTCTTTCTGATCCCAAACAGCAGTGTAAATAAAGGTGACATGGCTTGACCATGGCATGTGATTTTGCAGATTTTGTGCCTTGGTGAAGCGGCGCTCGGAGGGCGTGTCCGACCACGCCCCGATGATGCCCCGCCCCTCCGACAGCGCTGGCCCCGCCCACCGCCTGGTTCCCGACGGTGTGGATCCGCGGCTGGTGTATCTGTGTCGACACGTCTACGACTTCCGCTTCGGACGCATCCTCAAGAACCCGCAGTGAAGCTGTGATGAATCTGCCTTCTTCATTTCTCCTTCAGAGACTCCTTCTCCTCACTCGGTTCATCAGCTCGCTGAAGGTTTGCTGGCTGCGTTCGATTCTGTCATGTACACTGGACTGTCACACTGCTGAGGGATGATGGGAGAATCTCTGAAGGATCCAGAATACTTTCATAAAATATCTCCACTGGTTTAATGCAGACCAAGACTAGACCACAGATCCAGACCAGGAGATCCAGATTAAAGGTCTGTTCACACTAATGACAATATAACGATAACTATAATTGCTGTAATTTTATGAAAATATTGAGTTCTAACCACAACTATGACAACACAGATTAACAGCATATATGTGTCCCTGGAGCACAAAAACAGTCATAAGTAGCACAGGTATATTTGTAGCAATAGCCAACAATACATTGTATGGCTCAAAATTATCCATTTTTCTTTTATGCCAAAAATCATTAGGATATTAAGATCATGTTCCATGAAGATATTTTGTAAATTTCCTACCGTAAATATATCAAAACTTAATTTTTGATTAGTAATATGCATTGCTAAGAACTTCATTTGGACAACTTTAAAGGAGATTTTCTCAATATTTAGATGTTTTTGCACCCTCAGATTCCAGATTTTCAAATAGTTGTATCTCAGCCAAATATTGTCCTATCCTAACAAACCATACATCAATGGAAAGATTATTTATTCTAAATCTCGATTTCAAAAAATTGACTGGTTTTGTGCTCCAGGGTCACATATCGTCTAAATGATAAACATTCAGAATCCATCAGGCTTTAAAGAGTTTGAGCATTTAAAGCGACAGACAGAAAAACTGCAGCACGCGCTTATAATAAACAAAACAATAACATCCGCTGATTGAAGTTGATTTTTTTTAATTCTATAATGATTTTTTGAAGTTATAAATAAAACAGATTATTGCAGTATGTTTAACGAGAAAATACACTTTCAGTCTTTTTACTTCTAAATGTCACATTTAATTCAATGTGTCACTTGCTGTTTCTTTATAATTACTTGTAAAATTTATTAGTGAAATTTGTTTCAAATTAAATCCTACACCAGTTTTTTTTTCAGTGTATAGTTATCGTTACAGTTTTTGGTGTGAACAGGCCTTTATAGTCTCTCAAGAGTTTCTTTCTTCTGTTGAGCACAAAAGAAGATACTTTGAAGAATGTTGCAAACAAACACTTGACGGTAGCCATTGACTTCCATGGTATTTTTCTATCCTGTCATGTGATTTTTGGGTGAACTGTCCCTTTAAGGGCGTGTTTGTGTGATGCTCAGCTGATGTTCTTCATGTGTTTGTGTGGCGTTTGACTTCATTCTGCTCTGATTATCAGTCGTCAGATTGAAGCTCGCGCTCTAATTTTTGCCTTATGTCTTGTAGCTTTTGTAAATGATTAATTTTGCCTCTTTCTCTGAAATCTGACCAAACGAACCAAAGGACGGTGAGAATCACAAAACATTCATCGTTAAACACGACCAACTAATCAATGAATCTGAACAGCCGAAGTGATTTGTAAGGAGATCTATGTTTTATATGTATGAAATTAACTTTTAGAATCAGATCCTCTAGAATGCACAAATATATTTTAATATTTATTTGACGAACCGGCGCTTCTAGCTTCCCCTAGAGAAATTGCACTATTACATTCCTGGTCATTTTTGTCTTTGCTACAAATTTACCTTGATTTTTTAGATGCAGAGCTTTAATTGGATCAAATCAGCTTCATTTTCTAAGTAAACATCTAACCAAGACATTCCCAAAGTGTGAGTTTCTGAACAATGAACAGACGAAGGACAAATATTGAGTTTATTACAGTATGAAATAATACTGTAATACTGTACTTTTCATAATACGCATTTGATTGACATCAAGAACTAAACGTGCTTTGAGTTTCTCCTCCTTCATAAAGTTAATAACTCTTTATTTTGTTAATCTAGACACCATTATATGGTTAGTTGCATTTCATTATTTGTGTTTAATATAGTTTTTCACCTGTTTAGTAGCACCTTAACATAGATGTGTTTAGATTTGAAATATTAGATGCAAAATATATGGATTACAGTCGATTCTGAATCTGAAATACAGTCTAGAAGATCCTCTGATGAATTTGGACCAGTAGAAACGTATTATTTTCATTGAAGATTTCTAGAAAGTTTAAGCTTCACGTTCGGTGCATGGTTTGACGGCGGGCGAGTTATTTGTCCATGCTTGACGAGATACTAGTTATGATGAATCTAACTAGTTCATTTGCTCATTAGATGATTTTCTAGCGTCTCTATATTTTTATGACGTTTAAAGTGTAAAATCAGCAGCTCATTCCTCTCCGCTGATTACAGAAAGAAAAAAAAAGAGCGTCTCAATATTCAAATTGAAATGATAATTTTTACATTTGGGAACAGCTTCGTCTTTCTGCTTTCAATTTCTTCTGAACAAAAAGGAGATATTTTATTAAGCCTGTTTCTACAGCTGGAATATGCAATATATTTTTAGGACTATTTTTGAGAAAACAAACTATTTAAATTGCTGTTATTTTCTGATCTGGATTCTGAATTATTGAAGTGAAATCTGAGTTACTGATGACATGTACATATCATAATTAACGAGGAACGCCAGGCCATCTTTAAACGAGCTTATGAAGCCTTGCACAGTGCATTTATCATACTTTGGAAACTTGTAATTGTATTTAAAGAAATTATTTAAAATGGAGTATAAGCATATATCTAAATTTCAAGTCCTCATAGTTTAACAATGTTTTGAAGTGCTGTTGCAATATTGTGCTCAATATTAAGTGCAGTAGATTTATTATTATTTCTGTTTTGTGTTAAATTATGATTATCATCAGATCATGTAGTCTTAACGAGCTCTTCAGTAATATTCAGACGAGGTTCAGACCAAAGCACACATTCAGACTGCTGTGATGAGATACCCCACAAACACGGTGTAAACCGCGGTAAATCCACCGATACACCGGTGACTCACTGAGCCATATTTCACCTTGGGTTTTGTTTGCTGTTCATTTTAATCTGTATTTTGTTTGTTTCTCTGAAGTTGTTTTCAGCAGCAGCTGTAATGATTATTGATTGATTGATGATTATTGTAGAGAGAATGACTTTATATGGAGGATTTTAAACCTTTCAGAGCACTGGAAATATTCCAGATCATTCCAGAGGAAGTCCCTGATCTGATGAATATACTGGAGATTCCTGACCACCGTTAGTTCAAACTGACCAGACACAAATACTGATGCCTGTTCTGAACTGTTTATTTGTTTTGTTTTTATTGCTTTGTGTTTTATTTTTTTGTTTTGTATTTTATTTTATTTTGTTTTGTCTTTTTGTGTTTTGTTTTGGTTTGTTATTTTATTTGTCTCATTGTGAGCTTTGTTGTTATCTGATGTTTTTTTAATCAGATATTTTTCATTTGTTTTTGAGTTTATTTTATTGCTTTTTGTTTGTTTGTTTTATATTTTGTACTTTATTTTGTTTTGGTTTTTTGTTCCCAGCGGAGATTAAAAGAGAAGGTATGAATATTTGTTATCTAATGTCTTTATTTTGTCCCTCTTTTTCTTTTTTTTTCTTTCTTTTCTTTTTTTTTTGATGGCAATGGATCCCTGCTGATTATTGTTCAATGAAAGAGTATTCATAAAATATAAACTGAAGTCTTTTGTGAGTCCTCTGTTTTGCTGATTCTCCTGATAATATAAAACACTTATTTTAAAGCAATAAGCCGTGTGTAACAGTGTTCTTTTAGAATCATTGAGATACTATTGGTTTTTTAAATTATTTTTTTTTTTAGTTTTTATTCAAATGAAAATGGTAAATATAATTTAAAAGTTATTTGTTGTTTTTGTCATTTTGTTGTAGTTTTTCCTTTTTTTTCTCCAATGTGTCTATATAGTTTTTATTCATTTTTATTTCAGTTTCAGTTTTAGTTATTTTACTACATCAAAGTTAAACTCAGTTAAAATGAGAGAATGAGCATTGACCACTAGTTGAAATAATATTTTATTTTATTTCAGTTAATGTTTATTTTATTCATTAACACATTTTTTAATGATTTGAGTTAATGTATGAACTCAAGTGGTTTATTGTTTTTATGGAAGCAGGGCATGTTTCATGTTTAATTTAGTGATTGATGTCAAGTTTAATCTTAGACCTTCATGTTGAAACTTGTTCATTATTTTTGCTGCTTCAGTGCTGTTTCTCTCTCTGTGTGTCCAGCGGGTCAGTCTTCAGTGACACGCGTGTGTTAGGAGCATCTCATGACTCCAACGATACGATACACATCTCCAACGATACGATACATTAAAGATACATATGAAGCAGCTAGCGATGCGATGCGATGCGATTCACCCCTGTTGTAATGCAGTGCGATCCGGTTTCGATTCGATTCAGCACAATACGATTTAATGCAGAAAATATGATCACTTTTAATGCCTTGAGGCCTGTTTCATAAAACAAGTTAACCAAATAAGCCAGGCTCATTTCAGTTAGTCTTTTTTTTTTTGGTTAAAAATGATCTGAAATCAATATTTGAGAAAGTACATAACCAGCCAGTGTTCAAAACTATCGCCTTACTTTAGCCCGATTCACAACAGTTATCTTATAATAATGTTTTCTAATTTGAGTGGCACGGGTAGGTTTCCGCGGGAAATTCGAGCATGGCGCTGCGTCATGACGTCACATCTGTAAACATGAAGAAGTTGTCCCGGCTACTAGGCTCTGGCACGTGAGGATCATTTATAGCCTTTTCTCACAGCAGCTCGAGTAATTAAATTTATCATTTTGATGGCGGATTGTAATCCAGAAAGGATTATGTGTTTATGAAACACATGTGAATGAAATTAAATTATATTCCGGTTTTAAATGTGGTTCTGATTACAGATAGCCAACGTGGGATTACACAAGTTTTTGTATTTTAAATAGAACCAGTTTTAAGGAAGATTAATTTGCTTTTTGGATTAAAAGAATTTCTTAATATGAAATTTGAATGGTATGATAATTAGATATAAGACTGTACAGAAATTGAAATCTACACGCTAATACTATACTCATAGTCACGCAATGCTGATGATGTTAACATTAATAATTTGAGAACAAAGTATAATAATAATACTTTGCACAGTTAGATGTGATATGAGCTAACTGATCTTTAGATTTAATCACTGTTGGTAGTGCGATTTATTGTAATGCTCTTTTCCTCAGTTGGGCAGAACAAACGTGGCAGACTTATTACTTACTTGTTAAGATGGCAAATTACAGTGAAAATTCTGATTTGGGTCATATATTCCAAGACATAGGCAGTAAATATCCACACCGGTGCAGTGACTGACTACACATTCACCTCAAAACATTAGATTCATCCGCGCTGGAGCCGGAGCACCGGATCACAACCCCGCGCACTGAAGATCATTCCGCTAGAAACTGAAATTCCAGGTTTTCAAACATAGAAGGAGATCAAAGAGCTAAAAGTCACGGACTGCAGCTTTGAATGATTTGGTTCCATAAAGCAAATTTAACATAGGCTTAGATCAAGTTTAGTCACTGTGGGAACTTATGCTGGAAACTAACCTGGTCTAAAGCAGACTAACTCAGGCCTCTAACACTGACCAATAAGAACACAATGATATTACCACTGACTCTCATATACTACTATTTGACTTTTTTATTTATTTATTATTTTTTATTTTTACATGCAGCCTTTCTCTCTGGTTTTATGACAGCTGTACCTTTTATAGTTTGCAGAACAGATCGCAGAACATTACAATCTAAAATTGCTCTTTAAAGCATTAAAATAGCTAAATTAAAAGTTACAATCACTGAATTAAAAATGAAAATAAATAATAAAGAATATGACTATATTTTAATTGCTATAAGAACGCATTAACTCATTTGAGCTTAGTAATTAGGACTGTGTAGCTAACATTTGATTTACCCATTACAATAGTCCCTTTACAGTCACTGCTATCATAAAAAATACACTTATACGTAGGTTTAAAATTCTACAAAAGACACATTTAATGTCCAACAACAAATATTTTACCAAAATGAATATTTTACTCAGAATTATTGCGCTCCTATTCGATTGTGCGCTGTCTGTTTAGCGCGCATGCGCGCAGCAGCACTCATTAACTCGCATAAGCCTCACGCACTCCTGACTCCTGACACAAAATAGATATGTTTGCATGACTTTCTGACATTTAAAGATCAAAAATATACCCGTGACATGTCACTTATGCACTGAGAAAAACACAACGTCTCAAATGCATTAAACAGCACAGATATATTCGCTGTTTGTCATGCTGGATCGACATTAAGGGCTGCTTAAAAATAAACGTGCACAACTTAGTGAGATTGTGTGAACTTAATTTGTCGTTTATGGAAGCGCTTTAACCCCGATTGATTTGTTAGGTTATTTCAGGTTAGGTTTTGGACATTAATCCCTTTTTATCCTCAGGTCTCTGTAGTTTTGTTGTGATGCGTCATATTCACGCGCAGCGGTGATGAGAGAACGCGCTCGAGACGCACCCTGCGTTCATTCGGAAGGGCTCTGTGCCCCAATCCCTTCAAAGGGGTTTACCATAGGGGTGTGCCATACTGCACATTTTGGTATCGATCCGATACCAAGTAAATACAGGGCAAGTATAGATACCGATACTGATACCGATACCGGTACTTTTCCTTTTTAATAACACACATTTAAATGTCCAATTACAGTTTGAAAATTAACAATAACTTATGTTGATATGACTAAAATATTACATTCACCTCAAAGCTATGTGGATATTATTTGCCTTTCTGAAAGGAGTTTGCAAGCAGAGCAGCCCAGAATATGAAAGCAATACATAAAGTTTTGTGTTAAGCATTTTCCTCCCATAGAAAAGAGTTATAAAGAAAAAAAAAAAAAAACTTAACGTGGCCTAATGCATTAAGAAAGTAATATTGAAAGGCCAACTCAGTATACTGATGATGCAAACTATATGCAGGCAAGCAGCCCAGTATATGAACGCAAAGTGCATGCATGTTAAGTGTTTTCCTCTGATAGAAAACCTTTATAAAGAAAAAAAAAACAAAAACAAAGTAGCTTAATGGTTGAAGACAGTATACTGTATAAAAAGGCCAAATTCTCTAAATTTAATGGGTTTGGCTTCCAGTCTCATCTGCTTCCAGCAATTTTTAACTGTACAAAACAGCTCGTTTTGCTACTTGCTTGGTATTGCAAACCAGTGTTGTAATTACCATATTATTTTAATGAATTGTCTTAATTATAAACACACATGGTGGATAGCACAAACAATTTTACCATTTATTGCACTGTTATTTTTCCTCATGATTTCCCAACCGTGCCTAATGAAGTGGAAGTCTCGCACATTCAGTCTATGAAAAAAGCTTACTTCCACATTGAAAAAGGTGAATAAGTTTGGTGCTGTTGTCACAGTAGTGAATTTCTACCGTTCCGTCTCTCGCTGTAGCCAATAATATCCACTCGCACTTGGAGCCGCTGAGTCACGTGATGGCAGAACAACAAAACACTAAAGCAGGGGAGGAGCAGTAATGTTTGCATACTACACGTGAAAAGCGCGGTATATAAACACACAGACATGTCTATTCTTTGTTTAATGTATTAAGCAATATATTAAGTGTAGAGGAGAGAAAATTAACCTAAAGTATCGATCTAATCAGGCTAGTATCGATCCAATACCGATACCAACATTGGTATCGATACTATCGATATTAGGATCGATCCGCCCACCCCTAGTTTACCCTCCGGAGTGAGAGCTTTGAAGGGTTGATGGGTGTAGGGGACCAAACAACTGTTTCTTGAAGTGCCCTTCTGCATCATCATATGGAGGCGCCGTCATCATGCAAAGAATCTGCGCAAAGGATCATGGGAGCCCGAAGTGTCCATCAGTTGTACCCCTCGAAATCCTTCATTCTGAAGGGCCCTTTGAAGTGGCTAGTTTTGAGCACTTCGGTTTGGAACGACCCTTCAATATGGCAGCCATGATTGTTTTCACTCCGAAGTGCTCTTCGGAGAGCGATATATCCTGTTTGGAACGCACCGATAGTTTAGAGTGGAGAAATCAATCTACATATAAAATATTGGTCACAGATTATTGGTCACTTTCTAAATAATAAAAGTATAGTGCGCCCAGTAGTAATTATATATAAATAAATCATTTTTTACCGATGCAAATACGTTAGAAACGATGCATCGCGATATAAATGCCAACTTGTAGCTGATGCACACTTTTTAAACCGATGCTTGAATATGGCGATATGAACATGAAGTGCCGATCAAATGCCCATTCACATGTTTGTGAAGGGGCATTTGATTTACATTTGAGAGAAACTGAGAAGATTGTAAACAAGGATACAAACTAGCCACTTTTCACTGAAAATTGCTGTAGTACATTTAAAATAGGCCATCTGTGTAATTCAAGTAGATTCAAT
>CM077240.1:34613352-34615852 GCA_039654775.1 Spinibarbus caldwelli | reverse complement strand
AAATAGTAAAGCACATTGAGTTAAACATGGAATTTATAGAAAAACCGAAGCAGTATTTTTGCAGTGTGTCATATTTTTAAACTCGTTAATATCTTTATTTTAAAGTAAATCAATCTTAGTCTCCGCATAAACTAATTAGTCGTTCATTAGTAATATGATGATGATGATGTTTAAGCCAGCAGTCTCCGGTTCCTCCGGTGGTCGGTGTATCTGATCAGCGCCGCGTGTTTCCGGTGTTTCCGGTGAGTCAGCGCGCGGCGCGGCGGACGGAAGATGGCAACCGAAGCGCCGCTGCCGGTGACCGGAGAACGGCCGCGAGCCCTGTGAGATGAACGAGAAGAGCTCAACACACGAGAAACGTCTCGCACTCGTTCGGTTCTGTCGCATTATCCCGCGCGTCGCGAGCGATCATCACCGGAGATCAGCTAACGTTATAAAGACTGCGGTTCACCGAAACACCGCGCTGACGTTATTCCATCTGTCCTGATCACGAAGAAGAAGAAGAAGAAGAAGAAGAAGGAAATATGAGGTAAGCGCGACCGTTATTATCCGTTATTATTATTAACGGTGCGAAGATGTGCGCGGTTTGGGATTAACGCGCCATTTATGTGAGTTTTTGGTGAAAACGGTTTTGACGCATCGCTCCTGTCAGCGGCGACGCGACGCATTCACCGCGTCAGTGTCGTGTATTGATGAGCGTCGCGGCTCACAGGGACGCGTTTCTCGTGATTGTGTGGAAACGGTGCGAAAGAAGCGCACGTTAACGGAGACGCGATGATCGCGCGCCTCTGCCGCGCTCTGATGTGTCACGGAGGGCGTGGTCAGCGCGGCTGTTGTCATGGTACCCGCAGCTGTGCGCGTGCCTGATTGGTCAAGGTGATCGATGCGGTGATGCTGTTATTATTGTTCTTAAATGTAAGGATCTGTCTTGCGTGTAAATCACTCTCAGAAACACAGAAAAACACTCATAACATTAGCATAATATTACATTTTTGCTTGATTACATTTTTTAAAAATTGAATTGTTAATGTGTTGTGCCTGCGTTTGATTGCCACTTTTTTTGTTCATCAATTTTATTACTTATGTCATAAGTCCATAAAAACAAAGCATAAAAAAAATCCAAAATAAATAAATAAAACATTTTGAATAAAAAATAATGATTACGTTTTATGAGTTAAACACTGAAGGGAACATTTGGGAACACTGAAGAGTTTGAGAAAAAAATATAAAACAAATTGCATTGGGCCCTAAAAATTTAATTTTTTGTTAAACTTCTAATATTTTTTTTTTTGTCACGTTATATAAATTTATGGTTTCAATTAACTAGACATGCTTGATTTTAGATGACATTAGAATTTGATTACTAAAATTTAATTTAACCATTAAAACCTAAAAAAACTGAATTGAGTATTTTATATTTTAGAGCTTGGCTTTGATTTGTATATATTTTCATTTCAAATATATATATATATATATTATATATATATATATATATATATATATATATATATATATATAATTTTTAATTGTATATTATATTTAAAATTGTATATGTATAATTTTTAAAATAATTTTTACTCACAATTTCTTCCCATTATAATATTTTAGAGCTTGGCTTTTAGGATTTGTATATATTTTCTTCTCCAGGTATAGGAATCACACTTTAAAATAAATAAATAAATAAATAAAAATAAATAAATAAAACAAATAATCCTAGTTTTCCAAGTGAATCTTGGTTCTTTAAATCGAGTTGTTTGGGAGTGAGTTAAAATAAGAAGTGTCTTGATTTGAGCTGTTTTTGGCTTAATTTCATGCTTGTTTTAATAATTTTCAGTGGTTTTGAGCTGGATCCGCAGATCTATAACTCATGTCTGTAGTATGAATACTCAGTGTGGGAGTTGTTTTGTGACATCTCCTCTCGCCGTGGCCTCATGGACAGCAGTGTCAGGTGTGTGGAGGTCGTAGGTCATCCATCCGATTTCCTGAACTGAATCTACAGTGAGAGTGAGTCAGATTCAAGTGAATCAGAAACTGTAATGATTCGACTCATTGCTTTCCTCCTGTCTGACTGGCAGATGAACTGAGAGCATTACTGTGTTAAAGAGATCGTTCACACTCAGAAATCATTTACTCGTTATGTCGTTCAGACCTGAATGACTTTATTCTGTGAATCACAAAAGATGATGTTGAGAGAAATCATTCAGGGTTTGATTTATCTGTACAGTGAAAGTCAATGGGGTCCAAAGTCATTTGGACTTTAACAGTCAATGAATGTCATTCAGGTTTGAACATGACTTTGAGTAAATGATGATTTTTAGGTGAACGGATCCATTTAATTCTAAGAAATCAGTGCCATTAATGGCATTTTCTTTATCAGACGCCGTTTAGAATTGGAAACAGTGTTAAACTCTTTAGGATTCAGGTAAGGGAGACTCTATCAAGCTGCTGTTTCTGGGTTTTGGTTAGTTTGGTGTGACTCAGATTCCTGCGCTTGATGTTC
>CM077240.1:34597566-34613252 GCA_039654775.1 Spinibarbus caldwelli | reverse complement strand
CAGCTGATAGTGAGCTTGACTCTCTCATACACACTGCAAAAAATGATTCTCTTACTTAGTATTTTTGTCTTGTTTTCTAGTATAAATATCTAAAACTTCTTGAATCAAGATGCATTTACTGTACAAGTAAAATGACTTAAGACATTAAGTCTTGTTTTCTGTAAAAAAAAAAAAAAAAAAAAAAAAAAAAATATATATATATATATATATATATATATATATATATATATATATATATATATTGTTAGTTTTTGCTTAAAACAACCAAAAATATCTGCCAGTGGGGCAAGAAAAATAATCTTGTTTATCCTTTGAATTAAGATTATTTTTCTTACTCCACTGGCAGATATTTTTGGTGGTTTTAAGCAAAAACTAACAAAACTTTGATAATCATTTTTAGAAAACAAGACTTAATATCTTTAATCATTTTACTTGTCAGGTAAATACATCTTGATTCAAGAATGTTTAGATATTTATACTAGAAATCAAGACAAAAATACTAAGAAAATCATTTTTTTGCAGTGCACTGACAAGAACTTTGGTGCACTCTTAAAAATAAAGGTGCTTCACGATGTCATAGAAAAACCTTTTTGTCTAAATGGTTCCATAAAGAACCTTAAACATCTGAAGAACTTTCTGTTTCACAAAAGTTTCTTTGTGGTGAAAGAAGGTTCTTCAGATTATAAAAAGATAAGAAAGAGATGGTTCTTTGACTGAATGGTTCTTTGTGGAACCAAAATGGTTCTTCTATGGCATCACTGTGAAGAACCTTTTAAGCACCTTTATTTTTAAGAGTGTGTAGAAACAATTTCCACTTAGAAACAACACTAAATGTCATAATTATCACAACGAAATTCAAGCAACATTAAATGAAACATGAAATATTGAATTAGAAAGATTGAAATAGTATTTTCTTGTAAAACGTACTCCATTAATCTTTTAATTGATCTTTTTTACAGTGTGATACAGTAACACCTGTCATATACAAACATTGTAAAATACTGCTTGTTCTTCACTATTTGTGAGTCAAGTCACCTTTGTTTGTATGGTGTTTTAAACAATACATTTAGTGTCGAAGCATTTTCACAGTAATAAACAGGAGAATATCAGTGTCAATGTTGTAAAATTCAGTTGTGAAACTAATGAAATGAGCGACTCTACAGAAGAAATTTGATTCAGTTTTGTTCTGATAGTGTCAGTGCAGTCATATCGATATTATTACTGAATATTAATTGTCTTTAAACCCCAGCTGATCAAACCAATCTCTGCGACACAGATTAAACAACAAAATTGGGTTTTGTTCCTCATAATTTCATTTTGTTGGTTTAGTGTGAGAAATATTTCATATAAACTACCACAGATGAACATATGATGAGAAATGTTTGATCTGAATCGTGTCATTCTTACCATTCACATTAACTGTGTGTTAAGTTAAGTTTCCTTTACTCAGCAAAGTCTGTGTTCACTTGCACTTGCTGCTTGATGAGAGTTTGTAGCATCAGTTTGCAGTCAAACACATGCAGGTTTCGTTCGCTCTGGTGCAGAGTTAGACGCTGGTTTTCTTTGGTTTGATGATTTCTGATGGTGACGAGCTTATGGAAGCTTATTTCCACCACAGGATAAAAATATAAAATCATTTTATCTCAAGTTCAGACTTTTTTTTTTCTCACAATTGCAAGGGTGTAGGTTTGATTTTGGCATTGCTGGGGACAGCAGACAACAGACATTTCATTGTTTGATCAAAATTATTGCTAGGAATAATTTAGTAGTGTGTGATATTGGTAGGATCACGTCAGAGCATCTCTACTAAACTCTACACTCTTGAAAATCATAACAAGCAATTTCTGATTTTGGAAACTATAGTTCTCTCCTTAAATATGAAGAGATCAAACAACAGATTAATGAGTTTCTCCAAATTTCACAAAAAGCTTATACAGGCACATCTCAAAAAATTAGAATATCGTGAAAAAGTTAATTTTTTTGTAACTTATTTCAAAAAGTGAAACTTTCATATATTCTAGATTCATTACATGTAAAGTAAAACATTTCAAAAGTTTTTTTTGTTTTAATTTTGATAAAAGTCAAAAATCCGGTATCTCAAAATATTAGAATATCTCCTTAGATCAAGCAAAAAAAAAAAGGCTTTGCAAAAAAGTAAAGTTCAAGTTCTTTAATGTATGTTCTTGTTCGGGGCTCCTTTAGCACAAATGACACTGTGCTTGTATGTTTCAAACACTTTGGCTCTTATATGTTCTTACTCTACACATCTATTAAATGTGCACAGTTTTCAAGCATATTTCTTTAACTTCTCAGGTAATATCAATAGTGTGATCTATTTCAGATGCAGCTGAAATTACAACAACAATGGTTACATACACATTTATTTAATTGTTCAAAATTATTTCTAGGGACAATTTAGTAGTCGCTGATGTTGGTAGGGACATGTCAGAGCGTCATGTTTATGTCTCACAATTCTGAGTTTACATTTCACGACTTGCAGTTGTGAGAAAAAGTCTAAATTGTGAGATGAAATCACAATTACCTTTTTTATATTTATATTCTGTGGCAGAATCATGCTTCCATACCAGACTGAGGTTTGTTGTTTGTTGTAGCACATTGATTGTTTAGAGACAAAGGTAGACATCCAAATGTCTTCATGTAGGAGATGCTGTGGTTTAGATGTGATGCTGATGCTGCAGACGCTACAGATCAGCTGCTGCTGTGATCAATAATGAGGTTATGAGTACAGTAGGACAGACAGATGATGCTTTAGCACTGCAGCGCTTCGGGACACTGACATACAGTCACCGATGACTGTTCTTAAAGAAACAGTTCAGCCAAAAATGAGAATTAGCTGAAAATGTACCCACCGCTTCATAGCATTGCATCAGTGTCTCAGCAATGGATGCTCTGCAGTGAATGGGTGCCGTCAGAATGAGACTCCAAACAGCTGATAAAAACATCACAATAATCCACAAGTAATCCACACCACTCCAGTCCATCAGTTAACATCTGGAGAAGACAAAAACTTTTTTTCTTTTCTGAAATGTTTTCGTTGGACATTCGTCTAATGTTTTTAAAATGTTGTTACTTGTTTCAGAACGTTCAGAGAGCATTCAAAAGGAATGTTCCCATAATGTTTGCAAAATGATTAAATGGAATATTCCCTTAATGTTAACATAACCAATATTAAAAAAAAAACATTCAATGTTTTGAACATTCAGAAATAGCATGTTCATAACTTAATGGCAATGTTAGCAAAAACATTTTTGCAAACTGGGATTATAGATGATGAATTTATCTTTTCAAGCTGTTATAACTGATGGACTGGAGTGCTGTGGATTACTTGTGGATTATTGTGATGTTTTTATCAGCTGTTTGGACTCTCATTCTGGCGGCACCCATTCACTGCAGAGCATTTATTGCTGAGACACTGATGCAGAGACACATTTCTACAAACCTGATGAAGAAACAAACTCATCCTAATCTCCTAATAAGCACATTTACAACTAATGTTCATTTTTAGATGAACTATTCCTTTAAAATCCTTAGAGGAATAAAAATAACAGAGCTGTAAAATCAATGGTTTCATTCCATAATTTGCCGTATTTCAAGATATTCATTGATAAAACTGTAGGTCAGTGAATTGAGAGAGTAGACACAGTCAGAAGAGAGACACAGGCAGTGATGCTGCAGGCTTTGTGCTACATCCCAGAGACTTCTGGGTACCATGGAGACGTGAGGCTGCTCAGCATCCCATAGACACACTAGCCAGGTCACCATGGCAACCACAGCACAGCCCGTGTCTCCTCTAATATAGAGTGACAGACTCAACAAACCTAACGTGAAGGGTGAGTGTGTGTGTGTGTGAGTGAGTGTGTGTGTGCTTGCGTGTGTGTGTGTGTGTGTGTGTGTCTGTGTGTGTGTGTGTGAGAGAGTGTGTGTGTGTGAGAGAGTGTGTGTGTGTGAGTGAGTGTGTGTGTGAGAGTGTGAGTGTGTGTGTGTGTGTGTGTCTGTGTGTGTGTGTGTGTGAGAGAGTGTGTGTGTGTGAGAGAATGTGTGTGTGAGAGAGAGTGTGTGTGTGTGAGTGAGTGAGTGTGTGTGTGTGTGTGTGTGCTTGCGTGTGTGTGAGAGAGTGTGTGCGTGGGTGTGTGTGTGAGTGGGTGTGAATGTGTGAGTGTGTGTGTGAGTGTGTGTGAGTGTGTGTGTGTGTGTGTGAGTGTGTGAGTGTGTGTGAGTGTGTGTGTGTGTGTGGGTGTGAGTGGGTGTGTGTGTGGGTGTGAATGTGTGAGTGCGTGTGTGTGTGTGTGTGTGTGTGTGTGTGTGTGTGTGTGTGTGTGTGTTTGATGCTGCAGATGCACGTCTGTGTGGAACTGACAGGGTAATTCCTGCTATTCCATGATTTAATCCACAGCAGAGAGCAGGTGCTCAAAGTCAGAAGTCACTGGAGAATCAGTCTATCATTCATTTGACCTGCTTTATTTGCAGATTCCAATGTGTTTAATGTGAAAGACCATTTCTGCCCTGGAATAAAAAAAAAAAAAAAAAAAAAAAAAAAGGTAATTGTGACTTTTAATCTCACAATTCAGACTTTTTTTTTGAGAACTGAGAGATATAAAATTAGAATTGTGAGATATAAAGTCAGAAATTGCCGGTTTGTATCTCATTTATAAACAGATGTAACAGCTGTAAAGCCGCTAAACGAGGTATTAAATAATTTTCTGTTTAGATTCATCCCTACAGATTGTGACAAGAGCTCAGCAGATTTACTTTAAACCAGATTCTGTTTCATTCTTATGGAGAATAAATGAGGCGCAATCCTGCGAAATAACACAGAAAACCAGGTTAAACCAGCAGTGAGTTCTGGTTTGGGTCTGTGGTTTATCTGGTCCGGATTCATGGGTCAGTTAAGTCACGTTTATTTCTATAATGCTTTATACGGATTACTATGGAAGCTTGTTTTCACCATGGGATAAAATTATTAATAATTATGTTAATAAATAAATTCATAATTACAACGTTTTGTCTCACAGTTCAGACTTTTTTTCTCAAAATTCGAAATTGCGAGATATAAACTAATTATTAATTGCAACTCACAAGTCTTTTTATTTTGTTTTATATAATTTTGTTTCCACCATGGAATAAAAAAGGGTAATTGCAAGTTTTTATCTCACAACTTTGTCTTTATTTCTCACAATTCACAAATTTCCCCTGTATTCTGAGTTTATATCTCAGAATTGCGAGAAAAAAAGTCAGAATTGGGAAGTAAAAAGTTTTATTTTTTATTATGCAACAATCTCTCATAGTTTGTTTCAAAGCAGGAATAAAAAGGAAAATAAGTGTTAATGTTGTAAAATTCATCAATTATGAAAAACTCAATTTCAGCTGTAAAGCAGCTCTACAGGAGACAATAGAGTCATTATTCAGATCAATTCAGTTTTCTGATCTGGCAGTGCTGTGAAATCCATAATAAAACTAAATATTAATTGTTATGGCTGCATAAGTCTGTCAGTTATGTGGTCAGCTGTAGGAAACTAAAACAGGCCTCAAGAGAGATGCGCTTTCACTGCTGGATCAGAGTTTCTGTGATTCTGCTGTAGAATCACAATCACTGCTGTGAATATTACACGAACAGCTGAAGTATTCACTGTCATCAGAGCTCTGTTATTTACAGTAAATCCTGATGATGAGCCGTTCTTTATTCAGGCCAGTGAAATGTTTCTGAGAGCGTGGAAACTCTGCTCAGTTCTCTGTGGTTCTGGATTTTTGCTCCAAACCAAAACTATGGTTTCTGCTTATGTAACGGTCAGAGTCATACTCTGTCGCTCTGTTCCTCGTTCTGTGAGTGTGTCAGGACTGTTTTCTTTGGCTGTAGATGAGCGTCTCAGACGGGTTTCAGCTGAATCTCAGTGTCTGATGTTTGCGTTTATGTGCTGTGATTTTCACCTGGAGGAGGATAAAACCAGTGAAAATTACACTTTTCTTTAGATTTCATTTAATGTGCGGGTGTGTGTTTGAGTGTGTGTATGTGTCAAGAGTGCAGCGTGTGTCGTTTGAGGTCATTCAGTCTCTCGATATTTTTATTATGTTTTATTGTAGTATTTTCTATTGCTATTTATTTATAATGCTATATTATAGCATTAGACTTTTTTTTCATGCATCTGGATTAAAAATGCAAATAAATGATATTTTTGAGATGATAACTGCATGGCAGTTGCTGAATTAAACATGCACTGCAGTCTGAAACATTTATAATTGCATGCATAAACGTGATGAATGATGCACTCACAAATAAACTGTACGAGCCTCTGCAGTGATGCTCTGTGTGATTCTGACATTAATGTTCTTGTGCATTCACTCAGTCTGACTGGAGGTGAAGGTCACATGACTGTCAGCACTCTCAGCAGCTGCAATGTAGTACAGCGTTTCACTGCAGCGTGATCTACAAGACGCTTCTTAGCATATTTTTCATGCAACTGGATTAAAAATCCAAAATACGGCACTCGCTGAATTAAACAGGCATTATAATGAAATCACGTGACAACACTGGAGTCCAAAACATGTTGCACATGCATAAACTGTACATGCATAAAGATGCATGATGCATTCACATATAAATCACAAATGTGTGTGTGAGTGTGTGTATGAATGTGTGTGTGTGTACCTGTTTTTCTATCCCGGTGGGGACTTAAACCTGAATACACACAGACTCATGGGGACTCGTGTCACGGTGGGGACCTAAATTGAGGTCTCCACGGGTAAAGAAGTTTATAAATCACACAGAATGAAGTTTTTTGAAAATCTAAAAATGCAGAAAGTCTCCTGTGAGGGCTAAGTTTAGGTGTAGGGTTGGTGTAGAGCAATAGAATATACGGTCTGTACAGTAGAAAAACCATTAC
Organism: Spinibarbus caldwelli; assembly: GCA_039654775.1. Lineage (NCBI taxonomy): Eukaryota > Metazoa > Chordata > Actinopteri > Cypriniformes > Cyprinidae > Spinibarbus > Spinibarbus caldwelli. The sequence goes on along the minus strand of CM077240.1, from coordinate 34,606,353 downwards.
GCCTATGAATGTCCCCACAAGGATAGCGAAACGTGTGTGTGTGTGTGTGTGTGTGTGAGAGAGTGTGTTTGAGAGAGAGAGTGTTTCTGCTCTAAACCTGCAGTGCATGCATCTAAAGTCTCTTATGAAAGTCTCATTATTGATGTGTTTTCCTCTGATCAGCAGGAATGCTCTTGAAAGCACAGCTTGTGAAATGATTTCAGCTGACGGGTTCTTCACTGATGGGTCATATATGTTGCATTACACCGTGTCCTAACTACACGAAACACGACAAGATTCCAGCAACAAACAGTTTGTATGTGCACACTAGACGCGCCCCGACAGAATCAATCAAATATCACAGCCAATCAGAAGCGTGTGTGGGCGGAGCCTCTCTGGAAGCGCACTGCACTCGCAATGAAATGGATACGTTTGTAAACTAATTTATAAATATTAAACCTTTTTAACATTTTTAAATGTACATACTGAATGACGGAAAACCATCTTTGTTATGGAATACACTTGTTGGTTCGTATTGAGTTCGCCGTTTAAACGTACATGTTTGCTTTAATTTATTTTCAAGATGTGACGTAAACTAACTGTTGTTGCTTTCAGTATGGGTATAAATGTCACGCAAAATGATATTCAAACTCACATTAGACACTTTTGGGATTGAATAAAGCACATAATCAGTACCTGAGATTATCTGCTGTTAAATAGTTTGTATGTTGTTGCTCCAGCCACGACATCGCAGAAATAGAAACCATTTCTAAAATAGAAATTTCACGTGTTGCTGTCGTGGCTAGTTAGGACAAAAACTCTGATTAACGTGGAAAAGATACCTTTTATTGCATGTCGTGGCGTTGCGTGTAGTTATGACACGTGTTAGACTGTGATTATTTACAGAAAGATGCTGCATGGAGCGGAATATGACGTCTTTACTCTTTACTCCATTCAGACCTGATTCAGTTCACCCAGAATCATCCTCCTGTCATCCCTCACATCACTGCAAACATGTATGACTTTCATCTTCTGTGGAACAGCAAAAGAAGGTATTTTGAAGAATGTTTCAGTTCCCATTGACATCCATTATATTTTTTGTCCATACTGTGGAACCCAAAACAGTTTGGTTGCTAACGTTCTTCATCAGGGACTGTGTTTGGAAGAGCAGACTGACACACTCGCACTAGTACACATGAAGAGTAACCGCGTCTCGAGCGTGTTCAGCCTGCGGCGGCGTTTATAATTTTAGCAGCACTGCACAGATGGGCTTGTTTTCCTCGTGTTCAGTGCTGATCTCAGACTCTCTCCTATGATTTCAGTCTGTTTCTCACGTTCTGGCCTTTAAGAGGAGTAGACTGGGGCAAGTTGTCACATGGTCTGGGTTTCAGTATCTCTGAGGTTTTGATTCAGTAGAATAGTCCAATCACACAAATGCTTGTTTTCCTCCAGCAGCGATTGTCTGCTATCATTTCAAACAAAATCGGTAGTTTTTTGTGAATTCTATTACTAAAATCTTCAACATATTTTAGTTTATTGGAAAACAATCTTTAGATGTTTTAAAGCAAATGTGAGTGGTCTTCTAGGGTGTTGTTATGCAGTCGTTAGGGTGTCCTGGGTGTTGCTATGTGATTTTTAGGGTGTTCTGGGGTTGCTATGTGGTTGTTTGGGTGTCCTGGGTGTTGCTATGTGGTTGTTTGGGTGTCCTGGGATTACTATGTTTTTTTTGGGTTGCTATATGGTTGTTGGGGTTTCCTGGGAGTTGCTATGCGGTCGTTAGGGTCTCCTGTGATTTGCTATGTGGTTGTTAGGGTGTCCTGGGAGTTGCTATGTGGTCATTAGGGTGTTCTGGGTGTTGCTATGCGGTCGTTAGGGTGTTCTGGGGGGGTTGCTATGCGGTTGTTGGGGTGTTATGGGGGTTGTTAGGGTGTTCTGAGGTTGCTATGTGGTTGTTGGGGTGTTCTGGGGTTGCTATGTGGTTGTTTGGGTGTCCTGGGGTTGCTATGTGTTTTTTGGATTGCTATGCGTTTTTGGGGTGTCCTGGGGTTGCTATGTGGTCGTTAGAGTGTTCTGGGGGGGTTGCTATGCGGTTGTAAGGGTGTCCTGGGTGTTGCTATGCGGTTGTTAGGGTGTCCTGTTGCTATGCGGTTGTTAGGGTGTTCTGGTGGGGGTTGCTATGCGGTTGTTAGGGTGTTCTGGGGAGTTGCTATGCGGTTGTTAGGGTGTCCTGAATGTTGCTATACGGTTGATAGGGTGTCCTGGGGAGTTGCTATGCAGTTGTTAGGGTGTCCTAGGTGTTGCTATGTGGTTGTAAGACTGTTGTGGGGGGTTGCTATGTGGTTGCTAGGACATTGTTGGTCTGGTATCAGGCGGGTTGTTGATGTAAGTGGCGGGCGATTGAGGGCAGTGTGTTTGCATGCATTGACCTGCTGTGTGTTCGGTTGTTTCAGCGAGCAGAGCATCTGTCAGGCCCGCGCCTCCGTCATGGTCTACGACGACACCAGCAAAAAATGGGTGCCGATCAAACCGGGTCAGCAGGGCTTCAGTCGAATCAACATCTACCACAACACGAGCAGCAACACCTTCCGCGTGGTGGGAGTCAAACTGCAGGACCAGCAGGTGCGTCTGCTCATCTAACACTACACTAACACTAACTAACCAGATCACTCACCACAATTCACCAGGGCCAGTTGCATAAACATAGCCACTATGTTAAGACTGTGCCTTAAGAAACAGTTTGACCAACCAGCAGTTAACCAAGAGGTAATCACTCTTACTTTTCTGACACAAATTGGGCCAGTCTGTCTTTTTGTAATAGACTTTAATAAGATATAACAGTTTTGTAACAGACTTTAATAAGTCTTTAAGAAAACAAATTAGATGACTAACTTTTTAAGACTAGTCTATGCAGTTTATGCAACCGGCCAGTATTTAATTCAAGACTGACTTACTTCTGCGCAAGTCAAGTCACAATCGTTTCTATGGCATTTTTGTTTCAAAGCAGCTTCACAGTAATAAACAGGAAAATAACGGTGTTGATGATGCAAAATTCATCAGTTATGAAACTAACTACAGAAGACAATAGTGCTATTATTGAGATCAATTCAGTTCAAGTTTTGTTCTCATCTGAACACAAAAGAAGATATTTTGAAAAATATCTCTGCTTCTAATAAGCATGAAAACACAAATATTGTGTATTTTTTAAATCTTAAAATAGTCCAGTATTACTACAAGATGCAAAACAATTGTTTTTTCACACACTGCTTTGTTTTGCTACCATATCATGTCTCTTCTTTCAGACTAGTGGAAACAAATCATACACATTGCACTTTATCTGTTTGCATCTGTAGATTTCAATCTTTAAAGAGGTTTTCCTCTTACATTCACCAAGCTTTACACAGGGCTTGACATTAAGCATTCTCATGTGGTTGTCCTTCATTTACTTGTCCGAGTATAAAAGTTACTTGCCCGGAGAGAATTTTTTTATTGTTTTTAATTGAGTTATAAATATAATTATTTATTGTAGTTATACAAAACACATTTAGTTTATTTAGTTAGATTTTTCTTTTTAAATAAAATAATAAAGTGTGATAACACTGTTATATTATAAATAAGTATTAATTACAAATATAATTATTTTATATTAAACTTAAAAATAAAATGCTAATATTTACTTCTTTTTTTATATATGAATTTTCAAACTTAAATTTAAAATTTTTTAATTAGTTCAATTTAATCAGACAATTAGTATAATAAGACATTTGGGCTGTTACCAAACAAATGAAATGAGTATCAACAAAAATCATTTTTGCAATGTAGGAAACACAGAAGTTGCATCTGAAGTGGAATAGATATATTTACCCACTGCTAATGCAGCTCTGAGGGACATGGAATGCTTTAATCTGCAATTACAAATGAATAAATAATGTTTTGATTCATAAAACGTTGAATACTGATATTTGAAATTATTTAAAAAATTTAAAAAAAAACTGTAAATGTGAAATTAAAACCACCAGTAGTTGGCATCAAGTCACTGTTAATAAGTGAGTCATTGCGACTGAACCGAATCATTTAAAGGTTGATTCATTCAGGCACGAAACGCCGTCATGTTGCTTAGAGACGCAAAACAGCGCTGTGGCTGTGTTTAGAATGATTTTTGTTGGTGAAACAGAGCAGAAACAGGCAATATGGTGTCTAAAACGGAAGTCTCTTAATGTTAACTTCTTGTTTATTGAACTGTTGCATAAAATCACATTTGTAATCATGATAGTTTTTGGAGCAAAAAAAAAAAAAAGGACGCTCGATCTTCGTGTGAAACTATATGAAATTATATAAATATATACATTTTCTGCTCCCATATCTTGAATTTTCTGATCATTCTTCATGCATTGTAATACTGAATCATGCAGTGAAAGAACGCACTCGCACGTGAGCTAGTCTAACCTAGACGACTTTACGTGATGTATGCGTGCACTCTGTAGGTGTGTTTTGTTTGATTCTTGCAATACACTCGTTAAAACAATTACGAAATTATCGCAAACGATAGATATCGCACACCCCTATAACAAAGGCTATATCATAAATAAATGCAGTCATTACTGTTTTTGGTATTGACTTTTTCAAGTTACTTGTCCGATTGGGCAAGTAAATTTCTCTTTCACTTGCCCGTCCAAAACATTCACTTGTCCCGGACAAGCGGACAAGCGTTAATGTCGAGCCCTGCTTTACAGATTTATTTCTCTCTATATATTCTGAAGGTTTGTTCATATTTCATTCACACTGATTTATACAACATTTCACTCTTAAAAACATGGTGAAAATGTGTTTGTTTTCTGTCTGTTGACAGTATTTAAAAAGAGAAATCTAGAATCCCCTCTGAAAAAACCTTCAACTCTGATATGAAATCAAAATCAGACAAGGATTTTGAACCTGACATAATTTAGTGTTTAGATTTTTGTGCTGGAAATGTATGCAAATGAGTGCATATTTAATTAGACAGCCTCATTTGCATATTCAAACACAACATTTCGGAAAACTTGTAATATAAAAAATGTTTGCAATTCTGAATGTAATCAATCCCCCAGTGAAGTTTGGTGATGTCTGTTACGTTTGTATCTTACTCGCCTGTAGTGTTTCACCTACTCAGTAATAAACACTCGTTATCAATATAAAACACTCGTACAGTGAGGGGATCATATTCCTTACATTCATAATCAACACAAATATCACTCATTCATTAGTTATGTTTCTATCCAAAATTACGAATTAAACTTATGCGCAAAATTGGAATATCGCATAAAACGTTTGCGAATAAAGCACCGTTTCCATCCAGCGAGTCAAAGAGAGCAAAATTGTTACTTTCTGATTAACTTGCGCTAAATATCACAAAGAAAAACTAAATATTTCTTTTTTGATGCGCATGAAGGAATTTATTCGGTAAAAGTGTTTCCATCATGGTTTATGCACGTTTTCTTACCAGATAAGAAATTTATCCTACTTAGTTGAGCGCATAAGTTTTTTATGTGCAATTTTAGAATTTATGCGCATCTTGGCGTTTCCATCTGGCGTTTTTTTATGCGATATCCCAAAATGCACATAAAAATAGGTGGATAGAAACATAGCTATTGATTTTCACTATAGTCAGAGTGATACTGAAGAGCCTGAGCACACTCTGACCTCTGACCTCAGGTGGTCATCAACTACTCCATCGTGAAGGGGCTGAAGTATAACCAGGCCACACCCACCTTCCACCAGTGGCGTGATGCGCGGCAGGTGTATGGACTCAACTTCGCCAGTAAAGAGGAGGCCACCACCTTCTCCAACGCCATGCTGTTCGCCCTCAACTTGCTCAGCAGCCAGGACGGAGGTACCAATCACTAATAACTACAATTAAAATAAAGCGTCCTGAAGAGAAAATCCTGGCCTTACTCTTACATAAGCAGTGACGTGTCTCTCACACACACACACACACACACACTCACTCACTCACTCACTCACTCACACACACACACTCACTCACTCACTCACACTCACTCACTCACTCACTCTCTCACACTCTCACTCGCTCACTCGCTCACTCACTCACTCTCTCACACACACACTCACTCACTCACTCACTCTCTCACACTCTCACTCGCTCACTCGCTCACTCACTCACTCTCTCACACACACACTCACTCACTCACTCACTCACTCACTCACTCACTCACTCACTCTCTCACACACACACTCACTCACTCACTCACTCACTCACTCACTCACTCACTCACTCACTCTCTCACACACACACTCACTCGCTCACTCACTCACTCACTCACTCACTCACTCACTCACTCACACACGCACACAATCACACACACACGTTTGTTTTTGTGAATTGCTAGGACTCTCCATAGGCGTAATGGTTTTTATACTGTACAAACTGTATGTGCTATTGCCCTACACCAACCCTACACCTAAACCTACCCCTTACAGGAAACTTTCTGCATTTTTACTTTCTCAAAAAAAAAAACTCATTCTGTATGATTTATAAGCCTGTTGAAATATGGGGACATGGGGCAATGTCCTCATAAGTAGGGATGCATGATATTATCGGACCAGTATCGGAATCGGCCGATAATGGATTTAAATGTAAATATCGACATCAGCCCGATATGAAAAATTATGCCGATATGTTTTGCCGATAAGAGTAATACATTACATGACATGTGCTCAGGGTGTGCTAGCGATTAGATCATGTCAGCAGAGTGGCTCATTCTTGAAACAAAGTTTTGCCTGAATGACTATTAGATTCACTTTTGGATCGCTGCATTTAAACTAAGAATGCAGTACAGAATGACGCGATCGGTCTGTGATAGAGTAAACAGTAATAGCATGTGCAGCGGCAGCCTCCCCGGGTCCTAATGCCCGTTCGGTAAAGAGTTTTAATTCCGTAGGGGGTACTGTTGGCCTACTTCTAATAAAATGAAAGCAAAATACACAAATAATATTTAGACTGTGTTTCTGATTAAACAAAGCAGTAATTGATGCCATAAAATCATGAGTATGTATTGATTTTAAGTTCAGAAGCTAACTTGCATGAAAAAAACAACGTCACTTAAATTAAATAATTTTATAGTCAAGTCACCTTTATTTATATAGTGCTTTTAACAATACAGATTGTGACAAAGCAACTTTCCAATATCAAAATAGAAAATAGTGTGTCAATAATGTAAAATGACAAGATTAAACACTCAATTTTCAGTTAAAAGCATTTCATTATTGAATTCAGTGATGTCATCGTCCAGCTCAGTTCAGTTCTAATAGTATCTGTGCAATCAAGTCAACGATATCACTGGAAATTAAGTGTCCCCAACTAAGCAAGCCAGAGGCGACAGCAGCAAGGAACCAAAACTCCATCGGTGACAGAATGGAGAAAAAAACCTTGTGAGAAACCAGGCTCAGTCGGGGGTCAGTTCTCCTCTGGCCAGACAAACCAGCAGTTCAATTCCACCTGCAGCAAAGTCAGATTGTGCAGAGGACTCATCTGGTTCCCGAGGTCTTGTCCCGATGGCCGTGTAGGTGACGAGGTCTTCACTGGGGATCAGTCTCTGGGGGTCATATAGGTGTCCTGATCTCCGCTGACGTTCAGGGCTGTAGAGGTCGTCTCTAGGTGCTGATCCACCATCTGATCTGGATACGGACTGGATCTGGGTGACTACAGTGACCTCAGAATAAGAAAGAAACTGACTAATATTAGCGTAGATGCCATTCTTCTAATGATGTAACAAGTACATTGGGTGTTATGGGAAGTGTTCTGGGTTCCGGTTGACCTAATTAATGCAGCCTAACAATCCTTTAACGGATTTGAATATTAGGATCGTATTAGTGTGTTATGTGTACGCCAGGTTAAAGAGATGTGTCTTTAATCTAGATTTAAACTGACAGAGTGTGTCTGCCTCCCGAACAGTGTTAGGTAGATTGTTCCAGAGTTTGGGTGCTAAATAGGAAAAGGATCTGCCGCCCGCAGTTGATTTTGATATTCTAGGTATTATCAAATGGCCAGAGTTTAGAGAACGCAGCGGACGTGAAGGTCTATAATGTGATAAGAGCTCGCTCAAGTACTGAGGAGCTAAACCATTCAGGGCTTTATAAGTAATTAATAAGATTTTAAAATCTACAGTGGGGCAAAAAAGTATTTAGTCAGCCACCAATTGTGCAAGTTCTCCCACTTAAAAAGATGAGAGAGGCCTGTAATTTTCATCATAGGTATACCTCAACTATGAGAGACAAAATGAGAAAAAAAAATCCAGAAAATCACATTGTAGGATTTTTAAAGAATTTATTTGCAAATTATGGTGGAAAATAAGTATTTGGTCAATAACAAAATTTCATCTCAATACTTTGTTATATACCCTTTGTTGGCAATGACAGAGGTCAAACGTTTTCTGTAAGTCTTCACAAGGTTTTCACACACTGTTGCTGGTATTTTGGCCCATTCCTCCATGCAGATCTCCTCTAGAGCAGTAATGTTTTGGGGCTGTCGCTGGGCAACACGGACTTTCAACTCCCTCCAAAGATTTTCGATGGGGTTGAGATCTGGAGACTGGCTAGGCCACTCCAGGACCTTGAAATGCTTCTTACGAAGCCACTCCTTCGTTGCCCGGGCGGTGTTTTTGGGATCATTGTAATGCTGAAAGACCCAGCCACGTTTCATCTTCAATGCCCTTGCTGATGGAAGGAGGTTTTCACTCAAAATCTCACGATACATGGCCCCATTCATTCTTTCGTTTACACGGATCAGTCGTCCTGGTCCCTTTGCAGAAAAAC
>CM077240.1:34465066-34592566 GCA_039654775.1 Spinibarbus caldwelli | reverse complement strand
AGCTCAAACAGCAGAGTTCCAGATGCCAAAATAAGACTTTATTAGACAAAGTAATAAAGCTGAGAAGACAGCTGCCACATCCACTGCCTCTGAGTCTTTGTGTGTTCACACATCCTTTTTATACCTTTCACTAACCAAATTTGGCAGTGCCAGTTTTTTATTGGTTGCTCTTGTCTGGTTTTGCTACAATTACTTACCAGCCCACTTGACCCATTTTTAATGGTGGAATTTGACCAGATCAGCCATTTTTTAAGAATGTTACATCAAAATGGTTACATTAAATCTGTTTACTCTGGAAATTCCCACAGCTCATAGAGTTATTAAGCTCGTTGGTACACTCCAATGGAAAAACACCAGTATTCAAAAGTCAACACAATAGACTCTCTGTACCTTCCCAAGAGACAGTAGTTATTTTGTATCAATTACAACCTTAAAAGTATCCCCCTTAAATTCCATTCCCACACACCAGTACTGCCCAGTGGATGGCCTCTTATATTTCACAATCTGTATTTAAGACATCTAGTATTGGAATAGTTCAACGTATTAATCAGTATATTGATTGCTTTCATGATCATACATCATATTTTAAGTAAGATAATACCATATTCAGTAAATATCGAGTAAAATTACACAATAATTGCAGGAACTGTTAGTGAAACAGCAAGACCAATGCAAACAGATTTCTATGTGTTTGTTCATTTCTATCTGATGTGATCATGATCTGTCTTTATAAAGCTTTCTGGTGGCTTTATTTCATTAGTTAGTTGTTTGCATGTAATTTCAGATTCAAACTATTCAGAAGCATTATAGTTAATAGTACAAGTCAAATCACCTTTATATCTATAACGCTTTATACATTACAGATCATGTCAAAACAGCTTCGCAGTGTTAAACTGGAAAATATTGATTCAATGATGGTTCAGAGATCAGTTCAGAGTTCAGTATTTATTCAGTTTTGTTCAGTAACTGAGTGCAAAGATGCACAGATGCAAAGATCATCATAACTGATGAACCATCATTAAATCATTATTTATATTATAAATGGTTCAGTTCAGCTGTGAAGCAGCTCTGGAGAAAACAATGATCATCAGCTCCATTCGTCTTCTAAGAGCTTAAACAAACACTAGTGTGTGTGAGTGTGTGAGTGAGTGTGAGTGAGTGTGAGTGAGTGTGTGTGTGTGAGTGTGTGTGAGTGTGTGTGAGTGTGTGTGTGTGAGGGAGAGAGTGTGTGTGAGTGAGTGTGTGTGTGTGTGTGTGTGAGGGAGAGTGTGTGTGTGAGGGTGAGTGTGTGTGTGTGAGGGTGAGTGTGTGGGTGTGAGTGTGTGTGTGAGAGTGAGTGTGTGTGTGTGTATGAGGGAGAGTGTGTATGTGTGTGTGTGTGAGGGTGAGTGTGTGTGTGTGTGTGTGTGTGTGTATGTGTGTGAGGGAGAGAGTGTGTGAGTGAGTGTGTGTGTGTGTGTGAGGGAGAGTGTGTGTGTGGGTGAATGTGTGTGTGTGAGTGAGTGTGACTGTGTGTGCGTGCGTGTGTGTGTGTGAGGGAGAGTGTGTGTGTGTGTGTGTGTGTGTGTGTGTGTGTGTGAGGGTGAGTGTGTGTGTGTGTGTGTGTGTGTGTGTGTGTGTGTGTGTGTATGTGTGTGAGGGAGAGAGTGTGTGAGTGAGTGTGTGTGTGTGTGTGAGGGAGAGTGTGTGTGTGGGTGAATGTGTGTGTGTGAGTGAGTGTGACTGTGTGCGTGCGTGCGTGCGTGTGTGTGTGTGTGTGTGTGTGTGTGTGTAGTGAGGGAGAGTGAGTGTGTGTGTGTACTTGGTATTTATCACATTATGGGGACCAAATTTCCCCACAAGGATAGTAATAACAGTAAATTTTGACCTTATGGGGACATTTTTTTTGGTCCCCATGAGGAAACAAGTTTATAAATCACACAGAATGGAGTGTACTGAAAATCTGAAATAGCAGAAAGTTTCCTGTAAGAGGTAGGTTTAGGTGTAGGGCAGGGGTCTGCAACCTTCAATGTCAAAAGAGCCATTTTGGCTACTTTCCCACCGAATAAAATTCATGTGGAGCCACAAAATATTTGATTCCCAAATAAAAATAACATGGCATATAGCTAAAGTTTTATGTTTAGTTATGTTACAGGGCAGAGGAGTAGCAGTCATTTCAGAAGTGAGGGGGACAGAAATGTCAAATGTAATAATAATAATAATAATAATAGGCCTAATAATGTTTATTTGTTTATGTCTAATTGGCAAAAAAAAAAAAAAAAAAACTTTTCTTATCTCTTACTTTTAATTGGCTAAGAAATAAAATACTCTGCTGGACAATAACCAATCATTTGTCTTCTATATTATTTTTGCTATATATTTTACTAATGACAATTTTATGGTTATGATTGTATAATCAGTATAATAGTTTATATACTACAAACACTTTTTCCATTTTTATCACAGAATAAGGCAGAAAATATACTTTATAGCTTCTGTACTGTAATTAATGCTTTGTCAATTACCACTGTATCATTCATATAAAAGACTTTATAAACACATAAACCATATATTGTCGCAATCTTTTATTGTCTTCATGTTTCATCAGTTAAGGTTTATGCTTGCTATTCAGCTTAGCAACAGCGATAGCGGGATGCCTTTGTGCACATATTACTTCTATCATATGAGTCTGTTTTGGACTTTCTGCACGAGAGCGTCCTCCGGCTTCGAGTATGAACGAAACATGCAGCGCATGAGAGATGTTCAGCGCTCCGTGATGTTCACATCGTTTTGGATAATAATAAAATGTATCCAAAATGGTGTGACTATCGTGTCTCTTTCAATCTAAATCTAGATTCACATTGGCCCTTGAAAACCTCTGAGTGAACACACTTGCCCAAAAAATGTGCAGGGGAAGAGTTTAGATTTTATTAATAGTCGGGGGGACACCTCTCCCGCGTATTGTACACCACGCTACAGAGAGCCACCGCAGAGCGATGAAAGAGCTGCGGGTTGCCGACCCCTGGTGTAGGGCAATAGCACATACAGTTTGTACAGTATAAAAACCATCACGCCTATGGAGAGTCCCCGTAAAAAATGGAAACCTGTGTGTGTGTGTGTGTGTGTGTGTGTGTTAGATGGGTTTAGGTTCCAGTGTTTTGGTGAAACACGATCATGAGGAATGGTTCTGTTTTCATGCCTCGCAAACGTGTGTTTCTGTCATGAACGCTGCAGTTAATGTGAACTTACCAGCTGACTGACACACACCAGCGCTCAAAACACTGCAGTCACTAGATTTCAATTAAAGATTTGATCACAAATACAGTAAAAACTGTAAAATTGTGATATATTATTAGAATGTAAAACAGCTGTTTTCTATGTGAATATCTGTTAAACTGTAATTTATTTCTGTGATGCGCAGCTGAATTTTCAGCATCATTACTCCAGTCTTCAGTGTCACATGATCCTTCAGAAATCATTCTAATATGCTGATTTGCTGCTCAAGAAACATTTCTGATTATTATTATTATTATTATCAATATTTAAAACAGTTGAGTACATTTTTTCATAATTCTTTGATGAAAAGAAAGATCCAAAGAAAATTAATCTAAATTAATATTTTTATTTAGCAAGGATGCTTTAAATTGATCAAAAGTGATGATAAAGACATTTATAATGTTACAAAAGCTTTCTATTTCAGATAAATGATGTTCTTCTGAACTTTCCATTCATCAAAGAAACCTGAACAAAATTCTACTCAGCTGTTTTCAACATAATATTAATAATAATAATAATAATAATCAGAAATGTGTCTTGAGCAGTAAATCAGCATATTAGAATGATTTCTGAAGATCATGTGACACTGAAGACTGGAGTAATGATGCTGAAAATTCAGATTTAAAATCACATTCAAATATAAAACAGTTATTTTAAATAGTAAAAATATTTCAAAATTTTACTGTTTTTGCTGTACTTTGGATCAAATAAATGTGGGCTTAGTGAGCAGAAGAGACTTCTTTAAAAAACATAAAAAATATTATTGTTCAAAAGCTTTTGAGTATATATATATATATATATATAATATGTATGTATATATATATATATATATATATATATATAGTGTAAAGTTTCAACATTTATAGACATTTTGTGGATTTTTGAGTAAACATGAATGCAGATTTGCAGAATATCACACACACACACACACACACACACACACACACACACACACATTGAATCTGTGACACACATGATGTTGCCGTCATGTTCCTCAAACTGTTCATGGTCTCTTTCAGGTCCAGCTGTTCAGCGTCAAGTCCAGAACGGGCCGAGTTCAGAAGAGCTGGAGGTCCAGAGACGGTGGGCCACACACACACACACACACACACACACACACACACACACACACAGACAGACAGACAGACAGACAGAGAGCTATGATATCTCACTATAAATGAACTGTACTGTATAAATCACATTCACACACAAGTCTTTAACTAGATCCCAATAAAAGCAGGGTTTTGTTCAGAACAGCACATATTTATCAAACTGATCTCACTGCAATATGGACACTGTCTTATCAATGTTGAAAACAGTTGTGCTGCCCAATATTTTTAGGGGAAACTGTGATACATTTTATTTTTCAGGATTCACAGATAAATAGAAATTTCAAAAGGAAGAGCATTTATTTGAAATAGAATCTTTTGTAACATTATAAATGTCTTTACTGGCACTTTTGATCAATTTAATGCATCACAGATGAATAGAAGCGTTAATTTCCACTAATATATGAATCAGCACAGCTGTTTTTGCTCTGATGCGGTCAGTGAAACACACACACAGTCGCCCTCTGCTGGCCACAGGAAGCAGCAGCTGTTCTGCCGTCCCATCATGCATCTGGAAAATTGCTCTCATACGCTTCCCGCATCAGGAAACTCAAGAGCATCTGATCGATTCTCATCATATCGCTGTCAGACTCATTATTAGATCAGACATGAAACACGGCACCATGTTCCCAAAAATACATTAATACTTCTATTCATCAAGGATGCATTAAATTACTCAGAAGCAGTGTTGGGGAGTAACTAGTTACATGTAACTAAATTATGCAACTTAATTACAAAATAAATGTAACTGTAATCAGTTACAGTTACTGAGAAAAAATGTGTAATTAAATTAGTTACTTATGAAAATGTTAATGATTACAAAGAGAGTTACATCTGAATATTTTCACACACATACAGATTTGATTGATTTCTTTCCCAAATTGCATTAACTGCTTTAAAATATGAGACAGCAATTTTTAGGACACAAAATAAAACGCATAACTGTTTTAATTTCTGTTTGGGTTTATGTTTATGCTTTATTTTTTTAAGATTAACTGTTTTTTTTTTTTTCCCAAGGCTTTGTTAGATGCCAGTGTTTGCTGTCATAACTATGCAAAGATTTGATTTCAGAAACAGTATTAAACTATTTCTTGTTATGATTTTAAATCTGTATTTAACCTCGGAACGATCTCAAAGTAAAAAGAGGAGCTAAAGTCTAATTTTGTGGTGGCTGTGCTTTAAAATGAAACTATTATAATCTTAATTAAAGTAAGGAAGTATTCTGAAAGTCTGACAGTAATCAGTGTTGAGTTCTGTAAGCTTATTCCTGCCTGCTTTAAATGTTTCAAAATGATTAACAGTTGAAAACATTTGTTAGAAATTTAATAATTAAAAAGAAATCAAATGTAATAATTTATTAAAGTAATTGAAATAGTTACACTACTTATTACATTTTAGATAGAGTAACTTGTAATCTGCAACCGATTACATTTTCAAAGTAACCTTCCCAACACTATCAAAAGTAACATTTAGAATGTTACAAAGATTTCTATTTCAAATAAATGCTGTTCTTTTGAACTTTCTATTCATCTGTGAATCCTGACAAATAAAATGTATCACAGTTTCCACAAAAATATTGTGCAGCACAACTGTTTTCAACACTGATAATAATCAGAAATGTTTCTTGAGCAGCAAATCAGTATATTAGAATGATTTCTGAAGGATCATGTGACACTGAAGACTGGAGTAATGATGCTGAAAATACACAGAAATAAATTACAATTTAACACATATTCACATAGAAAACAGCTGTTTTACATTCTAATAATATTTCACAATTTTTACTGTAGTTTTGATCAAACAAATGCAGCCTTGAGCAGAAGAGACTTCTTTCAGAAACATTAAACCTCTTGACCGTTAGTGTGTGAGTGAGGTGTGTGTGCAGTGCATGATGGGTATGTCAGCGTGTGTTCATGTGTGTATTTAATCTCCGCAGGCAAATGGAAATGCAGCAGCAGCAGATGCAGGCTCATATCGAGCGGGAGAGACGATCGTCCAACTCAGGTCAGACGCCACGACTGAAACACTGACCTGTTATTGATCTGAATAATGACACTGTTGTCTTCTGTAGAGTTGCTTTACAGTTAAAGCATCACGTGATTTGTGTGTGTTTTCCCAGGTTCCCCGTTTCAGAGTCACCCTGTGGTGCTGTCTGTAGCTCCTCCCATTGTGGCTCCGCCTCCTCTGTCGATGGGCGGTCCCTGTCCCCCTCCTCCTCCCCCACCCGGGCCGCCGCCCCCTTCGGCCGGAGCACCGCCCCCTCCTCCGCCTCCTCTGCCTGTGGGCGGATACGGGGGGCACACCCAGGACGATAGCCAGGCCCCCACGGGTCTGGCCGCTATGATCGCCGGAGCCAAACTGCGCCGTGTGCAGCGGGTGCGACATCATATAAAATTATATTTGTAGAAACAATATATTGTAGGTTTATGCATATAATATACAAATGCTGAAATAATTTAAGACTCGATTACGTCATTCGCGGTGTTTAGCAGAATCATTTCCAGACAACGGCAGTTCATACTGGCTGCCAACATGATCAAAATCCCCTTCAGATTGTATTTTATAATAATAAACGTTCACTGAAAATCTCATGTGTAGTCATTTCTACTACACAAAAATTAAGGACATCCATGGAACCACTAAGGTTCATTATAGTGAAAAAAGGTTCTTCTGATGACTAAAATGTTCTTTACTCTAAGAAATAAATGTTTTTTTTTTAAGAACTGATCACCGAAAGGTTCTTTAGGAGCCAAAAACGGAACCTCTGGCATTTCTGTGAGAAAACACACATCTGGAGCCTTTATTTTTGAGTCACTACACTGATGAGTTTGAGACTGTGAGTCAAAAATAAAATTCAAAATAAACGTTTATGTTTACATAATGTATGAGTGTGTACTGTGTATATTATATATATATATATATATATATATATATATATATATATATATATATATATATATATATATATATATATATATATATATATATATATACACACACACACATACATGTATATATTAAGGAAAACTATGTTATATTTATATATAAAATATTTATATTTATTAGTGCTATCAAACGATTAATCACATCCAAAATAAATATTTTTGTTTACATAATTTGTGTGTGAAAACATTTACATCTGTATATTTATATTCATAAATTTATATCATATATAAATACATTGAATATATAAACATAACATATTTTTCTTAAATATATACATGCATTTTTGTGTATTTATATATACATAATAAATATACACAGTACACACACATATATTATGTAAACAAAAACTATTTTGGATGCGATTAATTGCGATTAACTGTTTTACAGCAAAAATATTTCTAATATAAATTATATACAAGTATAAAAATATATACATACAAATATTTTTTAAAATATATGCATATTTATATATACATAATACATAAACACAGTACACAGACTCCACTGTTCACACTGAACGCTCTTAAAAATAAAACTCCTTCATTGGCACTGATGGTTGCTTGAACATCCTTTAACATTTATGGTATTTTTCAATTGCACGAAAGATTCTTTACAGTGGAAAAAGGTTCTGACTTTAAAAGATAAAAAACCCTTTATGCACACTTTACTTTTAAGAGTAAACAACCCAAACTCCAAAAACACTTTCTCACAACTCACGTGAAAAATGCACAAAAAACATTCCCAAAGAGGCCAATAATATCAATGAAAGTAGCAAAACAAAAAAACGGAGGCGTGTGATCATCAGATAATGTGTTTGTGTTGATGTTTGTCCGCAGCCGGAGGACAGCTCTGCGTCCGGAGCCAAAAACGAAGCCAACCGGACCAGCGGAGGAGGAGGAGGCCTGATGGAGGAGATGAACGCGCTGCTCGCTCGCAGGTCAGAGACAACACACATAACACACTGAGAATAAATACACATCAATAAACACACACACTTTACTTCTCATCACAGACGGAAAGCAGCAGACGAGAAGAAGGACGGAGAAAGCCAAAGCGTGAGTACAGAGCTGATGGAGATCACTGTGTGTGTGTGTGTGAGTGTGTGTGTGTGTGTCTGTGTGTGTGTGAGTGTGTGTGTGTCTGTGTGTGTCTGTGTGTGAGTGTGTGTGTGTGTGTGTCTGTGTGTGTGTCTGTGTGTGTGAGTGTGTGTGTGTGTCTCTGTGTGTGTGTATGTGTGTGAGTGTGTGTGTGTGTGTGTGTCTCTGTGTGTGTGTGTGTGTGTGTGAGTGTGTGTGTGTGTGTCTGTGTGTGTGAGTGTGTGTGTGTGTCTCTGTGTGTGTGTCTGTGTGTGAGTGTGTGTGTGTGTGTGTGTCTGTGTGTGTGAGTGTGTGTGTGTGTCTCTGTGTGTGTGTGAGTGTGTGTGTGTCTGTGTGTGTCTGTGTGTGTGTGTGTGTGTGTCTGTGTGTGTGAGTGTGTGTGTGTGTCTCTGTGTGTGTGTGTGTGTGTTTGCTTTCTTGATGTTTATCGGCTAATTGTGCTCGATTTTCAATGAAGTTTTTATTTTATTTTTTTTTTTAAATTAGTTTATATAGCACATTTCTCATACACAATGGTAATTCAAAGTGCTTTACATAAAAGGAATTAAAATAATCCAAATTTTTTTTCAATTTAAATTTTTAAAAAATGATTTAAAATGAATTAAAACAGTTAAGAATTAAAAGTGATTATAAAAGCATTTATGTATATCAAAGATTTGATACACACACATTACAGATACACATTATTGATCTGAATAATACATGATACAGACACATCTTGTGTCGCAAGTAAAAGTGTATCTTGATTTAAAGATGTTTAGATATTTGCACTGGAAAACAAGACAAAAATACTGAGGAAGAACATGATTTTTTACATTGTTGGAAGATTTGAACATGAGAAAGTGCAGAATGTAAGACATAAATATTAATATTGTAACTTGCAGTGTAAAAATAATAAAATAATTATTAGGCCTGTAATTACCATATATATATATTTCACAATAAAAACAAAACATTTAATGAAAAAGATGTAAATATTTTATGTGTGCCCTAGTAAAAAAGTAATATATTTAAAATACATTTATTTCATACTAAGTATAGTTCAAATCTATTAACATATTTACTGACAGATAACTCGAGACTTACTGATATTAAAATTATAATTAAACATTACTTGCATATTACTTGTGCACAATGCACATTTCTTAATATTAAGTCTAAAATGTGTTTTAATGTCACTTTTGATGAGGATTGTATGATCTTTGAATAATATCAGACAAATGCAAAATAGTTAAAGTGTACCTAAAGTAGTTCCAATATACTAAGTATATATTTAATTGTACTTAAGCACTACTTCTGCACAATTAAAGTGCATTAAGTACTAAATTAGTTGTTCCGATTTAGCAGACTTTAAGTATACCAGTTTAGTATACTAAAAGTACAATTGCAGGACATTTTATTAAGTACATAAATCTAAAAATGTATTTGTAGTATACTTAGCATGAAATAAATGTATTTCGGTGTATTTGTTTTTCACTAGGGTTAACTTGCATGTATTGTGGGCTTTGAGTGAATGTTTGAGGTGTAAAGACGGAGGAGTGTGTGAAAGGCTGTTGTTTTCTGGGAATGATTCTACTGTG
Organism: Spinibarbus caldwelli; assembly: GCA_039654775.1. Classification (NCBI taxonomy): domain Eukaryota; kingdom Metazoa; phylum Chordata; class Actinopteri; order Cypriniformes; family Cyprinidae; genus Spinibarbus; species Spinibarbus caldwelli. Next base: position 34,582,579 of record CM077240.1, on the reverse strand, counting down.
TTTCAGGACGACGCCGCGTCTCGTGGACAGAACGCCGCAGGTACTTGTTCTTCTGAATGACAGCAGGGCAGTAGATGTGTTTCTCAGGTGAGTGTGGATGGTAAGGTCAGGTCTGGTGTGTGTCGTTCTGCAGATGGAGTGAAGAAGCCGTGGGACCGAGCCAATTCAGCTGAGAGATCATCGCTGGTGTCCAGGTCAGAAACACAACATCACAATCCAGATTCTTACTTCAGTAACATACTGGATTCCTAATGGAGAGTTCACCCAAAAATCATCATTCTGTCATCGTTTACTTATGTTGAGTTTCTTTCTTCTGTTGAACACAAAAGAAGATATTATGATGATGATGATGATGTGTGTAACCAAACACGTTCTATTTTTATGCACATTTTGGGATATACATAAAAAACGCCTGATGGAAACGCCAAGGTGCGCATAAATTCTAAAAATGCCTATTTAAAAAACTTATGCGCTCAACTAAGTATGATAAATTTCTTATCCGGTAAGAAAACGTGCATAAACTACGATGGAAACACTACAGAATAAATTCCTTAATGCGGATCAAAAAAGACATGACTTTGCGACGGGAAAAGCATAAAACTGGACCAACCAATGGACCGATCTCATTTCACAGCATCTGAAACGCTTGAGCAAAGTCTCGTCAAAGTGCTTCGTTATAATTAACTCCCAGAACTGCATTCCCAAAAGCAGACTCTGAAAATAAGAGAACATGACTGCGTTTTGTCTGCGCGCTCTGAATACAGTGCCTTCTACTATACTGCAGCAAATTTAGTTTTTCTTCGTGATATTTAGCGCAAGTTAATCAGGAAGTAACGATTTTGCTCTCTTTGACTCGTTGGATGGAAACGGTGTTTTATTCGCAAACATTTTATGTGATATTCCAATTTTGCGCATAAGTTTAATTCGTAACTTTGGATGGAAACATAGCTTGTGACTTCTTTTTCGTACTATGGAAATCAGTGACTGTCGACTGTTACCAGAAGTCTTGAATATGTCTTCTTTTGTAATAAAATAAAAAGAACTGATCAATGAATCATATTTATTATTAATTCTAGCTGCACTAGTCTAATCAGCACTAATAAGAATGATTAATGCAGACATTATGTATTGATATGCAAATAAGCAAACTTTTTATTTTATTACCAGAGCTTATTATACACTATCAAAACATTAAACTTCAGTATACTAAAGTGTCAATTTAAGGTACTATGGAAGCCCATTTCTGCCGTGGGATAAAAAATAAAAAGATAATTGTGAGTTTTTATCTCACAATTTGGACTTTCTTTATCTCTCAATTCTGAGGAATAGAGATAAAAAGTCAGAGTTACCTTTTTGTACTTTTTATTCCATGGTGGAAACAAAACAAAACAAAAAAATAGTGAGATGGAAACTCAGAATTCAGAGAAAAAAGTCTGAATTGCAAAGAGAAAAAAAGAATTCTGAGTTTACATTCTGAGACAAAAAGCTGTAATTACCTTTTAATTTTTTTATCCTGTGGCAGAAACAAGTATGTAACGTATATAAACCACACGGTATTAAAGAGACGGCTCACACAATGGGTCCATGTGATTGATGTAACACAAAAATACTACACATATTTATATATTTTGCTATTTTATTGTGGAGTGGCACTTTCATAATCTTTTCTATGCTCCTCTGATTATATAATGGTAAATATTACAATATCATTGCACAACAACAGCGATCAGCAATAATGATAAGCCTAATACTCATAATAAAAATAATAAGGTCATATAGATCATAACACAGGCTCGGAGGTAAGAAGTGGATTATCCTTCACCTGAAATGTTTGTCTTTTCATCCTGAAATGCGAGGATCACAATAATTAGGAACCACAGTTTCCACAAACCCCTTCACTCGATTGGGATGTTCTCTTTTATTCTGGATGGTTAGGACAGTGACTGGAACATCGAGCGTATTTTGCCGATTTCATCAGGCTCCGAAAATTCTTCAAAAAGAACACAAAGAATAGCCTTCTCAGCTGCTATAGTTGCAACTCTTGCGTCACCAGAACGGTGTTCAACGCACCAGCGTTTCCATTTAATAAACGTTTTGCACTGTTTTGTCGGGGCTGAACGCAGCCCTGTTATGATCATGTGATCTGTTATGATGATGTGATTGTGTCCGTCTTTAGGGTTCGACCCGTGGGCAGCATCAGCGACTCAGACGCCTTAGACTTCGACAGAATGAAACAGGTAAAGATTATCCATATTTTACCATCAAAAACACTATTATAGGTTTTATTAATCTGTTAAGAATTTAATTTTAGATTTTAATTTTAGTTAATAGTTTGGTAATTAAGTTGCGTTTTTGTCTTTTTTTAGTAGTTTTTAGTTTATATATATATATATATATATATATGTGTGTGTGTGTGTGTGTGTGTGTGTGACCCTGGAGCACAAAAGCAGTCATAAGCAGCACAGGTATATTTGTAGCAATAGCCAACAATACATTGTATGGGTCAAAATTATCCATTTTTCTTTTATGCCAAAAATCATTAGGATATTAAGTAAAGATCATGTTCCATGAAGATATTTTGTAAATTTCCTACCATAAAATATATCAAAACTTTTGTAAATATATAATATATATAAATATATATATATATATATATATATATATATATATATATATATATATATATATATATATAAATTTTTGATTAGTAATATGCATTGCTAAGAACTTCATTTGGACAACTTTAAAGGTGATTTTCTCAATATTTACATTTTTTTGCACCCTCAGATTCCAGATTTTCAAATAGTTGTATCTCAGCCAAATATTGTCCTATCCTAACAAACCATACATCAATGGAAAGATTATTTATTCAGCCTTGACCCTAATGACTGGTTTTGTGCTCCAGGGTCACACACACACACACACACACACACACACACACACACACATATATATATATATATATATATATATATATATATATATATATATATATAATTTAAAAAAATATATATATAATCTAAACTAAATAGAAATAGAAGGTGTTGCCTTGGCAAATAGCTGAAATATTTATATTTTATTCTATATTATATTTTATAATGTTTTTTTATATACTTTTAATTTTAGTTTCAGTTTTAGTTGACTGTAATAACCCTGTTTGAATTGCTTTAAATGCAAACGATGATTTAATTGACAGGAAATCTTGGAAGAAGTGGTTCGTGAATTGCACAAGGTGAAGGACGAGATCATTGACGGTATGTTGTGCTGGTTTATTCTCCAGTCGCTCAAACAGCAGATCATAACGCAGGCTGCGACGCAAAGGTCATGGGTTCGATTCCCAGTGAACGCAAGAAATGACACAATGTAAAATGTGCATCTTAAATGCGGCGCAAGTTGCTTTGGATAAAAGCGTCAGCCAAATGCATAAATGTAAACAAACGTGTGACAACTTGCCCCGGTCTATGTTGTTATGTTCTGTATTGGGTAATGCACTCGTGCGGTCGTAGTTTCAGACTCTAATGACTGTGTTCTTCTTTATTTCCAGCCATTAGACATGAACTCAGTAGAATCAGCACCACATAATGTCCATCTCCTCCGAGAGCCCAAGCCCTGCAGATCCTGCTGTAGCGACGCGAGCCGGACGTTACAGCCGTATTAAAGCGCACGGACTGACGGCGTCGCCGTTTTAACACGTCTGCAACGTCGAGGAACCCTGAGCGTGGATGAAGGGACACTTGCACTGATCTTACTGTTCCTGCTGTACATTGATTTTGGTGGCAGTCTTTTCAAAGTCTTTTGCAGAAGCTGAAGAACACAGAACAAACATCTGGAGTCCTTTATTTTGTCTGCATCATCATCATCATTATTATTATTATTATTATTATAGGTGTAGTTGTAGTAGTAGTAGTGTTTTCATGTAGGTAGAGGTAGACATAGGAATTGATAATAATAATAATAATGATAATATGATATCATTGCACGTCACTTCAGCGTTAGCCTTTTATATTTTTACTGTTTTCATTTTCCTTAAGATTCATCTTGAGCACATTTCTCATTACCTCTGTTTTTAAGAGTTTTTTTTTTATTTTTATTTTTTATCCTTTTTGCCATAATGATGTATTTAATCACTGAAGAAGGGTTTTTAAAAGCGTAGGCTGTTCTTGAGTTATTATCTGACGAACAAACATCACACACCAGAGTATTTGTGATCACGTTGTTAATAAAATGTTTATTGGCTGCGAGGACATGGTGAAGTATTGTTCTGTTTTATGATTTCTCTTTTTGACCAAGTGCTTCCTGGTTTGAAAAAAATAAAAATAATAATAAAAGATATACGTGACGTTTAAAAAGAAGTGAAATAAAGTGTGAAGGATGTGTTGGATGCTGGAGCCGGTGTGTTTCATCTGCATGTGTGGGGTTATACGGAGAATAATGTCAAACAGAAATCAGATCTGTCATGAGCTATTCATAAATGACAGAAATACATCCATCTGTATTTAAAGAAAACATGATATAGACTTTCATTTTTCATTGACATTTTCAGAATTATATTTTAATAGCAAGTCTTTAATCATTTTATTTCATATTTATTTTTAACATTATTAATTAATTATTAATACACAGTGTAAATATGGGTTTTACAATAATTACATAAAATAATGTATTAATTATAGGAGTTTCTGGTGACATTTCAGTTTAGAATTGCTATTTATATTTATTTTTAAATATTCAAACAACTTACCATATTAATATAAATGTATAATACTACTAATAATAATATTTTAATATTAAGTTATTGATTTAATTTAAATAATAATAATAACCTAAGCACAATTAACACATTTAAAACAACACACATAAAATAATACACTAATATATCAAGAATTCTGGTGATATATATTTTCAGTTTAGAAATAACTTGAATGAGAAAAACTTAAAAAAAAAATAACATATCATATCATCATCATATCATAACTAAATCATGACTGAAGTTACATTTTGTGTAATTCAGTAAAAAAAAAATAATTACATAATATATTAAAAACAAAATAATACATTAATATACAGTATATCAGTAATTTGCCATTTATTCTCATTTTGGAAATTTAAAAATAAGGAAAAAACTACAGATGTAAAAAAAAAAAAAAAAACTAATCAAAACAATTAGAATTATTATATAGTCAAACAACACATCAATATACAGAGAAATTTTGATTTTAAAATAATAATAGTAATAATAATAAACTGAAAAATAAAAACAATACACTAATATAATAAATTTATATTTTAATATATTAAAATAAATTATGATCAAAATCATTTATTATATTTAGACAATATATTAATTTACAGTGAAATATGGATTTCAAAAAACAATAATAATGGCATTTAACACAATCCATTAAAAAGTACAAACAAGCCACCTGTAAAATGAAATCAATTCATAAATGTGTCCCTGGAGCACAAAAGCAGTCATAAGTAGCACAGGTATATTTGTAGCAATAGACAACAATACATTGTATGAGTCAAAATTATCCATTTTTCTTTTATGCCAAAAATCATTAGGATATTAAGTAAAGATCATGTTCCATGTTCCATTTCCTACTGTAAATATATCAAAACTTAATTTTTGATTAGTAATATGCATTGCTAAGAACTTCATTTGGACAACTTTAAAGGTGATTTTCTCAATATTTAGATTTTTTTGCACCCTCAGATTCCAGATTTTCAAATAGTTGTATCTCAGCCAAATATTGTCCTATCCTAACAAACCATACATCAATGGAAAGATTATTTATTCAGTTTTCAGATGATGTATAAATCTAAATTTCAAGAAATTGACCCTTATGACTGGTTTTGTGCTCCAGGGTCACATATAGCGTGTATATATATATATATATATATATATATGTGTGTGTATGTATGTATGTATATCGTGTATTTACACACAGGTACAGTCATCCGCGCGGCTCTGCTCTCGCGAGATCTGGCAGCGGCTCGTCGTGAATTCATGTGAGAAGTGGAGCAGTGTTGCCAAGTCCGCAGTTTTCCCGCGGAATTGTGCTTCTGTAACACTGTTGCCGCGGGTTAACGCGACACAAATAACGCGATATTTACTAGCGATGGCGAAGTGAAGCGTTCTGAACCAGCGAAGAAGCTTCTGAACACGGTTTATTCTGTGCACATCTAGTGGTCATAAAAATGATGAACTCTTTCCAAAGTGCTGCTTTCCATTACATCTGGATCTACAAATGATTCTTTGTTCAATATCAAAGTCATTCATTTCTGCACCACTAAAATAAGTCAAATAAATCAAACATAAATTAAATCTAATACTGAAGCAGGCACGTTTTTTAAAATTAATTCAAACAAAGTTAACATGAAATTTCAACATATATAGATAAAGTATGTTCACATTATAACATGATCATAAACATTCAGAGAACTGAAAAACCCCAGATGTTTATTTCTTTTCCCTGAAGACATATTCAAAGAATACATTAAATTAGAAATACATAGCGGGGACATTACTTTACAAAAAAATTCTCCATGAAATTTAACAAAATTCCATTATTTTTGTTATTAATTAACACTAAGGGCTTTTTTAACGATTCCATTTCTATTAAGAATAATTCACATTTGGGTATACGTTTTGCAAATTTCTGTTTATGGATGTAATATTAACATGTAAAATGTAAAGGTTCACAACATATTTATACATTTTGCTTTTGTGTGTGTAAGAGCATATAACATCTTTTAAAGATAATTTATAATTAACATCTCTTGGGCAAACAGAAAAAAACTAACATCAGACCAAAATTTCAAAGATAAGTTAAACCTGTAAAACAAATGGTCCAAATCTTCCACTTCTACATTACAAAAACTGCATTTGTTTTCAATGTCCATGAATTCTGACAGAAAAGCTTTACATGGGTAGATTTTGTGGAGTATTTTAAATTGTACCTCTTTAACTTTATTCAATATACAGAATTTACATCTGACCCTGGAGCACAAAAGCAGTCATAAGTAGCACAGGTATATTTGTAGCAATAGACAACAATACATTGTATGGGTCAAAATTATCCATTTTTCTTTTATGCCAAAAATCATTAGGATATTAAGATCATGTTCCATGGAGATATTTTGTAAATTTCCTACTGTAAACATATCAAAACTTAATTTTTGATTAGTAATATGCATTGCTAAGAACTTCATTTGGACAACTTTAAAGGAGATTTTCTCAATATTTAGATTTTTTTTATTATTATTATTTTTTTTTTTTTTGCACCCTCTGGTTCCAGATTTTCAAATATTGTCCTATCCTAATGGAAAGATTATTTATTCAGTTTTCAGATGATGGATAAATCTCAATTTCGAAAAATTGACCCTTATGACTGGTTTTGTGCTGCAGGGTCACACATGATTCTTTCTCAGCAATCTGCGCATTCACTGAAGCAGTCACGTGGATTTCAGGCGAACGAAGCGTAGGACGTCATAGATCACGTGCTTTTGGCAAAACGAATCAAGCTCCGATTCAGCGCTTCAATGTGAAAAGTGTTGTTTTTTGATGTTGAACATAACATCACTAATATTTAGTTGGACTCTCGTTTCATCTCACAAATAACCAAAAGAGTGCCACATTTTTGATGAATTATGACAATTTTTCTAAAAGAATGTAATTTTATTTTTGTACTTGTATGTATAGATAATACCATAATTTGACGCACGCTAATCCAGATTATTTGTTTTCTGTTCTTGTTTTTATGATTGCTCTTTGTTGGAATATATTCATGTCTCACTCCCTGTTTCTGTGTTTATACAAGTTTTGCAATAAAGGAAGAAAAAAAATACTAATATTTAGCCCCTGCGATGCGAACTGTATCAGGGGAACCTCGCCAAAAAAAACGTGTATTTTACCCCCAGAACGCGATTTTTACCGGCGGAGCCCCTCGAACGCATTTGGGCGGGTTTTGTGGAAACCTGGCAACCCTGGAGCGCAGAGTGATTTGTGTTATCGGAGTGAACGCGCTGCGGGCTTCAGGGGCTGTGTGAGAGCGTTGCGAGCGAGCGTTGAACGCCACAGCGGAGGCGAGCGAGGCGGACTCGGCGAACATGGCATCGGGCGAGACGCTGTACATCGAGGCGGACGGCTCGGAGATGCCCGCGGAGATCGTGGAGCTCCATGAGATCGAGGTGGAGACCATCGAGACCACGGTGATCGGCGACGAAGACGACGACGATCAGCAACCGATGATCGCGCTGCAGCCGCTGATCACAGACGACCCGAGCCAGCTCCACCAGCACCAGGAGGTGATCCTGGTCCAGACCCGCGAGGAGGTGGTCGGCGGCGACGAGTCGGAGCTCCGCGGGGAAGACGGCTTCGAGGAGCGGATCCTCATCCCGGTGCCCGCCGAGGAGCACTACATCGGGCAGACGCTGCTCACAGTCGCGGGGAAGAGCTCCGCGGGGCGGCTGGGGAAGAGAGCGGCGTCGGGGGGCAAGAAAGCGGGCAAGAAGAGCTACCTGAGCGCGGCGGAGGCCTGCGGGAGGAAATGGGAGCAGAAGCAGGTTCAGATCAAGACTCTGGAGGGCGAGTTCTCCGTCACGATGTGGGCTTCGGGTGAGTCCCGCGGCAGGCAGGGCGTTGCCGCTCCGCTTCGCGCTCGGTCCTCTCTGCGGCTCCTCGCACCGTGTTTATGTTTTGAACGGAGGCCATGTTTTGGGCTGTCGGTGGGCGCCGCCATGTTCCCCGAGTCCAGTATGGCGGCGCGGCGGATTGGAGATGACGCGAGCGCGCTGCTGCTGCCGCGTGTAGGCCGCGGGGCGAGAGCGACCGTTAAAAACCGTTAAACGCGAATTTTGAATTTCGGCTTCAGCGGGAATCGATCGCGCGCCACTTTTGATTTAAATATCCGTGACGCTTGTTTATTTTATTTTAGCTTTTGGAACTGTTGTTGTCGGTTAAAGCGTTACACCGTGTCCTAACTACACGCGACAAATTTATCTTTTACATGTTAATCTCAGTTTTTGTCCTTACCAGCTGCGATGACGACACGCGAAATTTCAATTAGAAACGGTTTCTGTGTTCCTGGAACAACAATAACATTCAATCTATGACGGTGATAATCTCAGGAACTGATTATGTGCTTTGTTCAAAGCTAAAAGTGTCTAATGTGTTTGAATATCATGACATTTATAGCCATACGGAACGCAACAACAGTTAGTTTACCTCAGATGTTGAAAATAAATTAAAACAAACGTACCTTAAAACTGCAAACACAATGCAAACCGACAAGTGTATTCCATTACAAAGATGGTGTCAGTCACTCAGTATGTACATTTAATGATGTTAAAAAGGCTTAATATTTATGAATTAGATCATAAACTTATACATTTCCTTGCGAGCGCAGTGCGCTTCCCCACACACGCTTCTGATTGGCTGCGATGTTTGATTGATTGACGCGTCGCGTGTAGTTAGGACACGGTGTTAATTCACCCAAAAATGAAAATTCTGCCATTAATTACTCACCCTCATGTCGTTCCAAACCTGTAAGACCTTCCTTCATCTTCGGAACACAAATTAAGATATTTTTGATGAAATTGGAGAGCTCTCTGACCCTCCATAGACAGCAACGCAACTGAAATGTTCCCAGGTCCAGAAACGTAGTAAATACATCGGTAAAACAGTCCATGTGACATCAGTGACTCAACTTCAGTTTTGTGATGCTACAAGAGTACTTTTTTTCACAAAGAATACAAAAATAATATAATTTACTGAACCATTCTTCTCGCCCGAGTTACGTCTTCCGCTATTTTAGAGAGTATCACGATACATACGCATGTTTTCCCCTAAGCACAAACAACACTTACTATGCAGATTATACATTCATGTAGGGCTGCACGATTATGACAAAAATCATAATTGTCGATTATTCCCTTGCGATTGTAATTGTGATTACTAATAATGATTATTTTGAACCGATTTATGCCATTGTTTGAAGCTGCATGCCATATTTTATTTTTATAGAAAATATATTTTAATAAAAAGCTGAAAACACTCTTCCTGAACTTTTATTGCTTTTCTATAGCATTGAGCCTCAAATGTCAACTATACATTGGTTTGGTTTCTTCTTTAAACAAAAAAGGTAAAATTATGCATGGTATAATAATGTTATACTAAAACTAAAATAAAAAAAATAAAAAATGGTTTACTAAAGCTATATATTTCATTTACAATTAAACAGACGAAATTTCAAATTACAGTAACATTTTACAGTACAATTTATATTATCAGGGCTCCAGAATAACATTGGAGAGCAGTGGCACCAGCACCTGATTTGGTAGCTCTGAACATGTAATAATACAAGTTTAGTCTCTTAGAAATGCACATTAGAACAGGAGCTTGAGTTCAGAGGAGCAGGAGCTTGAGTTGGGATGCAGATGTATATTTGACAGCACCATTGTAAAAACTGTAACAGCCTCATCTTTTATACATAACCAAAAGTACAGCACCTCATTACCACTGTAAAAAAGTAGCCTAACTATATGGTTTCTATGGTGTTTGCATTGAAAAACAGTAGCCTAAAGACATTGTCAATTACAAATCCACATCAACTGATAGAATAATTAACAAAATAAAGTAATTATATTCCATTACTCCTTTAACATATTTAGTATATTAATAATATAATAATGCTCAATATGAATATCCTACTTTTCTGCCACCGTACCATTGTTACCGTTAGTGTTACTACAGTAAAACTATGGTAAATGTGGGTGATTTGTGGATTGAAATGTCTTCTAACTGGATCGTTGTTGCACTTTTTCTGCTGCTTAATTTCTGCATCAGTGTTGATGAGAATAACAGCTCCGATTTATTTGACTTCAAACTAGTTTAAATTAAAGAGAGGTGATTTGTATTGGAGAACTCTGCGCTGAACTCGAGTGCTTCTTACTGGATTTCAGCGTTGTTTAGTGCGTGATCGCGACTGGTCACTGTAATAAACGCATACGCTATAAGCTCGCGCTGCGCTGTTTTCTTTTGAGGTGCGCAGTTCAAACGAGTAACGCTATTTTGTTCCGCTTTTGACACGTTTGGCGTTTAACAGATCTATCATGCGCAACAGAGTGACAACCACTATCAGTTAGACAAAATGTCTTTTATCCAGTGTGTTTGAGTTTATTAAACCCCACGCTGCAAACACCTCTTACAGTGCGTTCACACCAGATGCGACTTGCGCGAATAAATCGCACTATTCAATATATAGTTGGGGGCAGTCGTGGCCTAATGGATAGAGAGTTGGACTTGTAACCCGAAGGTCGTGGGTTCGAGTCTCAGGTACGACTGAGGTGAGACCCTTGAGCAAGGCACCAAACCCCCCGACTGCTCCCCGGGCGCCGCAGCATTGGCTGCCCACTGCTCCAGGTGTATGTTCACTGCTGTGTGTGTGCACTTGGATGGGTTAAATGCAGAGCACAAATTCCAAGTATGGGTCACCGTACTTGGCCACACATCCCTTCCCCTATTCGCGGGTAGTTGGACGCTTGAACATTTTGAGTTTACTCGCTTCATTCGCGCGTGAAATTCACTTCACAACAGACGCGAATTTGCGTCATGGGAGGGGCTTATATAGTCAAGTCACTTTTATTTATATAGCGCTTTTAACAATACAGATTGTGTCAAAGCACTTAACAGTATCAAATTGGAGGATAGAGTGTCAGTAATGTATAATAATAAGATTAAACACTCAATTTTCAGTTAAAGGCATTTCATTATTGAATTCAGAGATGTCATTGTCTAGCTCAGTTTAGTTTAAATAGTATATATGAAATCAAATTGATGATAATCGTTAGAAATTAAGTGTCCCCAACTGAGCAAGCCAGAGGCGACAGCGGCAAGGAACCAAAACTCCCTCTGTGACAGAATGGAGAAAAAAACCTTGGGAGAAACCAGGCTCAGTCGGGGGCCACTTCTCCTCTGGCCAGGATATTATTGTTTATTTTTTTACTTATTGTTTTAATTAAATTTTAAATGTATAAATGTATTATATTTCTATTTTTATATTGTTGCAATTTCTAACCATAATAGTATTATGTAGTTAGGTATTTTATTATATTATAGTTATTTTGTTTAATTTTAAGTTTTATTGTATTTAAGTCGAGGTCTTCACTGGGGATATGTCCCCGGGGCTCATCCAGGTGTCCGGCCTCCGCCGACGGTCAGGGTCACAGACATCATCTCCTGATCCACCATCTGATCCGGACACGGACTGAGAAACAGAATAATAAAGAAACAGACAAATATTAGCGTAGATGCCATTCTTCTTACGATGTAACGAGTACATCGTGTGTTATGAGGAGTGTTCCCGGTTCCGGTTGATCTAATTAATGCAGCCTAACAATCCTTTAACGGATTTGAATAATAGAAGTGTATTAGTGTGTTATGTGTAACCCAGGTTAAAGAAATGTGTCTTTAATCTAGATTTAAACTGACAGAGTGTGTCTGCCTCCCGAACAGTGTTAGGTAGATTGTTCCAGAGTTTGGGCGCTAAATAGGAAAAGGATCTGCCGCCCGCAGTCGATTTTGATATTCTAGGTATTATCAAATGGCCAAAGTTTTGAGAACGCAGCAGACGTGGAGGACTATAATGTGATAAGAGCTCGCTCAAGTACTGAGGAGCTAAACCATTCAGGGCTTTATAAGTAATTAACAAGATTTTAAAATCTATCCGATGTTTGATAGGGAGCCAGTGCAGTGTTGACAGAACCGGGCTAATATGGTCATACTTCCTGGTTCTAGTAAGAACTCTAGCTGCTGCATTTTGGACCAACTGTAGTTTATTGATCAAGCGTGCAGAACAACCACCCAGTAAAGCATTACAATAGTCTAACCTTGAGGTCATAAACGCATGAATTAGCTCAAATTAAGTAAAGAGCGTTTTTTACAACGATTGTCCAACCTCCTCACTCACTTTCTTCCAAGCAAGATCCTGTTTATTCCTGTTTCTATAAAAGTACGAAGATGTATCGTACAGCTCCGGGTATCCACATACAGCGACGATGATTTTGTCCTCCATTGTTGTTTCGGATTTCTGCCTCCGCTTGCTATGCCGTAATCACGTCACTACTAGAGCAAGCTCCTGATTGGTTAACACGGCGCAAATTTTCGCCAAAGTTCAGATTTTTCAACGTTACGCGCGTCAAACGCCCGAAACGCTCAATTCGCGCCGCCGGATGTCTATTCGCGTCTTTGCATTGACTTAACATGTAAATCACTCGCGCTTAACGCTTCATTCGCGTCTGGTGTGAACGCACCTTTAAGCACACAGAATAATGCAAGTGGCCATTTTTAATTGTTTATTTATTTATGTAATCGCGGCTTTGAACGATTATGTAATCGTGGCATCCATAATCATAATCGCGATTAGAAATTCGATTAACTGTGCAGACCTATGTTCATGCATGCTTTCCCTTCGAACATAAATAACGCTAATTATATCAAATACGTTCTTGGGTACTCCAAAATGGCGGAAGATGTAACTCAGGGGAGAAGAATTGAGTAAATTGTAAAAAGTAAACTTCAAACAATGGCATAAATCGGTTCAAAATAATCATTATTAATAATCACAATTACAATCGCAAGGGAATAATCGACAATTATGATTTTTGTCATAATCGTGCAGCCCTACATGAATGTATAATCTGCATAGTAAGTGTTGTTTGCGCTTAGGGGAAAACATGCGTATGTATTGCGATACTCTCTAAAATAGCGGAAGACGTAACTCGGGGGAGAAGAATGGTTCAGTAAATTATTTTTGTTTTCTTTGCGCAAAAAAAGTACTCTCGTAGCGGCGCAAAACTGAAGTTGAGCCACTGATGTCACATGGACCTGTTTTACCGATGTATTTACGACGTTTCTGGACCTGGGAACATTTCAGTTGTGTTGCTGTCTATGGAGGGTCAGATAGCTCTCCGATTTAATCAAAAATATCTTAATTTGTGTTCCGAAGACGAACGAAGGTCTTACGGGTTTGGAACGACATGAGGACATGAGTAATTAATGACAGAATTTTAATTTTTGGGTGAATTAACCCTTAAACTCATTTGAAGCCGTCTGTGTTTCAGATGACAAGAAGGACATCGATCATGAGACGGTGGTGGAGGAGCAGATCATCGGGGAAAACTCTCCTCCAGATTTTTCCGAGTATATGACGGGAAAGAAGCTCCCGCCTGGCGGAATCCCAGGAATCGACCTGTCAGACCCGAAGCAGCTGGCGGAGTTCGCCAGGTCAGAGACACTCACCTTTACTGCCCCATTAAACCATAAAGCCAACAGATTCAGTGTTTGGTTCCAGTAGGTGTGTACTTCAGGGTCAGAAATGAAACAAAAAGTTCTTCAGATGTTCAGATGTGACCCTGGACCACAAAACCAGTCATAAGGGTCAATTTTTTGAAATTGAGGTTTATGCATGAATAAATAAGCTGACTAAATAATCTTTCCATTGATGTATGGTTTGTTAGGATAGGACAATATTTGGCTGAGATACAACTATTTGAAAATCTGGAATCTGAGGGTGCAAAAAAATCTAAATATCGAGGAAATTGCCTTTAAAGTTGTTCAAATGAAGTTCTTAGCAATGCATATTACTAATCAAAAATTAAGTTTTGATATACTTACGGTAGGAAATTTACAAAATATCTTCATGGAACATGATTTACTTAATATTCTAGTGATTTTTGACATAATTATAATTATTTTGACCCATACTGTGTATTGTTGGCTATTGCTACAAATATACCCATGCTACTTAAAGGCCCGTTCACACCAAGAACGATAACTAAAAAGATAATGATAAAGATGTAGTTCTAAAAATCTTTCTCAATATTAAAGAATAGCCGAGTCCACACCACAACTATAACAATAAGGACACAGAGAAACTATATCGTTGGAATCACTTCCAGAATGATTTTTTCCAGCTGATGAACGATAAACACATTGACACCCAATCAGAATCCATCCTGCTATAACGACCTCAAGAATTTAAATCGGCAGACGAGCATGCGCTTAGAATAAACAGACGATATCGTCCGTTGGCATGGACACTAATATCGTTATCTTTATAGTTATCTTTCTTGGTGTGAACGGGGCTTAAGACTGGATTTGTGATCCAGGGTCACAAATGTGAGGGAAAATGTTCATTTTAAGGCAGCTGCTATTTACACTAAATGAAAATAGCAGAATTTTTTAGCTATATGCTATTTACACTAAGCTCAAATAGCTGTAGATTCTATTTACACTGTTAAAATAGCAGGATTTTCTGCTATAGTCTACTATTAACGCAAATAGTGGCAATTATCTGCACTTCAGTATTGTAGTATATTATAAAACAGTATGCAATAATAACAATGTATTCAGTGGAAATTATAATTTGAATTCAAATTAATAAATGGATGCCACCTTATTGGGACAATAAAGCCCTCCTTACAGCTACCCTACCCGATACTTTATTTTTAGCTTTTTGATTATTTCCTTCATTTTTATTGAAAATAATTGCCTTTGCGACGTGATATGAGATTTGAAAAGGGAGGAAAAAAAGTTTGGCAAAAGGCGGGCTCGAACTTGGGTCGATCGCGTCAAAAAGACCACGGTGCGCTTTACCATCTACGCCACCGGAGCTGATGATTAACAGTCGTATTTTGTAGTGTTGTCTAGCCCAATCACACATTAGTGGGCGGAGTTAGTGTAAATGGCCTCTGCTAACAAGGCGGGCTATTTGCACTTAGTGTAAATAGACACTCAGTAATTTTAATCGCCCCTGTTGTCTAACATTTGATTTAGCTGTGATCTGTAATGTGTTGAGATGTCAGGTCATGTATTCGCTGTCTCAGATGAGTGAGTGTGACTGTGATAAACACTGTCAACACCAGCCTGACCGGGTTTCTGCGGCTGTTAAAAAGATCTGAATTTAGAGCAGAAAGTCTAAAATTCAGAAAGTAATGGCATTAAATGTTGCATGCACTGCAGAAAAGTGCTGTTCTTCCTCTGTATTTTAGTATTGTTTTCCAGTACAAATATCTAAACGTCCTTAAATCAAGACACATTTACTGGAGATGCAGAATGAACACATGAAGTCTTGTTTTATGAGAAACTAAACAAAATGAAGCGAGTTTATGATTAAAACAAGAACAAATATCTGCCAATAGGGAATGAGAACCTGTTTTGGTTTGAATTAAGTTGATTTTTCTGACTCCACTTTTATTTGCACTGGAAAACAAGACATCACTTATTTTTTTGTGGTGTGATCAGAAGATGCAGTAAAAGCTATTTCCATATTATAGTGTTTGGATCAGAGATATTCAAGCCATTCAAGCGTTTTCTTATTTATTTATTTTTTTTTAATTAATAGCTAATCGCGATCTGTTGAAAGAGCAAAACATTGCTGATACAAGATATTTACATTTATAGATATTGACATAATGTGTTCCTATATTATGTATTTTGTAAGCAAAAATTGTTAAAGTAGATGTTTTAGGGCTGTTGAAATCCTTTTTTTTCTGTTTTAATGGTTAAATTAAATGTTAGTAATCAAAAAGCATGTCAAATTAATTGAAATTATGAAACTTAAGAAATTTAACAAGTTATTAAATGTTTAATTAAAAAAAAATTGGGCCCAATGAAATTAGAGTTATTGTTCATTTGTTTGTTTGATTTATTTTTTTATTTTTACTTTTTTTTTATTTTTGCCTGGTCTGCATTTTGATGGTTTAATTAAACTTTAATAATCAAAAAGCATGTTTAATTAATTGAATTCATAAAACTTTAACAACTCAGTAATTGATTAAAATGATAGGAAATCAAGATGTTTCCCTAAAAGTCCAACAACTATCTGATGAAATTGAAAGAGTATTTTTATATAACACCACTGAGAACAAATATAGAAGTTTGTTTCTGACCCTGTGAGCGTGTGTGTGTGTGTGTGTGTGTGTGTGTGTGTGTGTGTGTGTGGGGGATCATGTGATCTCCATGTCAGTTTCATTGTACTTCCTGTAAAAATATCCTTTGATTTTTATTCATGTTTAGTGTCTCTTTGTAAGATGTGCCTTTCTTTAGTGGATGTTTTCAGTGAGTCTGCGGTGGTTGGACGAGATGTTTACTGTGTTAGTTGTTTTATTTCTCAGCCCCTTCAGTCACAGCGGAGCTGGTTTTGCTCGGAGTCCCGTTCGGTGAGTTTTAGACTGAATCTCACACCTGAGGGCTTGTTATTGGTCACTGGAGAGTGTCTGGGGTCACGGGTGGAAGTGATCTGAATGTCCTCTGATACGCAGAGCATGCTGGGTAACTGATCTCTGATGTGCTTGTGTTGATCTAGAATGAAGCCGAGGAAGATCAAGGAGGACGACGCACCTCGGACGATAGCCTGCCCGCACAAAGTGAGTGATTGAGTTAGTGCGTTTGTCTGTAAGCGTTAGGGGTGTGCGATACTGACCAAAAATATTATCTCTATATTTTCTGGGATTTTATCAATAACTATAATTAAACGGTATTTTGCTGAGTGTGTTATTGTGCTTTTACCAAACGAAATCAATATCAATAAAATTAATCTTTGCAATGCAGAGGAAACACAGAAGCTGCGGCTGAAGAGGCGTTTAGATGTATTTACACACTGTTTAATGCAGGACATGAATGCATTTAATCTGCAATTACAAATGCATAAAAAATGTTTTGATCTATAAATCATAAAACGTTGAATAGATACTTTAATGTGAAATTAAAACCGCCAGTAGGTGGCAGCAAAGTCACTGTTAATAAGTGAGTCATTGCGATCGAACCGAATAATTTAAACAGTTGATTCATTCAGGAACGAAACACTGTTATGTTGCTCAGAGATGCTAAACAGCGTTGTGGCTGTGTTTGGAATAATTTTTGTTGTCGAAATAGAACAAAAACAGGCAATATAGTGTCTAAAACGTAAGTCTCTTAATTAACTTCTTGTTTATTGAACTGATGTAAAAAATTAATATCGCATTTGGAATCATGGTCAGTTTTGGAGAAAAAACGGCACTCTTTGTGTGAAATTAACTATTTGAAGTGGTATGAATATATAAATTTTCTGCCCTCGTCTCTTGAATTTGTGATAATTATAAATGTATTTTTAATAGATTGAATCATGCAGTGAAAGAACACGCACTCTAAATGCGCACTAGTCTAGTCTTCAAATGTAAGCGTGCACTCTGTAGGTGTATTTTGTTTGGTTTCTGCAAGATACTCGATAATGTCAAATAGACAACAATTACGATATTATCGCAGACGATATATATCGCACACCCCTAGTAAGCGTCAGGAGACTGGAGCGCTCCGGTCACACGCTTCTCCTGTGTTTCTGACAGGGCTGCAGTAAAATGTTCAGGGATAATTCAGCCATGAGGAAGCACCTGCACACTCACGGCCCTCGGGTTCACGTGTGCGCCGAGTGCGGGAAAGCCTTCGTGGAGAGCTCCAAACTCAAGCGCCATCAGCTGGTTCACACCGGAGAGAAGCCCTTCCAGGTACGTCATCAGGCTGAGTTATTATGGGAAGGCGAGCCAAATTAAACCTCCATGTCAAAACTACACTGTAAAAAAATCCTGTAAAATTTACAGTAAATAACCAGCAGCTGTGGTTGCCAGAATTTTACCGTAAAAAATATGGTATAAACATTTTAGATTTTACGGAATTAACTTAAATTTACATTTAAATAACGTAATTTCATCAACTGATACCATGTTAATATACCAACCTATTAAAGTACTGAAATCTGTTTTGTACCTTTGTAATACTCTGATAACCACCAATAGCAGGTGGTGATGAGAAAGTCACATGATGAACCAAAGCCTATCACAAGCAGCTTTTAAATAATAACATATATAGAAGGTGTACAGTGTCATTCTCACAAACACTAAACACCATCATGGTGACACATGAAACTGAAATAATGCAATAAACATTAATTTAACAACATTAGGTGTAACATACAACCCTAATGTACACAACTGATAAGCTGAGAATAAGCATAATTATTTCAATGCAAAAACATCAAATGTAAAATGTAACGCAGGGAATTCTGGGAATGTCAATTTACGGTTATTCACTGTAAATTATATGATCTTTTTCACTTCCAAAAACGGTATACTACTGTGAAATTACATGTATCATGTTTCCAAAATTATATTTCCCAAGGATTTTTTGTTGTTGCATTTTAATGGTTTAATTAAATTGTAATAATCAAAAACCTAATAGTCTAATCATCTTCATAAAACTTTTAACAAATCAAAAATATTTTTACAGTAATATGGTAGAATGAAATGTTTTGTTCAGAATTTTTTATTTTTTTTTTTTTTGTATTTTTTTTAATACAAATTCATTATCAATTACAGTGGTAATCAAGACATAAAACATGGGCCATTTAATTCAACTATTAAAATATAATCAAATCAAATTTTTTTTTTTTTTTTTTTTTTTTGCCGAACAAAATGCTGCACCACAGAGATTTACTGTTAAAATTAAAATACAGAAAAACGATTGTGATTCTTTTTTTTCTCTTTTTTTTTAATAAAGTTGTAATATTCTTCTTCTTCTTCTTCTTCTTCTTCTTCTTCTTCTTCTTCTTCTTCTTCTTATTATTATTACTTTGAGAAGTATATTCTACTTTACTATGATTAGGGCTGGACGATTTTTTCTGATTTTATCGATTAATTCGAATTTAATGTTTTGCCACAATTTTTATTTTTTAGAAATTGAGGAATCATGAGAAATATTATCAATATTATTTAATGTCATAGTAACATTTTCAAGTTAACTAATTAAAAATAGTAAAAAAAGAGAATCGTTCAAACGTTCTGAAAAAATCGCCCAGCCCTAACTATGGTAATATATTTCTTTTACAATTTTTTTTTTCCAAGTTTACTTATTGGCATGTTGTAGTGAAGATCTTTGAGTTTCTGGTGTTTCTGATGTAGTGTAATGTTTGATCGCTCTTGTTCTGTGCTCATGTGGATCATCATGTGTTTGTTAGTTTTTTACGGTTGAGTTTTGTGAATGGCTGTGGAGAGCGTCTCTAACCGTCCTGTGCTTCTCTCGTCTAGTGCACGTTCGAGGGCTGCGGGAAGCGTTTCTCTCTGGACTTTAACCTTCGGACACACGTCCGGATTCACACCGGGGACCGGCCCTACGTTTGCCCCTTCGACGGCTGCAATAAAAAGTTCGCTCAGTCCACCAACCTCAAATCACACATTCTGACACACGCCAAAGCCAAAAACAACCAATGAACTGCGGCGCGGCGGCGTGTCCATCTTACACGGACTCCAAGGAGGCTTCATAACACGGCTCCCATCCACAGATGATGCTTTTTACCACAAAGACAACAAACCAGAACGTCGGGACTGTCGCTTCATTCTTTTCCACTTTTACTTCGGTCTCTCTGGTCTTCATAGATATATAGCTTTTAATTGTCTATTTCTGCAAGTGTGCATATTGTACACTTATTTTGGGGGTGAGCTTGGTGACGCGACCTGTGATCATGAATAATGGCTGAGCGTTTCACAGACGGGGTGATGATATTAGTTCCTGTGTGTTTCTTTCTTTTTCCTGTTGTTTTGTATGGTTGTGACGGAACAGTAATAATCTGCTGGACGCTGCAGATCGCGTCGACGTGTTGATCTGCTTTTGTCCTCTCTCGTATCACACTTTTCAGTCGCACCACGGTAAGCCGCAGTGCTCACTGTCGTTTTTTTCTTTGTTAGAATGTATCGTAAAGGTCTAAACCATGAACTATCCTTTGTTAATATTTACACCTCACCTGTATTTCAGCAAACTACAATTAAAGAGGGTAAAAACAGTTTTGGTCAACTTAATTTGCCTTTCTGGAGTCATGAGATCGAATATAATATAAATGTTATACAGTCAAAACATCTGACAGACTTTTGTGTTATTTATATACTATTATGGTGTTTATTATTTATAAGCTTTATATTACAGTTATAATTTTAGTAATTTTGTCTTTATTTTTTATCAAATATTTCTATACATTTAATTTTGATTTTAGTAATTCAACTTAAACATATTTTAGTTAGTTGCCAGTTTATTTTATTCTAGCTTTATTTTCATTTTTAAAAATAATTAATTTTTAAATTTTTATCATGCCTTTTTCATACATTTTTTGTAACAATTTTCAGTCAGAAATTGCTTGTAAATTTCAGAAATAGTTACAAAGAAACGCATTGAATTAAATGTGAAATTTTAAGTAGAAAAATGTAAATTGTATTTTCTTAGAAAGTATACTCTAATTATTTTACAACAATTATTTACAACTTTAAATGAGTGTTATTTACAGTCTAGTTCACTGGATGGGTTTTGAAATGTTAAATTAATAGATGTGGCATTGAAGGAGTCAGTATTGTGTTTGTTTGTGGTTTGTTATTAGTTAATGTGATTCTCTACATCTGTGTGAACTTGAGAAATGATTTGCTTCATTCACTAAAAATGATTCAAAAGAGAAAAGATGCTGCAGATTCAGACACTTGATCTGATGAATGATGATCAGACTAGAAAGAGCTGATTAACTAGTCTCTGGTGACCTCTAGTGGACGGGCTGGTAATGACTCGCTCTTCAGTCCAATTCATCATCATCAAGGCAGATAATTTGCATATCAGCTGCCTTAATGCTTTTTTAATGTTTGTGTGGTTCTGGATGACAGTGTAGTTGATGATGAAACGCTTTCAGTCATTCTCTGCTCTGATCCTCCAGCTACTGAGCTTTAATTAGCCCAGATTAATCGTTTGACTTCATTAAGACTCAACAGCTGCTTCACGTTCAGTGACACACACACACACACACACACACACACACACACACACACACACACGATTGTAACAGCAGTAACGGTGTGTTTGCATTGCACGTTTATAAACTCATCTGGATTTGTCATGATAACTAAGATAACAAAGCAGTTCATTCAGACAGGGAACACGTTTCATCACAATGAGAAAAGAAATAATGTTCAAAGATCTGTAGATGTTTGTATGATGAAGGTCGGTTTCTTTATCCTTAGATCAGACTCGTGAATGCAAGACATAACTCACATCACATTTTTTCAAGATTGAAAACGTGGGGCTATTTTTAAACTCCACTGCATTTTAAAGCAATAGTTCAGCTAAAACATTCACTGTAAATGTGTTCATCCTCAGTTCATCCGAGATTAGGATGAGTTTGTTTCTTCATCAGATTTGTAGAAATGTGTCTCTGCATCAGTGTCTCAGCAATGGATGCTCTGCAGTGAATGGGTGCCGTCAGAATGAGAGTCCAAACAGCTGATAAAAACATCACAATAATCCACAAGTAATCCACAGCACTCCAGTCCATCAGTTAACATCTGGAGAAGACAAAAACTGAAACAAATCCAGCATTAAGACGTTTTTAACTAAAATACGAGTTCATAATCCATAATAATGCTTCCTCCAGTGAAAAAGTGTTCTGGTCTGAATCAGGAGAGAAATCTCCACAGATCAAAACAGCTCTAAACAAATATGTGGCTGGATTTTGATGTGAGAGACAACAGCAGATGCACTTTTTCACTGGAGGAAGAGTTATTATGGATTATGGACTCATATTTTAGTTAAAAACATCTTAATGCTGGATTTGTTTCAGCTTTTGTCTTCTCCAGATGTTAACTGATGGACTGGAGTGGTGTGGATTACTTGTGGATTATTGTGATGTTTTTCCCAGGGAAAGCAAGAGCTGATCAAATGTAAAAACTGTAACTTGAATGCTATGTAAGTCGCTTTGGATAAAAGCGTCTGCTAAATGCATAAATGTAAATGTAAATGTAAATGTTTTTATCAGCTGTTTGGACTCTCATTCTGACGGCACCCATTCACTGTGAATGTGCAGTTGTTTTTCTGGATGATTGATGTGCTGCTGATGTCAGTGACGCGTCTGGTTTGTGTTTGTTCAGATCAGGTGTGTGTTCTCTGTGTTTGGGATGATTGATTTGGAAATGATGTTCTCCATAGGGTTATTTATGCCTGCAGATGCATTATTAATGTTTCTCATGTTAATATTTCGCAGTGGTGCAGGTATTGTGTTGCGCCTGTGATGTGGAATAGTTTCTGTGTGTCTTTGCTGCGAGCTCTGCTGCATTTTAGATGGGATTTTACGTGCAGAAATATGTTGCCAAGGTAACTGAGACATGCAGAGCTGCAGCAGATCCGCTCGAATCCCACCGAGGCGTCAGGAGCGCTAAAATAAACCTGCAGATCAGATCCATTCAGCCGCTGATTAGACAATTAACACATCAGCAGATCAACCACTGAAAATATCCTATAATTATACATATTAGTCTCTTGTGATATGATGTGATTAATGAAATAAATATTGGACTTTTCATGTCTTATGACACCATCAGCATTAGTCAAAGAATCCATATCAAACTGAAAGGTACTAAATGACACTATAAATGAAATTATATATATAATTTAACATATTTGGAAATATGTAATGCAATTATATATATATATATAATGTCAAACGACAGATGTGCTGTGCTGTTTTTGTTTGCATAATATATGTGTGTACTGTGTATATTTATTATGTGTATATAAATACACATCCAGTATAAAATGTGAAAATATTTGTCTATATTTATATTTATATCTTTTATATTATAAATAAATATTTTTTAATATATAAACAGAACATATTTTTCTGAAATATATACATGTATGTGTGTGTATTTATATATACAAAATAAATATACACAGTACACACACATCTTGTGTAAACAAAAACTTATTTTGGATGCGATTAATTGCGATTTATCATTTGACATCACTTATATATGTATTATAAACAATTTATAATTGTAATTTATCTTTGTAAATAATACATTTAAAATAATTTAAATGTAAATAACGGATACTTATTATTATAATCTTAAATGACTTACAAATCCTCATTTGTAAGTTGGTTTGGATAAAAGCATCTGCTAAATGATTAAATGTAAATAATATATCATTTATAATTTTAATATAATCAACCACTTATATATATATAATTTTAATAAAAAAATTAAATTACAATTTATGTAAATAATATAATTATAATTGATTTATAATTTATAATGTATTTAATATACAATTTTAATATAATATAACATTTACAAGTTGAATGTATATAAATAATATGTGAATATAATACAATATAATTATAATTTTAGTATATAATGGTATATTTATGTAAATAATATATAAGGCTAATATATTTATAATTGTAGTATAGAATTTATAATTTATATAAATATGTAATGTTAAAATAATAAAATTCTAAATTTAATATATCATTTATGTAAATAAAATCTTATTTTAATATAATTTTATATTAATATAATTTATAATTGATAAATGGACATGTAAAATAATACATACTTTTATTATAATAAAAAAATAGATGTTTAAATAAAGTCGTATTTTCTTTTAAACAGCTTTGTTAGCTGTGAAAATCTCTTCTGTAAGTCTTTTAATCATCTGGTGAGTGCAGTGGCATTATTTCAGAGTAAATACAGTCAGCTGCGCATGCTTTTAACACAGCATTAAACACGCATGCGGTGTTTTCTATTATTAGAAACAGCAGACCAAACTACATTTCCCATCATCCTCTGGATCAGTATTAGACATACATCAGTTCCACACCTGATGTCAGTCTGTTGTTTTTGGTGCATCATTTATTTTATTTTTCTTATTTTCTATCTGATGCTGAAACTCAACTCGGGGTCAAAGGTCACGATGCAGACGATCAGGCCTGAGTTTCTGATCACACCGATTGTGCAGCGTTTCACTTTCTCATGCTTTGCATTCACGCCGCTCTTTCTCAGGAGGAGTAATCACATTCAATATTAACCAGGATGTTCATTCAAAGCACATTTTCCTCCATTAATAATGCATATGCTTGGAATTGCTTCTGTGCATATTATGATTCGTTGTTTATTTCTCTCCGCAGGTATGAGGATTCTAGTGTAGAATCAGGCGTGTCGTTTACTGTCTATCCTCGTCGCAGCCGCTTAATTGGCTCATGAATAATTCAGCTTCGTCATTCTTTCTCTCGCACTTTAGTGAAAATAATACAAACCACTCAAAGTCACCATGAAATCAAATAGACTTTTTAAAATACTGCTCATCCTTTCCTAAGCCAGTTCTCTGCTGGATTTAAAGGGACAGTTACAAGGTATTTAATTACATATATAACATCCTAAATAATTCTCACATATGATGTTTGGTTGGTTTAATTAGATTTTTCAGATAGAAACACTTCTCTTCAAATATTGCGATTTATGTATTTCTAAGAAAGAAAATATGTCTTTAAATGTATGAGACATCACAACATGATTTGACTGAAGTGACAAATGGGTCAAATTAAGCTTGTAAATCAGTTAATCTAACATGTTCTCAAAACATGGAAAGGTTAAAAAAAACTTATGAGCAAACGTTCATGTTGAAACTTGTCATTAATAATGTTCTCAAAATGTTAGCACAAAAACATTATCTATGGAACTCTTTTCCTGAAATGTTTATGTAAATGTTCATGTTTTTTAAATGGTACTACTCCAAAACATCCAGAGAACATTAAAAATAACTTTTTCCATAATGTTTGCATGTTCAATTAATGTTACCAAGAAAAAAAATGATTTAAACATTTAAAAAACTGCACATTTGAACAGTCAGAGAACATCTTTGTATTTTTAAACTAATAAACAAATGATGTTTAATAACGTAAATAATGTTTTCATCACTTAATGGGAACGTTAGAAAAACATTCTAAGAACATATTTTTTGTCAGCTGAGGATTTACGCATGTAATCTTTAATAATGTTCACAAAAACATTTATACAATACTTATGGAACTTTTTTTTTTTTTTTTTTACTTTTTAGCTGGATGTTTAATGTTTTTTAAATGATACTACTCATTTCAGAGAACATTCTAAAGTAACATTCCTATAATGTTTGCAAAATTAAAAAAAATAATGTTCACTTATTCATATAACCAATAAATAATTTTTTTTGAACATTCAGAAAACATTAAGAAATAATGCTTTTATAACGTAATGGGAATGTTAGCAAAACATTCTTAGAATTTCAACTTAAATAGAATCAAATGGACAGTCCAAGTCATTTTAACTAGCAAAAAAAAAAAAAAAAAGAATCTCAAATAACTCAAAAAAAAGCATTAAAGTTGAAATTGGTCAAATTATTTTGATGAGTTAAAGTGAAACATATGGAAAATCATGTTACTATGACTTATTAATCACTTCAGTTTTTACAATGTATTTTTGTTAACTGGCCATATATGGTAAAATGCATATAGTTTTTTCTGTTTTTCCTTTCAAAAGCAATTGCATTAAATAGAACGACCATCTGAACACGAACCCTCCTGAAGATGTGGCCTTTCCACAAGAGCATCTTTTATTAACACGAGTCTTCAGGACTCACTTGAGATGACACACACAGAGAAACGTCGCAGCATTTTAATATCGATAAAGAGCGAGAGAAATCAACAGAAAGCCTCTGCGTCCTCATGGGCATGAATTAATGAATCATTAATTGAGATGGCAGCCATCGACGGCTCATTTTAACAAGCTCATCCATTCTGTTAGTCATTCCATCACCTGATGCGCTTCATATCTGTCCACAAGCGTGAAAACCACACGCGAGACACACATCACAGCTTTTCTCTTAATCCTCATAATGCATTCAACATCTGTAGACTGTTTTTGCACTCTGGGTCCATTTGGACCCAAAAAATCATTTTGAATGTTTCCATGTTATTACTGCATTTACTCCTTTTTTATGAATTAAAAAATTGAGAAAACTTTAGAAATTTATAATAACACATGAATCACACCAATATAGGTAGGTTTCTTGAAGCGTCTTGAAGCATCAGTTCTTCTGGATTGAGTCTGTCTCAGTTTGTTCTGTTTCTTCATGTCATTCCAGACAGACTGATGATGATCAGATCAGATCTCTGTGTGGAGCACAAAAATCTCACTGCATTAT
This sequence comes from Spinibarbus caldwelli, assembly GCA_039654775.1. Taxonomy (NCBI): domain Eukaryota; kingdom Metazoa; phylum Chordata; class Actinopteri; order Cypriniformes; family Cyprinidae; genus Spinibarbus; species Spinibarbus caldwelli. The sequence goes on along the minus strand of CM077240.1, from coordinate 34,555,500 downwards.
TACAATTAATGACTAAATGAATGTTTGGGAATGTAAACTGATACTTCCTACTGACACACTACAGCAAAAGATAGAAATAACTGACTTAAAACCATTTTTAGCTGCTGAAAATACTAGTGTTCTAATCATTCTGGCCACCACTGTATATACATTCTTTTTCAGTATTGATGAATTTTTATTTGAATAAATCACTGTATGAAATTTATAAGAACATATAATCAGTGAATTACCAGTATTAACCCCATTGGAATGAATGGAATTTAATTAAATTCCTTTGAATTTCAAACTCATGATTGCTCAAAAACAGTCTACATTTATGAAAATCTACATATTAATTTCAAATAAATAGCAAAACCACCTAAATATTACTCTTAAAAGTTTTCAAGCAAATAAATTTATTTTACTTGCATAAACTTGATCGCTTGATAAAAATCAGTTTTTCATGCTGCAATGGTTCGTCAGTAGAAGTACAGATTTGTTCATTTGCAGTCTGATGTGAGATGTGTGGAAAAGGCTAAGTATATTTTACAAAAAAAATTTTGACACTAACATAACTTCATAGATAATTTAACAAAAAGTATTTTTGGCACCAATGGTGCTCCATACATAACCGGGTCAAAATGACCTGAACACGAAACATGGTTATACACTATATTGCCAAAAGTATTGGGTCACCCCCTTCTAATGAACAGGTTTGACTACTTTAGTAATTTCCATGAATACAAATCTTAATGTTTAAGCATATAATGATATTCTAGGGAATTGTGTGCTTCTAATTTTAAAGCAACAGTTTGGACAGGACCCTTTTCTATTCTAACATGACAATGCCTCTGTGTATAAGCCAAGGTTCAGAAAGAAATGATTGATTTAGTCAGTGTGGAAGAACTTGACTGGTCTGCAGAAAGCCAAGTCCTAATCCAAGCTGAACACCTCTGGTGTGACTTTAAATGCAGATCTTGAGCCAAAAACTCATCACCAAACACCAATGACTTGTACATACACTATATGGACAAACGTATTGGGACACCCCCTTCTTTAGAACAGAAAAAGGCACTTCCAAAACTGTGGCAACAAAGATGGAAACATAATTCATGTATTTAAAAATTGTATTTCCATCTCTGTTGCAGTTTTGGAAGTGTCTAAAATGACTGTACCCATATGTACAAGTCATTGGTGTTTGGTGATGAGTTTTTGGCTCAAGATCTGCATTTAAAGTCACACCAGAGGTGTTCAGCTTGGATTAGGACTTGGCTTTCTGCAGACCAGTCAAGTTCTTCCACACTGACTAAATCAATCATTTCTTTTTGAACCTTGTCTTATACACAGAGGCATTGTCATGTTAGAATAGAAAAGGGTCCTGTCCAAACTGTTGCTTTAAAATTAGAAGCACACAATTCCCTAGAATATCATTATATGCTTAAACATTAAGATTTGTACTCATGGAAATTACTAAAGTAGTCAAACCTGTTCATTAGAAGGGGTGACCCAATACTTTTGGCAATATAGTGTATCTCTTAAAAAATAATTGTAAAAAATCAGAAAAATAAATTATGTGTATTTTGAGGGTCATAAAGCAGTTGCAAAGTTTCATTCCCTTACTAAAAGCTATGAATTTTTTTTTTTTTTTTTTAAGGATTTTTTATGCATCCAAAACAGACCCAAATGCATTTTGAGGGTTAAGAACAGACCTTAAAGACAGAGCCCTTATCCTTCTGTGTTTGTCTTCATTCTGGAGTGCAATGTTTGGGTGTTTTGACTCCGTCTGAGTGGTAGGTGGATCGCAGGCCTCCTGGGACCAAACTGCTCTTCTTTCATCACCGTCACGCCGTTCCTTTGAACAAACACAAGAACTCGCTGCTCCTGAGGAACACGAGCATTAACACTTCTAAAAATAATTAGCCAGTGCTGCGGGCTTTCACTCCCAGACCTTCTGCTTCATCAAACACATCATCTTCAGCCGGTCAGCTGCATCTCTGCAGGAACGCACTGATCCTGAGCTGCTTCTTTAAGATTTGAAGGTGTTTCCTCTTGAATATCCGAAGGAATAACTGAGCAGCTACAGTAGATCTCATCTGAGATTCCTCAATATCATCAGCTCTGATTTACATATTAAAACATTTTAGCAGAAGATTACACTCTCATTAGAAAGGCCATTTATGTCTAATGAACAAGTCCAACAAGAGGCGATGTGATTTGAAAACGATTTGTCTTTGCACTGAGTGCAATGCACTTCTTGGCCTATGAATAAAAGCATTTTGTGAGAAATTTCTACGATTATGTTTGTGAGATTTCCTCTTGTTGGACGCTGTCTTAATTCGCACTTCCACAAATTAAGGCCTAAAAGCTCTTAAATCAAAGCAGAAAGCTTTAAATTCATAAAGTTGCATGAACTACAAAAAAAAAAAAAAAAACAAACAAACAAACAAAAAAACAATCATCTTCCTCCTCAGTATTTTAGTCTTGTTTTCCAGTACAAATATCTAAACATCCTTAAATCAAGACCCATTTGCTGGAGATGCAATATGAACACATGAAGTCTTGTTTTATGAGTTTATTATTAAAACAAGAACAAATATCTGCCAATGGGGAATGAACACTTGATTTCACCTTTAATTTATGCTGATTTTCTGAGCTCATTAATAGATTTGTTTTTCTTGTGATCATAAACTCAGTTAATTTTGACAAGTTTCTCAGAAAACAAGATTTCTTATGTTCATTTTGCATCTCCAGTAAATGTATCTTGATTTAAGAATCTTGTAGAATTATTTGCACTAGAAAACGACTGAAATACAATTTGTGTTCCCTTCAATTTATTCTTTAAATCTTCCTTTCTTGGTTGTAAAAAGATCTTAAAGTCTTAAATATACTTTCATAAAACCTTTATAATTTTTCAAGCGTACGCACCAAAGTATATTCCATTTACTCAATTCTTCAATATTTGTCGCAGAAGTTTCGCTGCCTTTTCCGTCTTTTATTATCAAACACAACGCATCGCGAGTCATATTGAACAAGAACACGCGTATCATTTTCACATTTTATTTTACACAACGTAACATGTTTGTATGCCGTGTCTGTGTATTATCCCATAAAACAAAGAAATATACAAGTCATAGTATTGTTTTACTATATGCATGAAACAGTATTTAATTTGTGCTTAAAAAACATCGTCCTCTCCGTAAATCTTGACACTTGACAGTCCGAGATTATAACACACGTACGGTGGCCTGAAACGCTATTAAAAACCACAGAAGTGAAGTGCAAAATCCTCCATTATAATGTGCTTTCCAGAACCCACTCGGACTGGGACAGCGAGGGTCTCCCATTGCGAATCTGGCCCGAGTCCATCTGGGGAATATCGCCGCCGCTCACGGATAAACTGCGTTTGGAGCGCAGCGGTTGCGCGCAGCTCGCGTACGCCGGCTGTTTGCAGGAGTTTACGTTGAGCGAGTGACGTCGACTGACGCGCGCGCAGCTCGCCGGGATCGTCTGATAGTTGTGGAGGCTCTGGAGCTGCGCTCTGCGCGACGCCGGCGTCACTATTGTGGAATAGGCGCGTGCGGCGGGACGCACCTTGGCCGAGTTGTTCCTGTTGGTGTTGTCCGGTTCTACGTCGACTTGCGTGTCCGTGCGCGCCGGACGGACGGGACTGGGAGACGCCGGATGCCAGCTGTGGCTAGCGGCGGACGTGGTGACGGTGCAGTCCGGAAGAACCGGTTTGGACGCTCGGGATGGGACGGATTCACTCTGCGGCGACACCTTCCGACACGCGTCCGGACCCAGAACCTGCTTGGACATGGACTTGATAATTCCGCAGACCTGATGAATGAATGGATTAAGACATATTAAAACATTTCCCCCCAGTTTCATAGACAAGGCTTAAACCTAGTCCCAGACTAAAATGCATGTCTAGGCGATTTCATCTGAAAGAAACTTGCACTTGAGTGATCTTAAAATATGTCAGATTCATTGTTTTGCCTCAAGATGCACAGCAGTAATGTTTTTATCTAAGGCATATTTATAAAAGCTACTTAAATGTCCTGTTTGAACTATGGCCTAATCCTGGCTTAACCTAAACCCTGTCTGTGAAAACACAAGATTAAAGGGTTAGTTCACCCAAAAATGAAAATTACACCATTAATTACTCACCCTCATGTCGTTCCAAACCCGTAAGACCTCCGTCCATCTTCGAAACACAAATTAAGATATTTTTGTGACCCTGGACCACAAAACCAGTCATAAGGCTTTTGAGAAAGCTGAATAAATAATCTTTCCATTGATGTATGGTTTGTTAGGATAGGACAATATTTGACTGAGATACAACTATTTGAAAATCTGGAATCTGAGGGTGCAAAAAAATCTAAATATTGAGAAAATCACCTTTAAAGTTGTCCAAATGAAGTTCTTAGCAATGCATATTACTAATCAAAAATGAAGTTTTGATATATTTACAGTAGAAAATTTACACAATATCTTCATGGAACATGATCTTAACTTAATACCATTAAAACAGTCCATGTGACATCAGTGGCTCAACTTCAGTTTTGCGAAGCTACGAGAATACTTTTTGTGTGTAAAGAAATCAAAAATAATTTATTCAACAATTCTTCTCCCCGAGTTACCGTCTTCTGCCATTTTGGAGATTACCACGAAGCATGCGTGCATTTTCCCTTGAACGTAAACAATGCTGATTATGTTGATTGCGTTCTAGGGAAAGTGCGCACATGCATCGTGGTAATCTCCAAAATGGCAGAAGACGGTAACTCGGGGAGAAGAATTGTTGAATAAATTATTTTTGATTTCTTTACACACAAAAAGTATTCTCGTAGCTTCGCAAAACTGAAGTTGAGCCACTGATGTCACATGGACTGTTTTATCAATGTCCTTACTAAGTGTCTGGACCTGGGAACATTTCAGTTGCGTTGCTGTCTATGAAGGGTCAGAGAGCTCTCCGATTTAATCAAAAATATCTTATTTTGTGTTCCGAAGATGAACGAAGGTCTTACGGGTTTGGAACGACATGAGGGTGAGTAATTACTGACAGAATATTCATTTTTGGGTGAACTAACCCTTTAAGAAGCATCCTCAGCGATCTGATTCTAGAGCCGGGCTTGGTTATATCTCTTAAAAACTAATCGTAAAAAATCTCAGAATAATAAATGTTTATTTTGAGGGTTGCAACATGATTCTCTTACTTAGTATTTTTGTCTTGTTTTCTAGTATAAATATCTAAAAATTCTTGAATCAAGATGAATTTACTGTACAAGTAAAATGACTTAAGTTAGTCTTGTTTTCTATAAAAAAAAATAAATTAAAAAAATATCACAATTTTGTTAGTTTTTGCTTAAAACAAACAAAAATATCTGCCAATGGGGCAAGAAAAATAATCTTGTTTAGCCTTTGAATTAAGATTATTTTTCTTACCCCATTGGCAGATATTTTTGTTTGTTTTAAGCAAAAACTAACAAAATTTTGATAATTTTTTTTTTAGAAAACAAGACTTTGTCTTAAATCATTTTTCTTGTACAGTAAATGCATCTTGATTCAAAAATGTTTAGATATTTATACTAGAAAACAAGGCAACTATACTAAATAAGAGAATCATTTTTTGCAGTGAAAGCACTTGCAAAGTTTCATTCCTTACTAAAAGCTATGCAATTTTTTTTTTAGAAATGTTGATAATTGCGCAGACCTGATGCTCGGACTGCGAGCGCACGTCGCCCAGCTCCAGGCCCTTATCCGCGCCCTCCTGCTGGCACACCCGGTAGCGCACGATGAGGAAGATGATGAAGGCCAGGACAGACGCCACGATCAAGCCGCCGATGATGACCACGATGGTGCCGCCGAGGAACTGCGACTGCATGAAGTGGCAGCGCAGATACTGCGGCTCGGTGGCGAAGTGAACGCAGCCCACCACGCGTGTGGCCGTGAGCGCCGTCATGGCGTCGTCGTAAATGGCCAGAACACAAAGATCGTACGTGGTTCCTGCTGCCAGGTTGTTGACCATGATGCTTTTACTGGTCGGAGGAATCATTCTGCAAGAAACAGCCATCAGCAAACATGCAGTCAGAAATATTGCTAGAACCAGTCAACGTGCATCATTCAGAACATAATTAATGAGCTGTTATTCATCATATGTGACCCTGGAGCACAAAAGCAGTCATAAGTAGCACAGGTATATTTGTAGCAATAGCCAACAATACATTGTATGGGTCAAAATTATCCATTTTTCTTTTATCCCAAAAATCATTAGGATATTAAATAAAGATCGTGTTCCATGAAGATATTTTGTAAATTTCCTACTGTAAATATATCAAAACTTAATTTTTGATTAGTAATATGCATTGCTAAGAACTTCATTTGAACAACTTTAAAGGTGATTTTCTCAATATTTTGATTTTTTTGCACCCTCAGATTCCAGATTTTCAAATAGTTGTATCTCAGCCAAATATTGTCCTATCCTAAAATCTCAATAATAATAATAATAAAAAAAAACACTTATGACTGCTTTTGTGCTCCAGGGTCACATTTGATCCCATTAGGGATACATTGTAATGGGAAGGAACTTCTTTTAGTACCTTTGAGGAAGAAAAGAAATGCAATTGCAAATGCAACACGTTGCAAAAATGATTCCCAGGTAACAAATGTAAGTTATTAAAACGTTGTGAGAACACTGAACATTGGAATGTCCAGTTTTCTTGTCATGATTCTAACGCTATTTAAAAGTTACAAAAATGTTTCTTATGTCATTCTACTAACTGTATTGTTTCCCAAAATATAACGTGTTTGAACCTTTATTATGAATAGTATAAAACACTAAAATGTCCAGTTTACTTGTCGTGAATTAAAATATTAAAAGGTTACAAAAACATTTCTCACAACGTTCTACTAATTTTGTTTTCCAAAATACAACATTATTTGAAAGTTTTTTAATAATATTCTAAGAACGTTAAAATGTCCAGTTTTTTTATTTATTTATTTATTTTTTGTGATTCTAACATTATTTAAGGGTTACAAAAACATTTCTTACAACATTCTACTAACTATATTGTTTCCCAAAATATAATGTGTTTGAATGTTTATTTTTAAAATAAAAAAATAAATCTTATGAACCGGTACTTTTTAGTGAATCAAACTGTGCTGCGCAATCAGTGTAGTCTGATTGCCGAATGATTCTTATGACTCGATTCGTTTTAGTGTTTCAAAACACTACAGCACATCAACTGTAGTCTGATTCATAAATGAATGACTCCTATGAGCTGGTTATTTTTGCTGAATCAAAACAATCAAAACAATACTGTGCAACATTGCAGTCTAATTCCCCCAAAAAATGACTCTAATGACTTGATTTGTTTTAGTGATTCAGAACAATACAATGTGACCACTGTAGCCAGTTATTTTTGGTGAATAAAACAACTTAGTGTTATCCTGTGAGACTTAGTTATTGATTGGTTCTTCATAATAGCATGAAAAGACAAATGGATGAGGACACAAATAAATTCATCAAAATGAAGTGTCTATGAGTAGTTAATCTTCCCTTTAAAGAGAAAACAAGCTGACAGATGTTTGCTCTTTTTTTAAGCTTAAACTCACTTTCTTTTGACAAATTCCTTATGAAAACAAGACTTCATATTGCAAGACATTTTGCTTCCCAAGTCAATACAGTATATCTTAATTTAAGAGTGTTAAGATTTATTTGTACTGGAAAATACAAAAAGTAAGATCCCAGCTAACAAGGAACCTTCTCACAACTTTCACTAACGTTCTTTAAAAAGTTACATAAATGTTAGGACAAAACATTCTTAAAGTAATGTTTATGGAATGTTTTTATAACTTTATCAATATTTGGTGTATGTCCTCATAATGTTGAGAGAAAATGTTCTGAGATCAACATCCTTATGATGTTATTTGTACTTGATGAGCATCTAAGAAATGTTTTTGTAACTTTTAAATGATGTTATAATCACAAGAAGAAAATGGACATTTTAAAGTTCTTAGAATGTTATTAAAAACTTTCAAATAAAGTATTTTGGGAAACAAAATTTTTTATTTTTTTTTTTATACATTAAAACAACATTATAAATCACATGAAGAAAACTCAACATTTTAGTGTTTTATACTATTAAAAATAAACGTTCAAACACATATTTTGGGAAACAATATAGTTAGTAGAACATCGTAAGAAACGTTTTTGTAACCTTGAAATAATGTTAGAATCATGGCAAGAAAACTGGACATTTTAATGTTTTTAAGAAACATCATTTTCGTACAGTTTTCTTTTCAAACAGACAAAAAAAATGCATGTGCAAGAAACACTAACGGAACCAAACTTTATATGGCTTCGTCATTTAAAAAGTATTCCCAGCCCTACTCATCATCTGGATGGTGATTTTGTGAAGCTTATCTGCAGTTGTCGTAAAGCCTCTGGTTCCCAGCTGCTGTAAATGAGACTTCCCAAATCTCCCTTCATGAGCCACTGAACCCCTGCAGACCGTTTAGATTACTGCTGCACTGTTAGTGCACTTTCTTCATTCCTCCACCATCATTTTTACAGTCTGTAGGGCCAGCAGAGCAGCTCTGTTTCACCAGATACACATCACAAACCTGCCGTACGCGACTCGAACGCGTGTAAAGAAGCTTTAGCACGACACACTCTGGTCTTGTTTTTGTCTTGTAGGACAATTCAAATTGAGTAACATTATCGATCTGACTGCACTGACACTATCGGATGAGAGCAAAACTTGAACCCAGCTAGTGTTCCCATGAAGTTAAAAAATGTTCTGAATGTTTTTTCTTGGTGTGAACATTAAGGGATAATTCTAGTGTATCATTTTACAAATCATGTTACTTTTGAACTTTCTGAAACAAGTAGCAACATTTAAACATCTAAAATGTTAGACGAACGTGCAACTAAAATGTTTCAGGAAAAAGAGTTACATGAACTATGTATAAATGATGTTTTTTTGTTAATGTTTTGAGAACATTATTAAAGACCAGATGACTTTAAATGAGCATTCCATTAATGTTTGTTCATAACTTTTAAGCAAAACATTCTGGCAATGTTCTCTCAGTTTTTAAAAAACGTTATTTAAAGATTCTCTGAATGCTCAAAATGTCCAGGTTTCTTTTTTTATGTTTTAGAAATGTTGAATGTTTAGAAATGTTTTTTCGTTATATGAACGTTAACGGAACATTCCACTGTATCATTTTGCAAACATTATGGGAACGTTACTTTTGAATGTTCTGAAATAAGTAGTAACATTTAAAAAATGTTAAATATCTAACTAAAATGTTTCAGGAAAAACGTTCCATGAACGATAACGTTTTTGTTCTAACATTTGAAAAATAGATAGTTCAGATAACTCTGAACAAATGTTACATTAATGTTACAGCAAGAACGTTCTCAGAACATTCCCTGTTAACTGAATTGAGCTGAATAATGACATTATTGTCTTCTGTAGAACTACTTTACAGTTGAAAGTTGCTTCATAATTGATAAATTAATAGAACTTTTTAAAAATGTGACATTTCAGTGTTTTATTCATCCGTCTGTGCACTGCTCTCTCTGAAATGCTGTCATATTTAAAGGTGTTTAAAACCAAACAGGCTCACCTGTATACTAACGAGTCATCGTAAGTGCCATTGTATTGGACCTGGAACATCCGAATCCCTGGAATATTCCTCTGAAAGTTGAACTTCACCAGAGCCGTGGACGAGGTGATCTCCGAGATTAGTACCCTCTTCTCCTGTCCACCCTTGTTGCCCATCGAGGAGCCTCCGTCTCCGCCCGTCTTGGCAGAAGTGGCGATGTCAGACGACCCCGGATCCGGCTCTTGGACCATACTGGTGTCGTTGGTGAAATGCGGAAGTTTGGTGATGAGCAGGTCCACTGTCTGCTGCGCCTCTCCGGACGGGTTGGAAGCAACGCAAGTGAAAGATCCAGAGTCCTTGACCGTGCTGATCAGGATGTCCAGGGTTCCGTCCGAATGGAGAACGGTGCGACTGGAGTTGAACACCAGCTTTCCGTCTGGAGCGATCCAATGGATGACGGGATCCGGGTCGCCTCGGGCTTTGCAGCGCAAGGAGACCTGCTGGCCTTCGAGAGCGTGAGTCTCTTGCGAATGCCTTGTGATGAGCGGCGGCTCGCAAAGGAACTCCTCCTCGGATACGGTCCAGAAATAGCGTCCGGCGAGATGCTGCGGAGCCGCGCAGGTTTCCAGATCATCCTCGCGCCGCAGCCGTCGAAGCCACAGCAACTCACAGTTACAATGCAGCGGGTTTCCTCCGAAACTCAACGCGAAAGACGACGGACCCAAAACTCCAGACGTGGCTAAAACTCCGGCACGCTGGAAAACCGGATCCGGCGGAAGTTTGTGGAGTTTATTGGATGTTACATCCAGACGCTTGAGCTTCTGAAGCCCGGAGAAGGTTCCTTCGGGAATGTAGTTGATCATATTGTGGTCCAGGTTTAAGGTGTGCAGGCTGGTCATGAGCTGGATGGCGATCCACGGCACGCTCTCCAGGTTGTTGTAGGATAAATCCAGCTCTTCCAGAGCGAGAAGGTCGTTGAACGCTCCTATGTAGATGTGCATGAGCTGGTTGTTGTTGAGAATGAGATGGTGCAGCTTGGACATACCGCTAAACGTATCGTTCGTTATGTGGGTCAAGCGGTTGCTGTCCAGATGAAGAGCGCGGAGGTTCTCCAAATCGTTGAAAGCGTGAGGCACGACCAATCCTATCGTGTTCCTAGAAAGCGTCAGGTCCACCAGTTTGGTCATGTTGGCGAAATCCTTCCGCTTGATGCCTGTGATGAAATTGTCTCCCAGTCGGAGCTCGACGGTGCGTCTGTCGATGTTTGGAGGGACAAACAGCAGCCCCTTTTTATCACACAAGGTTGCCAGATTGGGAGACAAAACCTGGCAAATGCAGCGCTTGGGACACACTTGGATCTTCTGGGCCTTTAACACCATTACAACAACCATCAAATAAACCAGTAGCGTCTCCATCTGGATTGTGGGTATTGGTTAAACAACCTGCGGAGAAAGCAAACAAAGAGGCGATTCTCATTATCAGTAGCAGATCGAGAGCGGTGAAAGAAATCAGTATTTTTAGGGCGCATTAAATTGATCAGAAGTGATGTTACAAAAGATTTCACATGAACAGTGTTCTTTTGAACTCAATTCATCTGAAATCCTGAAAAATAAAATGTATGACAGTTTCCACAAAAATAATAGGCAGCAAAACTGTTTTCAACATTAATAATAATCAGAAATGTTTCTTGAGCAGCAAATCAGCATATTAGAATGATTTCTGAAGATCATGTGACACTGAAGACTGTTCACACCAAAAACGATAACTATAAAGATAACGATATTAGCGTCCACACCAGCGAACGATATCGTCTGTTTATTCTAAACACTCATGCGTCTGCTGCTTTAAATTCTCCATCTCGTTATAGCAGGATGGATTCTGATTGGCTGTCATCAGCTTTACATAAATTGTTCTGAAAGTGATTCCAGCGATATCGTTTCTCTGTGCCTTAATCGTTATAGCTGTAGTGTGGACTCTCCTATTCTTCAATATTGAGAACGATTTTTAGAACTATATCTTTATCGCTATCGTTATAGGTATCGTGTTTGGTGTGAACGGGCCTTAATGATGCTGAAAATTCAGCGCTGCGTCACAGAAATCAATTACAGTTTAACAGATATTCACATAGAAAAGAGCTGTTTTAAATTCTAATAATATTTCACATTTTACTGTATTTTTAATCAAATAAATGCAGCCTTGTGAACAGAAGAGGCTTTAAAAAACATTTAAAAATCTTACCGACACCAAACTTCTAAATAGCAGTGTACAGACTATGATAAAAATGTGTGCATGACCTTGCATGCAATATGAGTCACTGATATTTATTTACATTTATTAATATTGCCAAAATAAATGCTAGAAGCTTTCATGTTTAGTAGCACAACAGATGACGTCAGACAGGGATGGGCAATACTATTTTGCATTTAAATACCTTTGAAAAAAATCAAATGTATTTTGTATTTAAATACATTTAATCTTAGTATTTTTGTATTTTCAAAATACATAAAATACTTTTTGCCAATCAACCTCTTTATTAGACTGATTTCCTATCAACTAGTTCAGACATGCCAGTTTCATGAATGTGAGCTGAAGCTGTATGATCTATTTAGAATTGGGTAATGAAATTTTCTAGATTCCTGTAAGGAAATAAGGAATAATACTGCCTTCGTGTGCTATCAAAATTTCCTATTTCCATTTTCAGAAGTCCTGATTACAAGAATGTCGCATTCAAGTGCTTTGCTTTTGGAAAGAATAGGAATCATGGAGGACGCCAGATGGGAAAATCTTATTAAAGCCAAAATCGTAGATATTTAAGATATTTAATTTTGAATAAAATGTAGCATCCCATTTGTTGACAACTATATCATCATTCACAGTGCTATCTTTATAGTTAGCTTGTTGTTGATTCTGGATTTTCAAATACATGCTGTTTTGCTGTGTATAAACCATACGAAATGCTTGAAATGATTATTGCACTACTATGTGCATGACTTTAACATTAAAACAAGGTGATCTTGCTTTTGTGGGGAAAAGAAGTATACCTGTCCCATAAGCAAATGTTTTCCCCTCGCCATATTTAAAGTTTATGGCCTGCACAACTTGGGTATAAAAATTATAGTAGAAAGTAGAAAATATGACAAAGGCATTCATGTCCAATTGCAACTAGAACAGTCATATTTACAAAAAATGTAAAATAAATAAAAATAAACAATTGTTATAGCCTGTGAAGGCAGCATAAGATAAGGTGAGGATGTCATGGTTGGTTGTACTTGATTAAGGTTACAATGGAACACCATTCAGATTTGCATTTAGTTAGCAACAGCATGAAGGAAAAAAAGAGCACTAGCAAGGGGAACATAGCATTAGCACTTGTCAGTCTTGTTAGTTTTTTTTTTTTTTTTTTGGTCAGATTTTGGTTTCATCAACTACAGTGCCTTGCAAAAGTATTCATACCCCTTCATTTTTTTTCCACGTTTTGTTATGTTGCTGCCTTATGTTAACTGCTTTAAATTTGTTTGTTTTTTTCCACACCAATCTACACTTCATACACCATATTGACAAAGCAAAAACAGAATTGTTACAAATTTGTAAATTAATTACAAATAAAAAAACTGAAATAAGTACATTGCATAAGTATTTATACCCTTAACTAAATATTTAGCTGAAGCACCTTTACAGTCTCAAGTCTTTTTTGTTTGATGTGACAAGTTTTGCTCATCAGCATTTGGCAATTATCTGCTATTCTTCTCCTCACCTCTTCAGCTCTCAAGCTCTGTCAGGTTGGACGGGGGCAGATGCACATTTTCAGGTTTCTTCAGAAATATTTGATTGGGTTCAAGCTCAGGCTGTGGCTGGGCCACTCAAGGACATTCACAGAGTTGTCTATAAGCCACTCTTGCTGTGTGTTTAGGGTCATTGTCCTGTTGGAAGGTGAACCTTCTGCCCAGTCTGAGGTTCTGAATGCTCTGGACTGGGTTTTCATTAAGGCTATCTCTATATTTTGGTGCATTGAGCTTTTCTTCTACTCTGACGAGTCCCTCAGTCCCTGCCGCTGAAAAACACCCCACAGCATGAGACTGATACCAGCACACTTTATATTCCTCCTGTGGAAAATTGCAGGGGGATACAGTGTAGATATTTATACTGTAGATATTGCTATATTAACTATATTATATACACTGAAAAAAAGAGCAATATCTTGCACTTTCACAACAAAATAAACTTTTTTTCTTTATTGAATATTAAAAAAGAAAGGCCATAATCATGTCTAGAACACTGGGGGACCAATTGTTTTGAGGAAAATATAAAGACCAGACCACTATATGGTGATGGTATTTATTTAAAGAAACTAAATAAATAAAGGATTTAAATGGATTTATGGGAATAAATTAAAAGAAAATAAGAACAGTAAAAGAACAAGAATATTTGTAAAGTAATCAATCTGAACTGCAAATAATATTTTTATTTTAAAATATGCACCTATTCAATTTCAGTTGTATTGTTGAAAACGCAAAACAGAAAAATGCTAGTCGTCATAATCAATTATGAATGCCATGAATCACGTAAATGACAGACCAAAATGGCGGAATTTGACAAAAAATAAATAAATAAATAAATAAATAAATAAAAAGGTCGAATAGTTTGCATCACTGGATATTGTTGGTCGTTTACATCATAGAAGGGGAACGCTACGTTACAGTCGAGCCGACTGTTGCTATAGTAACGAACGCAACTTTCATCACGTAATCGCTCTTATTTCAGTGTTGTTTACTTTCAGTTTTCATTCTACATTCAGCATTAACATCAAGTCAAAAGGGAGCTTTTAACTGAACTGTATAGCCTACATGCATTTGAGACGCTTATATTATGTTCTTGCCCCGTCCATGCAGTGAATGCACGTTATTGAACGAGCGGGTTTTTAGAACATAATTCAACTGCTCAGGTAATTTCAGTGGTAGTCTATACATATTCATGTATTAAACTCCCTGTAACTCACAAACTGCCCGTGATAGTGCGCGAATATTTCTGCTCGTTTTCGCTTGCTGTCAGCCTCTGATTTTCCGCAACAGACTGAAGCTCTGAGTGAATTCAGCGCGCCTTGATTTCAGCTAATAAAAGAAAATGCTGCAATTTTCCGTGTTATTTTATGATTGTTGGGGCAGTCTCCAGCTATATCTTAAACTTCTCAAAATACAGTCCGCTTCAGATTGGTTTTGAACACTGCACAAAAAAAAAAAAAAATTAATGCAGTCTTTATCTAATTCTGATTGGGTGGGCAAGACAGTAATTTGGGTGGGCTCAGCCCATGCCTGGAGCCGCCCCGATATCATTTATATATTGTCGCAGTATGCAAAATACAAACCCGATTCCAAAAAAGTTGGGACACTGTACAAATTGTGGATAAAAAAGGAATGCAATAATTTACAAATCTCATAAACATATTTTATTCACAATAGAATATAGATATCATATCAAATGTTGAAAGTGAGACATTTTGAAATGTCATGCCAAATATTGGCTCATTTTGGATTTCATGAGAGCTACACATTCCAAAAAAGTTGGGACAGGTAGCAATAAGAGGCCGGAAAAGTTAAATGTACAAATAAGGAACAGCTGGAGGACCAATTTGCAACTTATTAGGTCAATTGGTAACATGATTGGGTATAAAAAGAGCCTCTCAGAGTGGCAGTGTCTCTCAGAAGTCAAGATGGGAAGAGGATCACCAATTCCCCCAATGCTGTGGCGAAAAATAGTGGAGCAATATCAGAAAGGAGCTTCTCAGAGAAAAATTGCAAAGAGTTTGAAGTTATCATCATCTACAGTGCATAATATCATCCAAAGATTCAGAGAATCTGGAACAGACGAATCAAAATTTGAAGTTCTTTTTGGAAAACTGGGACGCCATGTCATCCGGACTAAAGAGGACAAGGACAACCCAAGTTGTTATCAGCGCTCAGTTCAGAAGCCTGCATCTCTGATGGTATGGGGTTGCATGAGTGCGTGTGGCATGGGCAGCTTACACATCTGGAAAGGCACCATCAATGCTGAAAGGTATATCCAAGTTCTAGAACAACATATGCTCCCATCCAGACGTCGTCTCTTTCAGGGAAGACCTTGCATTTTCCAACATGACAATGCCAGACCACATACTGCATCAATTACAACATCATGGCTGCGTAGAAGGATCCTGGTACTGAAATGGCCAGCCTGCAGTCCAGATCTTTCACCCATAGAAAACATTTGGCGCATCATAAAGAGGAAGATGCGACAAAGAAGACCTAAGACAGCTGAGCAACTAGAAGCCTGTATTAGACAAGAATGGGACAACATTCCTATTCCTAAACTTGAGCAACTTGTCTCCTCAGTCCCCAGATGTTTGCAGACTGTTATAAAAAGAAGAGGGGATGCCACACAGTGGTAAACATGGCCTTGTCCCAACTTTTTTGAGATGTGTTGATGCCATGAAATGTAAAATTAACTTATTTTTCCCTTAAAATGATACATTTTCTCAGTTTAAACATTTGATATGTCATCTGTTGTATTCTGAATAAAATATTGAAATTTGAAACTTCCACATCATTGCATTCTGTTTTTATTCACAATTTGTACAGTGTCCCAACTTTTTTGGAATCGGGTTTGTATATCTGTGGAGCTTCTAGTGGGCAGGAGCTATTGACACAACAGAGCAATAAGGAAACATGGATAAATGAGTAATAAGCAGCTTTCTCTGTGTGTTTACCCCAAGACAAAGATAACTATAAAGCTAATAATAAAAATAATTTAAATAAATTAAAAAAAAATGTTCTAAGGGAAACTAGATACAGTTACCTTGTACTAAAGCACAAGCGTGATTGTCCTTTCGCTAACAGACAGATATCTGAGGATTATTACAGAGGCAGGTGAGGTTATGGTGAAATTTGCAGCTTTACTCACAAACTACAATACCTGTTCATCAATAAGATGAGAACCAGACCCATTATAAATCTAAATGTACTCGAAATTAGATATCCTCGAAAAGTGTGATATCCAAGCAGTAATAAAGATTTTTGCTGTCATAATGATAACAATAGCGCATACAAAAATAGTAAATTAACTGTCCGATGGTTAGCGATCACACTACATGTGTACCACACCAGAGCCACCTCTTCAAGCGAGCCAAGGCATGATTAAACAAACCGCACTGGACACAGTACACAGCAGTCATACTTGTGAAATGAACTGGACTTTGGGGGTCAATTGTCCTCAAGCACGGATCAGATCCCCTAGTGTGAGTACATCCTAAATCTAAGTGAACAGCAGATAGCACACCACAACTATAACCATAACAGCACAAAAAATGATGAATGATAAAAACATTGACAGCCAGTCGAAATCATTTTTGCTTTAAAGAGCTTGAGCATTTAAAGTGACAGATGACACGACTGCATTGTATACTTAGAATACACTAATATAGTTATCTTTATAATTATCGTTCTTGGTGTAAACAGGCCTTAGTAGTGTTACTTCACTGGATGGCCAATTTCAAATGTATTTTGTGTATTTTCAAAATACAAAATACTGTATTTGTATTTAAATACA
Source organism: Spinibarbus caldwelli (assembly GCA_039654775.1). Lineage (NCBI taxonomy): Eukaryota > Metazoa > Chordata > Actinopteri > Cypriniformes > Cyprinidae > Spinibarbus > Spinibarbus caldwelli. Next base: position 34,538,334 of record CM077240.1, on the reverse strand, counting down.
TTTTCCCACACAGTATTTTGTATTTTTATTTTAAATACATTTTGATGTATTTGTGCCCATCTCTGACATCAGAACACACATGGACTAAAAGCTACAAAACCCTAATTATATTTTTTCTGCTATCTTTAATACGTGTACAAACTAGTGCTGTCAAACGATTAATAGAGATTAATTGCATCCAAAATAAAAGTTTTTGTTTACATAATATATGAGTGTGTACTGTGTATATTTATTATGTATATATAAATACAAACACATGCATGTATATATTTAAGAAAAATATGTTATGTTTATATATTAAATATATTTATATAATATAAAATATAATAATATAAATGTATATACACATGTAAATGTTTTCAGAATATACACTGAATGTGTGTGTAATTATATATACATAATAAACAAACACAGTACACATACATAACCTATATTATGTAAACAAAAACGTTTATTTTGTATGCGATTAATCGCGATTAATCGTTTGACAGCACTAGTACAAACAAACAAAATAATCCTGTGCAAACAACCACAGGGAATCTGATGGCTCGAGAATCTTTCTGGAGACATTTCTTAAAGCTCACGCTCCACTGACGCGCTGTTTTTGATATGATAATGTTGATCCTTTCATCTTTGTGTTTGGCGAGATGAAAGACTCCTCTGGCCGTCCAGATACTCATCAGAATTAGTCTGATGTCTCCAAAGACCGAGCAGAGACAAAAGAGCATCAACACAGATGCCACATCAGGAGAGACGCGTCGTTCCCTCGCATCGATTCACTCGGCTCTTCAGGGCCGCTCGTGTTACTTATTACTTGTGCGGGATGAGAAACGTATTCTCTGAATGACTCTTAAGTCCTTGAAGAGATATAACATTTCATACCAGCTACGGCTTTCATTAGAATGCTTCTTTGTAAAGATCATGAATGTTTAATCGAGGATGTTTAATTATGCGTGCATTCACATAGAAATCTGAGCGTTGACTCATGGTTTCTGTTGCTCCGCTTTACAGGGTGTTTCTAACATGCACTAAAATATCAGCAGATCGGTTCTTGTCACTTCTGTCATTTGTAACCTTGGAAATTCACGTCTCTTCTGAACGTGGAGCGCCATCACAGGTGATATGCCTTTCAAAGCAGTGCGCTGAGAATGCATGCGAAAATAACCTGCCGTACATCACGCCTGTGATCATGAGAGAGTCTGCATCATTAGACTGTCATGCAGACAATAGAGGAGCCGGCTGGAGAGAGACCTGCATGTAAAAACAGGCAATAAAAGGGAAGGATGAAGGTGACACCTGACATCTGACAGTATGGAAGAGCAATGAAAAAGGGAGCGTGCTAAACTATAAAATGCATGAAATAAACAACAGGAACATGCGTGCCGATTCATCTTTGTCACATATAAAGGCCACAGCTTTAAATAATGACATGCTGCCACTGAGCAAACGTACGTGACAGTGTTTACAAAAATGACACAATGCCTCGTCCCCGCTAAAATATGTTCAAAAAGCGTTTTCCTTCCATTCCCATTAAGTTATATAAATGCTATTTCTGAAGGTTTTTTTTTTTTTTTTTATGTTTTAGTTTTTTTTTTTTTTAATGCAAATGTTAAGGGAACATTGTATCATTTCACAAACATTGTGGGAATGTTACTTTTGAATGTTCTCTGAACGTTCTGAAACAATTACATTTAAACGTTAGATGAACATCCAACTAAAATGCTTCAGGAAAATTTGTTTCATAAATGATATTTAAATAACATTTTTGTAAATGCCCAAAATTCTTCAGTTTTTTAAATGTTTTGCAAATGTTTCTTCTTGGTTATACAAATGTCAAGGGAACATTTCATTTTATAATTTTGCAAACATTATGGTAATGTTACTTTTGAATGTTCTCTGAACGTTCTGAAACAATTCGTAACATTTAAAAAACGAGTAACATTAAAAAGACATTAGATGAAAGTCTAACTAAAACATTTCAGAAATAAAACATTCCATGAACGATGTGAAAATAACGTTATCGTGCTAACATTTGAGAGCATTAGATAACTTCCCCGCAAACAAAATATGTTCTCAGTTTTTCTAACGTTTCAAAATGTTATTTCTGAATGTTCTATGAACATTAAAAATGTCCAGTTTTTTATACAAACGTTATGGGAACGTTACTTTTGAATGTTTTCTGAACATTCTGAAACTAGTAACATTTAAAAAACATTATAGGCAAACATCCAACTAAAATGTTTGAGAAAGAAATGTGTAAATAATGTTTTTGTGCTAACGCTTTGCAAACATAAAAAACCAAATTACTCGGAAAGAACATTCCATTAATGTTACTGCAACATTGTCAGAACGTTCTGATAACATTCCCTGTTAGCTGGTCAAATATGATGCATTGAACATATTCATATAATCATAACGCACTAAAGCTCATGGGTCAAGGACAAATGACCCGTCTTGTTGGTGTTTAATAGGCGGGTGATGTCACACTCTCTGCATATCAAATGACCTTCCCATCAGCCACTTTATTGAGTCTGTGTCGCTGGTGTTGTTTGCCAACCAGCTGGCTGCATTAGTTGGCAAAGCGTCTGTATTTTCAGCGAGCTGCGCCGCAGTCGCTACTTCCCCTCCGAAACACCGCTGTGAATGTGCTATTGGGTGGCTCACAGCGAGCCATATTTCTGTTATTTTGCATCCCATTTTTCCCAGCCAGCTCTTACTGAACCACAAATGAAGCAGCATGACGGATCTCCCGCGATTTGGAAGCGTGTGTGTTGTCGAAGAGAACAGAGTTTGGGTCTGCAGAACGTGTCTGTGTTTCCACACATTCAAACCAAAGCTAATTACGCTGGCACGACTCAAAACCTCTGCCTTTTAACAGATCAAACATTCAGTGCACTCAAATGTTTTTTCTTGGTTATGCAAATGCAAAGGGAACATTTCATTGTATAATTTTGCAAACATTATGGGAACGTTACTTTTTGAATGTTCTCTGAATGATCTGAAACAAGTAGCAACATTTAAAAAATGTGCACTGCAAAAAATAAATAAATAAAAAGTTGAGAAAACTTAAAAAGTTTAAGGCAGCCAGCTTTAGCAGATTTTTTAGTTTTCTCAACTTCTTGTTTTTAGTTTATACAACAAAAAGTTGAGAAAACTCAAAAATCTCCTACAAAAATAAGTTGAGAAAACTCAAAAATCTGCTGAAGCTGGTTGCCTTAAACTTTTAAGTTTTCTCAACTTTTTTTTTTTTTTTTTTTTTTTTTTACAGTGTATGATGTATAAATAACATTTCTGTGCTAATGTTTTGAAAATATTAAACTCCCTAACTAACAAAAAGAATGTTTAAGAATGTTCAAAAGATCCAGGTTTTTAAATATAATTTTTCTTGGTTATACTAATGTTAAGGGAACATGCAAACATTATGGGAATGATATTTTTGAATGTTCTCAGAACATTTTAAAACAAGTAGTAATATTTCATAAAACAGATGAACATCCAAATGAAGTGTTTCAGAAATAAAACATTTAATGAACAACATATAAATAATGTTTTTGTGCTAACATTTCGAGAACATTATTAAACACCACATAACTTTAAACAAATGTTCTATTAACACATTTTATGAATGTTTGTTCATAACGTTGAGAGAAAATGAGCCAAAATGTTGTACGAATGTTCCTTGTAAGCTATGTTTGAGCTGTTCAAGCCCAGCTAACAGGGAACACTCACAACTTTTTTAAAAAAGTTATATAAATGATAGGACAAAACATTCTTAAAGTAATTTTAATAGAATATTCTTATAACTTTATAACTAAAATTTGATTCATGTCCTCAATGTTGAGAGAAATTATATTCAGAGATCAGCATTCTCTGAACTTCCTCGTGATGTTATTTGTACTTGATGAATGCTCTAAATAACATTTTTGTAGGCTAATGTTATAATCACAATCACAAGAAAACTGGACATTTTAATGTTATAATACTATTATAACAATATTAAAAATATACATTCAGAAAACATCCTGTTTTGGGTGAAAATAAACTAAAAGTACAATGTTGCAAGAAACACCTTTTAAATAAAGTTGAGGTCAAAAGTTTACACCCCCCTTTCAGAATCTGCAAAATGTTAATTGTTTTACTCACTGATGCTTCAGAAGGAAAAACCATGCATTAAGAGCCAGGGTGTGAAAACTTTGAATTTGAAGATCAGGGAAATTTATTATTTATTTTGTCTTCTGGGAAACATGCAACTATCTTCTGTAGTCTCTGAAGGGCAGTACTAAATGAAAAAAATATAATATTTAGGCAAAATAAGAAAAATGTACACATCCCAATTCTGTTCAAAAGTTTTCACCCCCGGCTCTTAATGCATGGTTTTTCCTTCTGGAGCATCAGTGAGCGTTTGAACCTTCTGTGATAGTTGCATATGAGTCCCTCAGTTGTCTTCAGTGTGAAAAGATGGATCTCAAAATCATACAGTCATTGTTGGAAAGGGTTCAGATACACAAAAATGCTGGAAAACCAAAGGATTTGTGGGACCTGAAGGATTTTTCTGAAGAACAGCAGGCAGTTTAACTGTTCAGGACCAACAAGGGACTCATGAACAACTATCACTAAACAAAAAAACACAGCTGTGGATCATTCAGCTAACAACACAGTATTAAGAATCAAGGGGATGTAAACTTTTGAATGGGGTCATTTTTATAAATTCAGCTCTTGTGGACTATGTATAAACATCTTTTATATGAAATATCTTATTCAGGTCAGTACTAAATAAACAATAACATGCATTTTGTACAATCCCTCTTATTTTGGTAAAATAATGAACATTTTGCAGATTCTGAAAGGGGGGTGTAAACTTTTGACCTCAAATGTAACATTATAATTATAAAGAAAATTGAACATTTTAATGTTTGAGAAACATTTAAATCGATGTTCCCATGTTTTATAACCTGAATCTATTATCTGGGAGTCTTCCTCTCCACTGTAGCTCTGACGCCTCATTCATGTTTGCCTTCAGATTCATAAATGGCAGGTTTGAAAACAGCGAGCGCTTTTGGTTAACAGTGCACTGCAGGTGTGTGCAACAGCATGAGGATGAGTTTCCATTTGTGCTTGATTATTTGGATTCATGACTTCCACAGTCTGCGTGTGACTTCATAAACTCATGTGTGATCTGTGAGATCAGATCTGACACTGCAGCGGTTATCAGACTATAACAGATGTTTTCTGCAGTTCCTCACTGCTAAAGACACCAAGCTGAGTGCATTCTCTTATTTCTTTGCATTGGCTGCCAGTAGCTCTTCTGGACTGATAGATAGACATAAATGATTTAAATAGTGACCGCACGCGCACACGCACACACACACACACACACACACATGCCATACAGATACTGAGAGTCAGACGCTTCATTGATGGATGACTGAGAGTGTGCTTTAATCAGCCGCCCAGACACAGTTTTGACTGTTTGACTTTGGGAATGTGATGTGTTTTTGAGTGAATAATCAACAGAAAAAAACAAAACTGTAGGGTGGGACCATTTTATAGTTTTAGGTCCCATTGATTTCATTTTATGGTCAAAAAGTATAACCCAGGGTTTCTGCAGGTGTTGCGAAGGTACATTTAAGACTTTAAAACCAAGTAAGGAAATTGGAAGGAATAAATGAAAGGGGGCACAAAGTGTTTATCAAAATGAAATGAGTTTATGATTAAAACAAGAATATCTGCCAACAGGGTCAGAAACGGAGGTTATTTTTCTGCCTCCATTGGCAGATATTTGTTCTTGTTTTAATCAACCTAGAATTAAACCGCTGGTCTCGTCTGGCCAGAGGAGAACGACACACTATTTCCCTGTTTAATACTGTAAAGCTGACACAATCTGCATTGTAAAAAGCGCTGTATAAATAACTTAATCATAAACTCACTTCATTTTGTTAAATTTCTCAGAAAACAAGACTTCATATCTTAATTCTGCATCTCCAGTAAATGTATCTTGATTTAAGGCTGTTTAGATATTTGTACTGGAAAACAAGACAGAAACACTGAGGAAATGTTCATTTTTTTGCAGCGCATGCAACATTTATTGCCACGACTTTATGAATTTAAGACTTTCTGCTCTGATTTAAGATCTTTTTAGGCCTTAATCTGCGAGTGAACTAAGACTTTTTAAGAAACCCTGGACTCAAAACTGTTTGGTTTACCAACATTCTTCAAATCTATCCTGGTCTTGAGGTCAACAGAAGAAAGAAACTCAAAGAGCTTTGGAACAACGCGAGGGAGAGTAAATGATGACAATTTTCATTTTTGGGTGAACTGTCCCTTCAAAAGGACATCCAAACCTATAGAATGTTATAGAACATTAAACCAGAGCTGCGTTTCCCAAAAGCATTGGAGCTACGATCAAATTAGGCTTATGATGCTTTTGGGAAACGCAGCCCAGGAAAGAAACAAATGTTGTCAATATTAATGCTAGAAATCAGTGAATCTGCTCAGAGAATATATTTCAACCACTTTCCCTTAAATATTACAAAACAGCCATAGCTACCCAACTATCAATCACGTTTTAAGAACGTTTTTCATAACGTTCGCACCAAGTTATGAAAACATTATTCTTGAATGTGTTCAAAATGTCCAGTTATTTTAAATGTATTAAAAATGTTTTTTTCTATGAACATTAAAGGAAGATTCCATTCTATTATTTTTGGCAGTAAAACGTTACATTTGAATGTTCTCGCGACATTTATAACACCCATGTTTTATATTTAAAGACCATTTCTTCTTGGCTAAGCAAACATTAGAGGAATATTACATTTCAAAAACTATTAAGAAAATGTTATTTATAAATGTCTTTTAAACATTCAAAACGTCTTTATATATATATATATTTATATGGACGTTTTATGAATAAGTTCTGAGAGCATACAAATAACATCATGAGGACGTTCTGAGAACATTTCCTTTCCTTTGTATATCAAATATTAATAATGTTACAAGAACATTCCATAAACACTATCTTATTTACATAACCTTTAAAAAGCAGTACTGAAAGGTCCCTGTTAGCTGAGTAGTCCACACTGAACGCCTGGAAACAGAGTGTGTATATTTAGGCACATTCATAAAACATTTTCAGAAATTGATGCTTTGATTTTAACACCCATGCATCAGATCAAAGGTTATCTGAACGTATCTCTACAACCCTGAAACAACACTAACATGCTGAAGGGCTCATTTCAAATCCCTGGAGCAGGAAAATCAACCAATTACTGCCTAAAGAGCCTGTCTTCATATGCAAGCATGCACAATCCTATTGAACACTCATGCATTTTCTTTCAAAAGCTAAATATATATATATATATATATATATATATATATATATATATATATATATATATATGTGTGTGTGTGTGTGTGTGTGTGTGTGTGTGTGTGTGTGTTTTAAAATAATGTATCCCAAGCGCATAAGGCAAAATATCAGTCTGTTAATGAAACGAGCATAAAGACACTCTGTCTGAAGCCCAGAGATCTGTACCGTGGTAATTTACCTCTCTGATACCCTGATACTGCCCTATACTCAGCTCAATGTAAAATTGCAGTAATAGAATAACCTGCCACCATTCCGAGTCTGCAAATGCATTGCACACGATTTATTGATAACGAAACCTGACATGCATCGTTCATTTCGAGCGCACTCGCAGCAGGTGAAGGCAGTTTGTGACCTTGCAGGTGTTATTCTGATCGAGTGCATTCGTTAAATGTGTTATTCTGGGTTTCTGTCTCATACCTGTCCTCAAGATCTCAGGGATCTGCTCAGAGCGCATCTGAGGATGGATGCAGTGAGAATGGAGAAGCGTCGGGAGGAAAATCACATCATTTACCTGCAGAAGAGATCAGCTTTGCTTCATAAGAGCAAAGCACGCCGTATTTCCACCCAAATCACCGCATTTTCAGCAGCTCCTTCCCTTCTGATGACCCAAATAGATCAGTGTGCATCAGATCCTCCCTCATCAGGACCTCCGATGCGCTTCCACATGTCCATGACCGAAGCAGCTAATTAAACGCCGTTCTGTTGTGTACGATATGTTCATTAGGATTCTCCTTTAATGAAACCGCAGACAGAAGCTCCAGCTGGGATCGCCTCTCCGCATTACGCCTGCATGCGCCCAAATCACCAATCCTAGTACGGCGAGGGCTCGGCTCATGAATATTAATTAGGTCAAGCTCCAGCCTTCCAATTGAACGGCGCGTTTTGGAATATTAATCAAGAACGCTGACGTTGAGACGTTACCCTCCTATGGCGATGGATTGTTCTGGTATAAGATTTTTTTGGTCTTCCTTATTTGTCAAATATGTGTCCCTGGAGCACAAAAGCAGTCATAAGTAGCACAGGTATATTTGTAGCAATAGACAACAATACATTGTACGGGTCAAAATTATCCATTTTTCTTTTATGCCAAAAATCATTAGATTTTTCATGTTCCATGAAGATATTTAGTAAATTTCCTACCATAAATATCAAAACTTAATTTTTGATTAGTAATATGCATAGCTAAGAACTTCATTTGGACAACTTTCTCAATATTTAGATGTTTTTGCACCCTCAGATTCCAGATTTTCAAATAGTTGTAGCTCTATCATAACAAACCATAAATCAATGGAACGCTGATTTATTCAGCTTTCAGATGATGCATAAAACTCAATTTCAGAAAATTGACCCTTATGACTGGTTTTGTGCTCCAGGGTCACATTTCTCCTGGGTTAAAGCATGGAAACTGTCAAATAAGTTTTGTATCAATAACAAAATTAAGGAAGTGTCTTACAAAATACTTCATAAAATTTATCCTGCTAAGCATGTTTTGGAAAGATTTAAGTTTAATATTTCATAGCCTACATGTGAATTTTGTGGTCAAGAAAACAAAACTATTTTGCATCTTTTTTTCATTGTCTATATTTACTCAAGATTATTTTGGAAGGATTTGGAATTCTATATTAACAGAAATACGTATAGAAATTTGTATATTTGATGTGCTTTTTTATACAGAAAATGAAAATTTGAATAGTAAAGAACAACATATTATACATTTGTTTATTTTATTAGGAAAATAACATACATAAGAAGAAGTGGGCTCAAATTTTTCACATTTTAAATCACTTTAAATTATATGTAAATCTCTTGGAACAAATTAAAAACAAAAAAGCACTGAAAACTTATGTAAGAAATTTATGTAATTTTCTTCCTTTCTTTTTTCTATTTTCTTCTCTTTTCTTTTATCTCTGGCATGCAGCTAATGTTAATTTGATCGTGTGAATATGTAATACCTCTTGTTCTTGTGGCACTGAAGTAATAAAGCATTAAAAAAAGTATTGTTCTGGTATATCAGTTATTGTATTGTATAATTTTTTAAAACTACCTCTTCGTGTTCCAATGGCGAAGGATATATTATTTTAAACTGTTTTGCTGTTGTGCATTTTATTGTATAAAACCGTAACATTATTACGTTGTTATATAATATTAATTTAAAATTGTTGGTGTTATTTTGTTGTCGTCTAATGGGAAAGCGTGCCTCTAGAATATTAATCGAGCTCGCTGACGTTGAGCTCTTACCCTCCAATGGGAGGGCTGGTCTCATGAATATTAAGTAGCAAGCCTTCGCCGTAGTAGGGTTGGTAAACTCACCAGCGGTTCTTCAGAGAAAACGCCTTTGTGGAGACAGGAGCGACTTGCGCCGAATTCGGATCGGATTTCAACAGTCCGATATTTGCAGATGGCTGTGATTGTGATGGAGCAGGTCTGAGATCAGTCTGTCTCTAATGCAATGAAACATGCATGCAGGATCTGTGCAAATGTGGCATTTTCTGTCAGCGCACTTGCATCCTCATATTAAAGTCAACAGCACAGCAGACTGTGAATGTCTCCCTCAAGAGGAAGAAGACTAATATATGCTTTATTTGGCTTAAAACAACGGTTTGCATTCAAGTAGGCTATATGTAAATTGAGATTGGGGTTAGTTGTCACATGCTTTGTATGTTTTGAGTCATAAATGCATGTTTTCCCTATAGTTGTGTTGGTTTTAAACAGTTCAAAACTCTACAATTATAATCATTTTCAAATAAAGAACACACATGCATTAAGACAAAAGTCACTAAATGAAAGGAGATTTGAAACTGTTACCTGAATGATTCAACCTCAGCTAACAAAAATATGTTCTAAGAACGTCGTGCTAATGTTCACATAATGTTATTTACGAAAAAACATCCAATGAATGGTGTATAAATAACGTTTTGTGTTAACGGTTTGATAACATTATTATAGACCACATAACTCTGAATGAATGTTCAAAAAATGTTACTGGAAGAACGTTCTGAGAACATTCACTGTTAGCTGTTTGTACATTTATAAAAGTTATTGATTGCAATTTCTTTCATTATTGTTACATAGTTGTTTTACAGTTTTATTCTATCTGTTTCTTTTTATTTATTATACAATTAATAAAAAGCAAAAAAAGCTTGCTCTATTCTTTTTCTATTCTGTCTGTTTTCTTTTTATTTATTATATAATTAAAAAAAACCTTAGCTACGTGTGCTGCGTTAGGCTAACTGAGACTTGTCATAACACATGCATATCATTGCTCTTTTGTTGATTTTGATTGCTTCCATTCTCCTCATTTGTAAGTCGTTTTGGATAAAAGCATCTGCTAAATGACTAAATGTTTATAGAAAATTTTATAATATGCAGTTTATTACACTGCAAAAAATTATTTTCTTGCTTAGTATTTTTATCTTGTTTTCTAGTATAAATGTCTAAACATTCTTGAATCAAGATGCATTAAAATGATTTAAGACATTAAGTCTTGTTTTCTAAAATATGTTAGTTTTTGCTTAAACTAAAATATTTGCCAATGGGGTAAAAAAAAACAAAAAAATCTTAATTCAAAGGCTAAACAAGATTATTTTTCTTGCCCCATTGGCAGATATCTGTGGTTGTTTTAAGGAAAAAACTATCAAAATTTTGATATATATATATATATATATATATATATATATATATATATATATATATATATATATATATTTTTTTTTTTTTTTTTTTTTTTTTTTACAGAAAACAAGACATAATATCTTAAGTCATTTTACTTGTATAGTAAATTCATCTTGATTCAAAGATTTTTTAGATATTTATACTAGAAAACCAGACAAAAATACTAGGTAAGAGAATCATTTTTGCAGTGTAGTAGATTCTGAAGGAACATTGTCTGAAGACTGAAATATATGTCAGAAATGAAGTCTACAGACATATTTTCAGCATGTTTAATGCAGGAATCACATTCTTCTGGATGGGCTGAGTCTGCTTTATTTGCTCTTGCTCTTGAAGAACTGCTCATATGTGAGGGAATCTGCCTGCTGGCCGCTCCTGCTCTTCATCTGCAGGAAAACCGTCCTGTCATCATGAAGAGGATCCGCAACACTCCGGCTCCAGAGCGGCTCTGAGACGCCCAGAAGCTCTCTGACCTGAGCCGAGATCAGCTGAGAAACAGCAGAGATGTGTGAGTGTGTGTGTGTGTGTGTGTTACACTGATGTCTGCACTTACTGAAGATCATGTGACTCAACGCCATGATGCTAATGAGCTTCTGGGTGGTGTTTTGAGTGGCTGCTATTATGTTGCTACTCTACTGTATGTTTCTTAATGTGTTCTTGTGGTTGATAAATTGAATTGCCCAGTATTTGCAGTTTAAATCTCAGAATGCATTTTCCAGTATTGTAATGTGATTATGTGAGAAGAACGTTACTTTAAATTAAAAATGGCAAAATCAAATAATAACTAAATGTGTTGCATGAAATGAGTGTTTGTGCTTTACCTTCATATGCTGGAAGTCGGTGATTCCCAGCCGTGGCAGGTTGAAGCAGTTGACATGAATTAGTTTTCTGCCCGTGATGTAATTCTGAGTAAAACACGCCTGAGGAAGGAAACACGACTGTACTGAGTCCAGAACACAATCTCAGTGTGCTGTGAACACAATGAATAACTAGTTACATGTAACGGCGTTATGTAATTTAGTTACAAAATAAGGATACACTTTATTTTAAGGTGTCCTTGTAACAGTGTAATTATACATTTAAGTACTAAGTAATATTAATTAACTACTAACTGTACTTACTATATGGTTAGGGTTAGGATTAGGGTTACTTGCATGTAATTATGCATAATTGTTATTATGATATGCTCTTATGATGGCGCCGCAGATGGCAGCTACTGTGCTTTGCTCTTCAGTGTTTGTACTGTTTTTGTTCGTTTTTCCTGTTTTTTGTTTCTCAAACACCATCAGTTTTACCAGGGATGACCTGCTGAACATTCGGCAGAACACACCACAAAATCTTTTACCGGTTTTTGATTATTCGGACGTTTTGCTGGAAATTGTTGTTGTTGAGCCGTAGCTCTGGTCAAACGCTTCAGGACGCGCAGACGGGGGAAGCGAGCCACGCGCTCGTGAAGCTCAGACAGCGCGGATTTAGAACGGCGTTGCCTAGCATCCATCTGGCGAATCTCCGCTCTCTACCCAACAAAACGGACGAACTCCTTCTGCTCTCCCGGACAAACAGGGACTTTTCAAACTCTGCTGCTCTGTGTTTCACGGAAACCTGGCTGAATGACACCATACCAGACAGTGCACTACATCTGCCTAACTTCCAGCTGATCAGAGCAGATCGCGACGCAGAATCAACGGGGAAATCACGCGGCGGCGGGACGTGCTTTTACATCAATGAGAGGTGGTGTACAGATGTAACTGTGTTAAAGAAGATGTGCTGTTCTGATCTAGAAACACTCTTCATTAACTGCAAGCCTTTCTACTCGCCGCGGGAGTTTTGCTCGTTCATTCTCGTGAGTGTTTACATTCCTCCGCAAGCGCACGTGAGCTCCGCTTTACAGAAACTCGCTGATATGATCACAGAGACTGAGCAACAACACCCGGACTCTGTTTTAATCATTCTCGGGGACTTTAATAAAGCAAATCTCTCCCGTGAACTGCCAAAATACAGACAGCACATCACATGTCCCACCAGAGACAGTAATATACTGGATCACTGTTACACAGCGATAAAGGACGCATATCACTCTGTCCCACGAGCAGCTTTAGGAATCTTTGATCACTGTTTGGTTCATCTTATACCAAACTACAGGCAGAAACTCAAATCTGAAAAACCTGAATTAAGAACTGTTAAAAGATGGACTAATGAAACAGAGTGGGTTTTACAAGCCTGTTTCTCTCTCACTGATTGGACTGTTTTTGAAGCTGCTGCCAATGATCTGGATGAGCTCACAGAGATTGTAACATCTTATATCAGTTTCTGTGAGGATATGTGCATTCCTACCAAGACTCATCTAACTTACAACAACGACAAACCATGGTTCACTGCAAAACTCAGACAGCTCCGTCAGGCCAAAGAAGATGCTTACAGAAAGGGGGATAAAGTCTTGTATAAACAGGCCAAATACACACTGGAAAAGGAGATCAGAGTGGCAAAGAGGAATTATTCCGGCAAGCTAAGGAAAAAATTCTCTTCCAGTGATTCTGCTTCAGTGTGGAAATGTATGAAAGAAATCACCAGTTACAAGTCACCATCCCCCAGCACTCTGGAGAATCAACACCTGGCAGACGATCTGAATGAGTTCTACTGCAGGTTTGAAAAAACACCCCACACCCGCCCTGAACACCTCTCCACACAACCATTAACACCTCCAGCAACCCCCCTCTCCCCCACACCTGCAATTCAGATCAGCGAAGATGAGGTGCGCCAGGTCTTCAGGAAGAACAAAAGAAGGAAAGCACCAGGCCCAGACGGTGTGTCACCAGCCTGCCTAAAAATCTGTGCTGACCAGCTGGTCCCCATCTTCACACAGATCTTCAACAGATCTCTGGAGCTGTGCGAAGTCCCCTCATGCTTCAAACGCTCCACCATCATCCCCGTCCCAAAGAAACCCAAAATTACTGGACTTAATGACTACAGACCTGTGGCTCTAACATCTGTGGTCATGAAGTCATTTGAAAGACTGGTTTTGGGTTATCTGAAGTCCTCCACTGGACCCTTACTGGACCCCCTGCAGTTTGCCTACAGAGCAAACAGGTCTGTGGATGATGCAGTCAACATGGGACTGCACTTCATCCTGCAGCATCTGGACAGACCAGAGACTTATGTGAGGATCCTGTTTGTAGACTTCAGCTCCGCTTTTAACACCATCATCCCGGACACCCTTCAGAACAAACTAACTCAGCTCTCCGTCCCCACCTCCGTCTGTCAGTGGATCACCAGCTTCCTGACAGACAGGCAGCAGCTAGTGAGGCTGGGAAAATACACATCCAGCACTCGTACGATCAGCACTGGAGCTCCTCAGGGCTGTGTTCTCTCCCCACTGCTCTTCTCCCTGTACACTAACGACTGCACATCTAAAGACCCCTCTGTCAAGCTCCTGAAGTTTGCAGACGACACCACACTGATCGGCCTCATCCAGGACGGTGACGAGTCTGCTTACAGACAGGAGGTTAAGGAGCTGGCTGTCTGGTGCAGTCTTAACAACCTGGAGCTCAACACGCTCAAAACTGTGGAGATGATCGTGGACTTCAGGAGAAACCCCTCTGCACTCCCCCCACTCACCATCATGAACAGCACTGTGACTGCAGTGGAGACATTCAGATTCCTGGTCATCATCATCTCTCAGGACCTGAAGTGGGACAATCACATTGAGTCCATTGTCAAAAAGGCCCAGTAGAGGCTGTACTTCCTTCGCCAGCTGAGGAAGTTCAACCTGCCACAGGAGCTGCTGAATCAGTTCTACTCCGCCATCATTGAATCCGTCCTCTGCACTTCAATAACTGTCTGGTTCAGCTCAGCTACCAAATCTGACCTCAGAAGACTACAGAGGGTAGTCCGGACTGCTGAGCGAATCATTGGTACAACCCTCCCCACTCTCCAAGAACTGTACTCATCCAGAGTGAGCAAAAGGGCTGGCAAAATCACTCTGGACCCCTCACATCCAGCACACTCCCTCTTTGAACTGTTACCGTCTGGTCGACGCTACAGAGTTCTGAGCACCAGAACGACCAGACACAGGAACAGTTTCTTCCCTCAGGCAATCCATCTCATGAACACTTGACATTAAACGCGGAACACACAACAATATTATACATTATTTATTTAACAAACATACTTATTTACATTTCAGATTTGCTCATATCAGACCTGTACACCATAATTGTCTATATTATATATTGTGTTTTTGCTATTTGTACATTGCCTATTTGTATATTTGTATATTATTCTTTTATTATCTGTGTCCTGTCCTGTTGCTGTCTTTCTGTTGCACTGTAGAGCTTCTGTCACTAAAACAAATTCCTCGTATGTGTAAGCATACCTGGCCAATAAAGCTCATTCTGATTCTGATTCTGATTCTGATTATAATAGTAAGTACATGTAACAAGGACAACCTTAAAATAAAGTTTTACCCAAAATGAATGTAACTATAATCTGTTACAGTTACTGAGAAAAAAATGTGTAATTAAATTACAGTTACTTATGAAAATGTTAACGATTACAAAGTTGAGTAACATCTGAATATTTTCACACACATACAGATTTGATTGATTTCTTTCCCAAATTGCATTGAATGCTTTAAAATATGAGACAGCAATGTTTCAGGAGTTTAGGACACAGGACACATGTTTATTCAATAACTGTTTTATTTCCTTTTTGGGTTTGTGTATATGCTTTATTTTTCAGGATTAACTGTTTTGTTTTTCAGTCTTATTCTTATTTTCGGTGGTGTCTGGAATGAAGGAAACAGATATTGCTGATGAAAGAAAAGCAGGCATTTTCCTTACATGATGCTAACAAAGCACAACTGAAGATGAGTGTTGAGTGAAAGCTGAACAGCAGAGCTTCTCGACCGATGGGTCACGACCCAAACGTGTGCAGGATGGACTTAAAGAACCTAATGCAGTTAATCAGAGAACCCTGCAGAATGAGCAGATCATCTTCTAACAGGGAGGAGAAACGCTTCCTACAGCTTTAGAGGTCAAAGGTCGTGTGTCCAGTCAAACTCTACTGTATTTCAGCACTAATTCATCTGTCATTCTGTGGAATCTAGTCAGATCTGATGGATGAAACACAGACAGCTTGTGTGACGCCCTGATCCTCAAAAACATGAACTAAATGACACAAGCGTCTGAAAGGCAGATTTGGACATGCTTGTTACGTCTGCATTGTGAATAATTTCTCCTCCTTTAATAACTATATTTAAACGATATCTTGAAATAGAATCACTGTATGCCAGTTTAGTCTGAAAATGACTGGTAATCATTCACCTTATACTGGGGGAATCCCATAGACTCGATCCAGAGCGCCACATCCTCACCACTCCAGCGCAGGAACTCCATGTTGTGCTGAGCTGCCATGGAAACCAGTCAACAAGCCAACAGACACAATGAGTTCAATTCACAACATCACAAACACAGAATAATGCAGATAGATAGATAGATAGATAGATAGATAGATAGATCTCTCTCTCTCTATAATACTGTAATATTTAACATTTGTTAATGGTTTAATTTTTTTTAAAATTTGTTTTAGGTTAATATCAGTTAGTAATTCTAAGTTCAAGTAATTTTAATTTATGTCAGTTAGTTGCCATTGCAACATTTCTAAAATTTATTTTATATGTTTTAATATTTCTAGCTTTAATTTATATTTCCATTTAAGTTTTAGCAATTTCAGTACTTGAACTTATTTTATTTCAGTTACTTGCCAAGCAACATTTCCAATTTTGCAGAAAATACAGAAAATGCTTGTTTTGATGGAACACTGTTCGCGACATCGCTTTATTTATTTCTCATGACGTTGACGCTCGTCTCGTGTTTCTGCTCGGCGTACTCTGGCCCCGCCCACACTCTGCTGCGTCACCGCCTGCCGCTGTCAATCAAACGCCGGTGTTACGCCAAATTCTGTGACCATCGTATTCTGTGACCCTAGGAGGCGCTGTTGTCACTGTTTTGTTTGAACTGTATCACACAGGTTCAAAGCGCCCGTGCACATTGTATGAGCGCGTCAATACAGTCTGGCAATTTGCAACCTCGTCTACTGTATAACCTATCCAGGAAAGAATTGTGGTCTAATATGAACAGTACAACTGTTACATTAAATAATTTGTATTTATTTATTCATTTTCTAATACTTTTAAATTGATAAAACTCTACTTTTTTATTTTTTAATTAAAAATTTCCTCTGCTTATGTTTTAGCCTTAAGTGTCATGTACTGTATATACTCTTGAATGTTCTTGAGTATGTTTGTACAAATTCTTAACCGCTTCTTAAATAAATAAAAATTAAAGTGACTGTGTGGAATGTTTGTTTAGAATGCTTTAATGCTTTAATTGTACTCTCCTTTAGGGTGACTTTTACCATCTGTCTAGGGACTGCAGGTGAAAAATTGCCTTCTGGCTAACTCTGGCATATTGACAGAAATGTTTATTAATATGCATTGTGCCTGTAATAAATAAATAAATAAATAATAAATAGAAATGTTGGTTATTCAACAGGTTTATTAAACAAATTTAACATTTCATGAGATTAAACACAATCCAGTTGTTTGCAGAGTAGCCTATTTTTGCATGTTGTATGCAACATAAATGTTTAACAATGTTCATGAAGCTGATGTCACAAAAACAGGCTACTAATCTATTTAAAGGAGTCATCAGAATATGTGACCCCATTGTTATGTGTTTGAAAATTCCTGACAACAATCAAACCATTTCGGGCAACTTATCTGTCCTTCCATCCAGCTTTTTTTTTCTTTTCTTTTTTTGGTTGGTTTTTACCACAAATGTAAAATAAATTTACAAACACTGTATCTATATTCTATACTCTACATACATATGAATAAAACCAATGCTTTAATTTGCAATAAAATGCTTTATTTTTTCAAACAATGTGTGGTAATATCAGGTTAACAGTACCTTTAACTTAAAAACCTTAAACACTAATAATATATAGGTAGGGGAGGGGGAGATTAAAATTGACACACTGGACAGCTAGGGCTTCATGGGGTCGGGCTCTTGTACACATTGCATGTTTATTCTCATGATTTTTATTTAGTTTAATAAGCCTGATGAGTAATCAGCATTTCTACACAAGCATTCCATATAATAATAGTAACAACAGAAAAGATAAAGATAGAAAAGCCAACAACAAAGTGTTGTGTGTAAAAGTATCTCGACCAGCTTTCAAATAACAACTGAAAAGGAACGAGACGCTAACACCTCTGCGTCCTCTTAACACACATCGCGCTCTCTCAGTCTTGTGCGGATGTGACTATTAAAAGATGCAAGCACGCAGAAGGAACCAATCCACTTCTCCAGTCAATTATGAGCACGAGCAGGAACCTGGGTACACTGAGTACAGTAGAGACACTTTCTGCTTTTTCCATCACTACACAAAAACTAGATGCTGAAATGAAGTGATTTTTCACATGGCATTTATTTTGCTTGTGTACTAAAATATCATAAGTTGATAATAGCCATAAGTAGTTTATATTTTCCACAATTAGCTCATAAACATGAGGTGCATTTTTGTCTCAGCTGTACCCATATGGTGTACAGTTAAAACAGTAGCATGGTACAGTTGAGACTCCCATTCTTAATGCTCTAAAGCTGGCTAACCATTTATTGCAAATGTAATAAATTACAAAATTACAGTATTAAATAATTACAGTTTAAAAATGAATGTTTATTTGCTTTATTTAATTCAGATTCAGTTAAACAAAATAGGAACAAATATTTAACACTATGATTTATGAGCTCGTTTCATCATGGGGACATAAAAAATATTCCCATAAGGTGAATTTACTGGTATTACTATACTTGTGGGGACATTTGGTCCCCGTAATATAGGTAATACCAGTACACAAACACACACAGCCTCTGTATGCATTTTATTTTCTATGATTGAACTGTTACTGTATACAATACATACAGCATCCTAAAAAGAGTGTCTCAACTGTACCCACTTTACCACCTTGTATATTTCTTAAAATGCTATGTAATCCTTTTAACATTCATGTTAGAAAATATGAAGAGTTCAGATGCAAAAGCCTCTAAGTGCCATCTGAAATTTTCATCTAAAATGAGCATTTTTATCAGACTGCTATGTTTAGGTTCAGTAATTTTACTCTAATGGCAATGTATAGGTCCTTTTCTATGCAATTAAAGTGAAATAACTGAACATAAATATAGGAGCCTGATAAAAATGCTCATTTTATAAGAAAATTTCAGACAGCATTTAGAGGCTTTTGCATCTGAACTCTTCATATGTCCATTAATAATAGACAGTTGAAATATCACAATTATCATTTTGCATAGTATATGTGTAAATGTGACTTTTTATCCTATGATCATAACTCTGTACAACTAAACAGCATGTGAAGCAATAGGACACCTTGCATGGCACAATGTCATAAAATATGTCTATTTTTAGAGCACAGAGTAACGTTTGCAATGATATATGTTAAGTTTAACAATCATAAAAGAACAATAAGCTATTCATTGTGGAAGGGACATGGTGAAATGAAAATCTCACCTTGTAAAAAAAAAAAAAAACTTTTGCTGATATCTTCGGAGTGGAAAAATGCACAATACACGTGTGGAGCAAAAATCATGGCTCGGGGTTCTTGTGTACGCAAATTATTTAAGGTGTTTCAACTGTACACATCTCAAATGTACTCAGTCTACCCCTAACAAAGAGAGAGCAACTGGACAGAGAGAAGAGAGACAATAAAAGTATTAGAAAATGAATAAATAAAATAAATAAATGCCAGTTAAATATTGTAAAAGCTGTACTGTTCATGTTAAAACTTTTAAAAGTTTTTAGTGTATTTATTTATTTATTTTTAAAGTACACTACATTTGGAGAACATAAAAATCTGTGTGAAAGAATTTCCCTTAAGCTATATATATATATTTACATGATACACACACACACACACACACACACACACACACACACACACATAGATGGAGAGATAGATAGATAACTGGTAACTAAAGGCAGAGAAACTGGAACTGGTAGAGAAGGCAACAACACTCAGAGACCTGTTTAATAACCATGTTTGTTGATGTAAAGAAATCTGTATTGAACAGTTCATTCGGCGCACGCGACCAGACTGTATTGGCGCTCAAACAATGTGCACGGGCGCTTTGAACCTGTGTGATACAGTTCAAGCCAAAAAGTGACAACAGCGCCTCCTAGGGTCACAGAATACGATGGTCACAGAATTTGGTGTAACACCGGCACTTTTACCGTCAATCAATAAAACATAACTCGGCACGGTATAAACGCTCAGGATTGCTTATATTCGAACCATCTATAATTACTCGCGTTGAACTGAAGCAAAGTTAAAGTTTGTGTATAACTTCAGCGAGTTAGCGCGCGGTTAGCAGGTACAACAACAAACCGACATAAAGTAAGTTACCTCAGCTTAGAAGTGTCTGACTGCAAAAACATGTCGACATAAAGTTTGAAGTCACAGATTAGACGTGTTTTACTGCTAAACCGTGTAGAATGTGAGCGTTCAGGAGGCGGCGTCGCGGTTAATCTGAGCCGCTGCAGATCTGCTGACTCTGAGCTGATGACTGTGTGTTTGTGTGATCGGCTCTGAGCTGTGAGAGATGACTGTGTGTGTGTTTGTGTGATCAGCTCTGAGCTGTGAGAGATGACTGTGTGTGTGTTTGTGTGATCAGCTCTGAGCTGTGAGAGATGACTGTGTGTGTGTGTGATCGGCTCTGAGCTGTGAGAGATGACTGTGTTTGTGTGATCGGCTCTGAGCTGTGAGAGATGACTGTGTTTGTGTGATCAGCTCTGAGCTGTGAGAGATGACTGTGTTTGTGTGATCGGCTCTGAGCTGTGAGAGATGACTGTGTGTGTGTTTGTGTGATCAGCTCTGAGCTGTGAGAGATGACTGTGTGTGTGTTTGTGTGATCAGCTCTGAGCTGTGAGAGATGACTGTGTGTGTGTGTGATCGGCTCTGAGCTGTGAGAGATGACTGTGTTTGTGTGATCGGCTCTGAGCTGTGAGAGATGACTGTGTTTGTGTGATCAGCTCTGAGCTGTGAGAGATGACTGTGTTTGTGTGATCGGCTCTGAGCTGTGAGAGATGACTGTGTGTTTGTGTGATCAGCTCTGAGCTGTGAGAGATGACTGTGTGTGTGTGATCGGCTCTGAGCTGTGAGAGATGACTGTGTGTGTGTGTGATCGGCTCTGAGCTGTGAGAGATGACTGTGTTTGTGTGATCGGCTCTGAGCTGTGAGAGATGACTGTGTTTGTGTGATCAGCTCTGAGCTGTGAGAGATGACTGTGTTTGTGTGATCGGCTCTGAGCTGTGAGAGATGACTGTGTGTTTGTGTGATCAGCTCTGAGCTGTGAGAGATGACTGTGTGTGTGTGATCGGCTCTGAGCTGTGAGAGATGACTGTGTGTGTGTGTGATCGGCTCTGAGCTGTGAGAGATGACTGTGTTTGTGTGATCGGCTCTGAGCTGTGAGAGATGACTGTGTTTGTGTGATCAGCTCTGAGCTGTGAGAGATGACTGTGTTTGTGTGATCAGCTCTGAGCTGTGAGAGATGACTGTGTGTTTGTGTGATCAGCTCTGAGCTGTGAGAGATGACTGTGTGTGTGTGATCGGCTCTGAGCTGTGAGAGATGACTGTGTTTGTGTGATCGGCTCTGAGCTGTGAGAGATGACTGTGTGTGTGTTTGTGTGATCAGCTCTGAGCTGTGAGAGATGACTGTGTGTGTGTGTGATCGGCTCTGAGCTGTGAGAGATGACTGTGTTTGTGTGATCAGCTCTGAGCTGTGAGAGATGACTGTGTGTTTGTGTGATCAGCTCTGAGCTGTGAGAGATGACTGAGCGTTTGTGTGATCGGCTCTGAGCTGTGAGAGATGACTGTGTGTTTGTGTGATCGGCTCTGAGCTGTGAGAGATGACTGTGTGTGTGTGTGATCGGCTCTGAGCTGTGAGAGATGACTGTGTTTGTGTGATCAGCTCTGAGCTGTGAGAGATGACTGTGTTTGTGTGATCAGCTCTGAGCTGTGAGAGATGACTGTGTGTTTGTGTGATCAGCTCTGAGCTGTGAGAGATGACTGTGTGTGTGTGATCGGCTCTGAGCTGTGAGAGATGACTGTGTTTGTGTGATCGGCTCTGAGCTGTGAGAGATGACTGTGTTTGTGTGATCAGCTCTGAGCTGTGAGAGATGACTGTGTGTGTGTGTGTGATCGGCTCTGAGCTGTGAGAGATGACTGTGTTTGTGTGATCGGCTCTGAGCTGTGAGAGATGACTGTGTTTGTGTGATCGGCTCTGAGCTGTGAGAGATGACTGTGTTTGTGTGATCGGCTCTGAGCTGTGAGAGATGACTGTGTGTTTGTGTGATCGGCTCTGAGCTGTGAGAGATGACTGTGTTTGTGTGATCGGCTCTGAGCTGTGAGAGATGACTGTGTTTGTGTGATCGGCTCTGAGCTGTGAAAGATGACTGTGTTTGTGTGATCAGCTCTGAGCTGTGAGAGATGACTGTGTTTGTGTGATCAGCTCTGAGCTGTGAGAGATGACTGTGTTTGTGTGATCAGCTCTGAGCTGTGAGAGATGACTGTGTGTTTGTGTGATCGGCTCTGAGCTGTGAGAGATGACTGTGTTTGTGTGATCGGCTCTGAGCTGTGAGAGATGACTGTGTTTGTGTGATCAGCTCTGAGCTGTGAGAGATGACTGTGTTTGTGTGATCAGCTCTGAGCTGTGAGAGATGACTGTGTTTGTGTGATCAGCTCTGAGCTGTGAGAGATGACTGTGTTTGTGTGATCAGCTCTGAGCTGTGAGAGATGACTGTGTGTGTGTGTGATCAGCTCTGAGCTGTGAGAGATGACTGTGTTTGTGTGATCAGCTCTGAGCTGTGAGAGATGACTGTGTTTGTGTGATCAGCTCTGAGCTGTGAGAGATGACTGTGTTTGTGTGATCAGCTCTGAGCTGTGAGAGATGACTGTGTGTTTGTGTGATCGGCTCTGAGCTGTGAGAGATGACTGTGTTTGTGTGATCAGCTCTGAGCTGTGAGAGATGACTGTGTTTGTGTGATCGGCTCTGAGCTGTGAGAGATGACTGTGTGTTTGTGTGATCAGCTCTGAGCTGTGAGAGATGACTGTGTGTGTGTGTGATCAGCTCTGAGCTGTGAGAGATGACTGTGTTTGTGTGATCAGCTCTGAGCTGTGAGAGATGACTGTGTTTGTGTGATCAGCTCTGAGCTGTGAGAGATGACTGTGTGTTTGTGTGATCAGCTCTGAGCTGTGAGAGATGACTGTGTTTGTGTAATCAGCTCTGAGCTGTGAGAGATGACTGTGTGTGTGTGTGATCGGCTCTGAGCTGTGAGAGATGACTGTGTTTGTGTGATCAGCTCTGAGCTGTGAGAGATGACTGTGTGTGTGTGTGATCGGCTCAGAGCTGTGAGAGATGACTGTGTTTGTGTGATCAGCTCTGAGCTGTGAGAGATGACTGAGTGTTTGTGTGATCAGCTCTGAGCTGTGAGAGATGACTGTGTGTTTGTGTGATCAGCTCTGAGCTGTGAGAGATGACTGTGTGTGTGTGTGATCAGCTCTGAGCTGTGAGAGATGACTGTGTTTGTGTGATCAGCTCTGAGCTGTGAGAGATGACTGTGTTTGTGTGATCAGCTCTGAGCTGTGAGAGATGACTGTGTGTTTGTGTGATCGGCTCTGAGCTGTGAGAGATGACTGTGTTTGTGTAATCAGCTCTGAGCTGTGAGAGATGACTGTGTGTGTGTGTGATCGGCTCAGAGCTGTGAGAGATGACTGTGTTTGTGTGATCAGCTCTGAGCTGTGAGAGATGACTGTGTTTGTGTGATCAGCTCTGAGCTGTGAGAGATGACTGTGTTTGTGTGATCAGCTCTGAGCTGTGAGAGATGACTGTGTGTGTGTGTGATCGGCTCAGAGCTGTGAGAGATGACTGTGTTTGTGTGATCAGCTCTGAGCTGTGAGAGATGACTGTGTTTGTGTGATCAGCTCTGAGCTGTGAGAGATGACTGAGCGTTTGTGTGATCGGCTCTGAGCTGTGAGAGATGACTGTGTTTGTGTGATCGGCTCTGAGCTGTGAGAGATGACTGTGTTTGTGTGATCAGCTCTGAGCTGTGAGAGATGACTGTGTTTGTGTGATCAGCTCTGAGCTGTGAGAGATGACTGTGTGTTTGTGTGATCAGCTCTGAGCTGTGAGAGATGACTGAGCGTTTGTGTGATCGGCTCTGAGCTGTGAGAGATGACTGTGTTTGTGTGATCGGCTCTGAGCTGTGAGAGATGACTGTGTTTGTGTGATCGGCTCTGAGCTGTGAGAGATGACTGTGTTTGTGTGATCGGCTCTGAGCTGTGAAAGATGACCGAGTGTTTGTGATCAGCTCTGAGCTGTGAGAGATGACTGTGTTTGTGATCAGCTCTGAGCTGTGAGAGATGACTGTGTTTGTGTGATCGGCTCTGAGCTGTGAGAGATGACTGTGTTTGTGTGATCAGCTCTGAGCTGTGAGAGATGACTGAGTGTTTGTGTGATCAGCTCAGAGCTGTGAGAGATGACTGTGTGTGTGTGTGTGATCGGCTCAGAGCTGTGAGAGATGACTGTGTTTGTGTGATCAGCTCTGAGCTGTGAGAGATGACTGAGTGTTTGTGTGATCAGCTCAGAGCTGTGAGAGATGACTGTGTGTGTGTGTGTGATCGGCTCAGAGCTGTGAGAGATGACTGTGTGTGATCAGCTCTGAGCTGTGAGAGATGACTGAGTGTTTGTGTGATCAGCTCAGAGCTGTGAGAGATGACTGTGTGTGTGTGTGTGATCGGCTCAGAGCTGTGAGAGATGACTGTGTTTGTGTGATCAGCTCTGAGCTGTGAGAGATGACTGAGTGTTTGTGTGATCAGCTCAGAGCTGTGAGAGATGACTGTGTGTGTGTGTGTGATCGGCTCAGAGCTGTGAGAGATGACTGTGTTTGTGTGATCAGCTCTGAGCTGTGAGAGATGACTGAGTGTTTGTGTGATCAGCTCAGAGCTGTGAGAGATGACTGTGTGTGTGTGTGATCGGCTCAGAGCTGTGAGAGATGACTGTGTGTTTGTGTGATCAGCTCTGAGCTGTGTTACGTCCTGAGACGTATTTTATTTGATTGTTCTATGTGTTTTGTGGGGTGCTTTTGTTACTGTTTTTTTTTTCTTTTTTTTCATGTCTACTGCTGTCACTGTCGTGGAGGTGATTGGGTACACCTGTTTCTGATTTGCTACCAATTCAATTCATCTCCACTGATTGGCTGCACTCAGAAGGAAGCCAGCATATAAAGCCAGCACGGTTTCCGAGCAGGGGGGAGAGGGTTGCAGTTGGTAACCTGTCACATGGACTTCTTTTCTCGGGCTCCAGATAACTTCGTTTTGGTTCTTATTGAGTGCTAACCATTGGTGCTACTGTGAATTTAATTGTAAATTTGTTTAGACTATGAGTTTAAGGAAACTTGTAGGGAGGTGGGTGCCTTTTTCTTTAATTGCTTTTCTCCTGGTTATCTGGGTAGTCAAGGAGTTAGGGAAGTTTATTTTGTTATTCATTTGTTTTTGGTTTATGTATAGGTAAGTTATGTGTAAAATTGAGTTAGAAATTTTGTTTATGTTGGCCTTTGCCCCCTCCTGAAGCTTATGTTTCCTTTAATCTTTTTCTTATGATTTAATAAAAACAATAACAAGTTCTTTTGTTTGGAGGTGTGTTATTGGGGCCGGAGACAAGAGGTCCCTGTGCTTTCTCTCTCCAAAATTTGTTACTGCTATGCCCATTACCTCTAGACTAAAAAGAGGGCTAGCTCGTAACAGCTGTGAGAGATGACTGTGTGTGTGTGTGTGTGTGTGTGTGATCAGCTCTGAGCTGTGAGAGATGACTGTGTGTGTGTGATCAGCTCTGAGCTGTGAGATGACTGTGTTTGTGTGATCGGCTCTGAGCTGTGAGATGACTGTGTTTGTGTGATCGGCTCTGAGCTGTGAGAGATGACTGTGTTTGTGATCGGCTCTGAGCTGTGAGAGATGACTGTGTTTGTGTGATCAGCTCTGAGCTGTGAGAGATGACTGTGTTTGTGTGATCAGCTCTGAGCTGTGAGAGATGACTGTGTGTTTGTGTGATCGGCTCTGAGCTGTGAGAGATGACTGTGTTTGTGTGATCGGCTCTGAGCTGTGAGAGATGACTGTGTTTGTGTGATCAGCTCTGAGCTGTGAGATGACTGTGTTTGTGTGATCGGCTCTGAGCTGTGAGAGATGACTGTGTTTGTGTGATCAGCTCTGAGCTGTGAGAGATGACTGTGTTTGTGTGATCAGCTCTGAGCTGTGAGAGATGACTGTGTTTGTGTGATCAGCTCTGAGCTGTGAGATGACTGTGTTTGTGTGATCGGCTCTGAGCTGTGAGATGACTGTGTTTGTGTGATCGGCTCTGAGCTGTGAGATGACTGTGTTTGTGTGATCGGCTCTGAGCTGTGAGAGATGACTGTGTTTGTGATCGGCTCTGAGCTGTGAGAGATGACTGTGTTTGTGATCGGCTCTGAGCTGTGAGAGATGACTGTGTTTGTGATCGGCTCTGAGCTATGAGATGACTGTGTGTGTGTGATCAGCTCTGAGCTGTGAGAGATGACTGAGTGTTTGTGTGATCAGCAGCTGTTTGCTGGTGTTTCTGCACATGTTCAGTCCTGGACCCAAGGCTTTATCAAAGTCCTGCGCTTGCAGATCATGTGCGAAACTCAAGTGCTCCTCAAGGGCAATGTCTTATTTGGAGATGAAAGATGTTAACCAATAATAACTGGTATAACTGATTAACCCGCGATCATGCTTCGTGGACAAATTTGAGCACGAAGGTCTGATCCCAATTATTTATTTATTTATTTTTTTTTAAATGTCATATCACTATCTTCGATAAAGTAAAAACGATCAATTTATGCTTTTTTTTTTTTTTTTTTTTTTTTTTTTGTGATTTTTGGTGTTATTTTTTTAAATTATTCATTTACCTCTAAAAGTACTATATTTTTATGTAAAATATGCTTATTTTTAATGTTAATGTTACTTAAGAAAAAAAATTTAAAAAATCTGTAAATCCAGACAGCCAAAACCTAAAATTTTGGTGACTTTGTTCGCATCTGGTGACATATGATGGCATAATGATAACAAAATATCAATAGCCACTATATGGCTGTAGTACTCAATGGCTGCATATAGGCTGAAATCTAAAACCACTGTTGTAATAAACTTAACCACTTAAGTTTTAGATTTTATCACATGTTAAAATTGTAGAATTTAAAAAATAAAACATTTGTGTTGGTTGAGACTATACTAAGATGCCAAAATATGCTTACAGACCAATCTGACCATGCTATAAGGAAAAGACAAAGTAGGAGGCAGTGTAATCATTTATTTCTAAACAAACAAACAAACAAACAACAACAACAAAAAAAAACATCAAATTTTAATGTCAAAAAAGTAAAATGATACCAAACAGGTAAGAATAAACATCATCAAATCTCGCAGTAAGACTTTGATCTGATTTAGAAGTGTGTGTGTGAGTGAGTGTGTGTGTGTGTGTGAGTGAGAGCGAGTTGTATGAGTGAGTGTGTGAGGTTGTGTGTGTGTGAGTGAGAGCGAGTTGTATGAGTGAGTGTGTGTGAGTGAGAGCGAGTTGTGTGTGTGTGTGTGTGTGTGTGTATGTATGTATGTGTATAGTGAGTGTGTGTGAATGAGTGTCTGTGTGTGTGTTTGCCACATTGACAATGTTGTATAGGCTCTCCCCTTCATTTATGTGTATGTATGATCTGCGTTGTGTTGGATTTATTGATTTTTATTGGATAAAATAGTTTTAGTATTTCCTATTCATTTCCAATGGGTGCCCACTTTTGTCCATGAAGGACAAATTAAGGCTTTTTTTTTTTTTTTTTTTTTTTTTCAACCACTTAACTTTGTTGAATCAAGTCAGTTTTTTTTTTTGTTTGTTTTTTTTTTTTCACTTAAAAAAAGTAGCCAAGTGTTGTACCGCTCAGATTATGTAAACTATTAAAAAAAAAAATAATAATAATAATTTTGCCCAAATTTGTCCCGAAGGATGCTTGAGGGTTAATTATGATGTTTTTTGGGAGTGCCTGTGGTATATAAACAGCGTCTGCTCTGCTCTGTCTTCAGTCTAAGGATGTCTGCATCGCTCAGGGTTTGGCATCTTCTGGCCGTCTGGACGCTCCTCACAGCGTCGTCTTCTCAGAGGAATGCTGTGGATTTCTCTGAGAGGTTTGGGAACGCCCTGCCGTCCCTCAGTCGCCCGGCTAATGCCAGCCAGATCTTCTACAGCATCATGTTTGACGCGGGCAGCACCGGCACCCACATCCACATCCACGTCTACACCTTCATCCAGAAAGAGCCGGGTGAGATCACTGCGTAGACAGCAGATCATTGAGGGATTGAAACATCACGTGGTTTGAAACTACTGAAATGTAAACAGTAACATGCAGTAAAAGGCAGATTTGTAGTTATGGAATGAAATTTGCATGTAGAGTAACTTCAGAAATAAACCTGATTTATTTATAACTAACTAAAACACTGCAGGGTTATTATATTTAATTAAAACCATTAAAATCTTTTTGTTAACTGAAATGAAATATTAAAAACATTTATTTTATTTCAGCTAATTGCCAAGGAAACATTTCTTCTTATTTTCTTTCATATGATGCACTAAAATAACTAAAACTAAAACTGAAATACAAATTAAATAAAAAAAACTATATGGAGTTATTTAAAAAAAAAAAAAAAAAGAAATGTGACAAAACACACAACAAATTTACTAAAATTAAAATGAAATTGGAAAATTTAAAAATGAAACTAATTCAAAATATTACTAAAAAATATAACATCTACCTTATATTTCACCCCATTCTTTGATCAAAATAAAAGAAAACCGTAATATATTATTTTAACATAAATAAAATTACACCTGTTTAGAAATTATTTATAAATTATATTTCTAAAATATTTATAAAAATAAATATTTTTGCATTGTGAAAATTAACCACACTTTCTCTGTAAATCTCGTTACTGTAATGCAAAATAATCTGATTTAAATTAATGTGAGAATTATTTTATTTAATTTGTAAAATACTTATGCATCATTTTGTATTTATTTTATTGCAAATCTGTGCTGATTTAAATCAAAAATATATTTCACTAGTTACAATCCTATTAAAAATATAATATTTTACATGAAAAGAGCCTTTTTAGAAGCATAAATATTTTTGTGTGATTTAATTAGGCACATTTGTCTCTAAATCTCTTTACTGTAATGAACAATTATCTGATTCAAAATGACTTCAAGGTGAAAATGATTTGTTTTTAAATTTTAAATTTAAAAATATTTATACATCATAGTAGTATTTGTTGGACTGTCCCGCTTTTAATGTATGTAGAAAACTCTTTTATGAAGTGAACTCGCTTAAAGAGTTTAGTATAATTTTGCCAGAAAAAGTTTTAGAATTTTTATCATATGTTAATGCAAAAAAAACGTGTTTGTTTGTTTGCTGGTTTTTATTGTATTTGTTATACTTGTATTTTTTGAATCATTTTTG
The DNA here is from genome assembly GCA_039654775.1 of Spinibarbus caldwelli. Taxonomy (NCBI): domain Eukaryota; kingdom Metazoa; phylum Chordata; class Actinopteri; order Cypriniformes; family Cyprinidae; genus Spinibarbus; species Spinibarbus caldwelli. The sequence continues at coordinate 34,508,657 of CM077240.1, read as the reverse complement.
TCATGAAAATAGCCTAAGATGCTGACATGGCATTAAATAAAAATATACTACTACTACTACTACTAGTAGTATTTGTTGAACTGCAATTTATGTAGATGTAGATTATGTAGATAAATTTTATGTAGATAAATTTAAAATGTACTGCATTAATTATAATTCAAAGAAAAAAAATTAATATAATTTTTTTAAAAATTTTTACATCCATGTGTTCTCTCTAAATTTCATTACTGTAATGCAAAATTATCTGATTATACTGACTTTAATAAGATATTTATTGTATTTATTTATATATATATATATATATATATATATATATATATATATATATATATATATATATATATATATATACATATACACACACACACACACATCATAAGTGTTATTGTCCTGCAAATTGATGCTGATTCAAATAAAAAATGTTACAATAATAGTTACAGTAATTACAGTAATGAGAACCACTGTCGTGAGTTGTGAAAATTACTAGACTGTTTTCTGACGTCTGTTGTTTTGCCCTCAGACGGACTGCTGGTGCTGGATAATGAGATGTTCCACTCGATGAAGCCCGGTCTCTCTGTGTTCGCTGACATCCCTGAGATTGTGAGTTATTAGGGGCTTATTTTTGATCCGCAGATGTGCTGTAAGTGTGTGTCTGTGCAGTCAGCGCTGATGTTTCTGCTCTCAGGTCGGTCATACGGTGCGTCAGCTGCTGCGCGTGGCCAAGAAGACGGTTCCTTCGGTGGAGTGGAAGAGAACGCCGGTTCTGTTCTGAGCCACGGCTGGACTGAGGCTGCTGCCGCCGGCTAAAGCTCACGCACTTCTGGAGGAGGTACAGTGTAACCCTTGGGTCATGCTCGCACGGTGGTCAAAAACCACCAGTTTATTTATTACAATAAATTTAATGTACTGTGTTTTAGTTTGATAATGTTTTTTTATTTAATATTTAGTATTTTTAGGGAATTTTATAGCACTACATAATATTTATACAGTAGTTATTATCAATTTATTGCCTATTGACCAGAAGAAAGAGAAATTAAGTCTTTCCCCGCCAAACACGGAATTTTTCGGGTTTCCGTGTTTTCACTGTTATACACTAGGGGGTGCTATTGCGCATCTCTTCAACGAGTCTAGAAAGTGCCGATCAAAAACACAGACGAGGAAGACGCAGAAACGAGCGATCTCATATTTAAGCATATGCATATGAAAAATAATGCGATCATCAACACTAACTGCATATAAATGAAAACTGCCAAATGTTACAGAGTGAAATGTGGATACAGAAAGTGTTAAAGGCCTGTGAAGCTTTGGGATACTGATGGAAGCCATCTACTGCATCTGTGCTTTGATAATATTACTGAATATGATCCAGATGTAGCATTTGATAAAAATGCGATTTGCTCAGCTTTTTGCTCAAAATGTTGCTTTTTTTTTATGAAACCTACCTACATTCAAGTGTTGATTTAAAAAAAAACAAAAAAAAACAAAAAAAAAACCAAAAAAAAAAAAACAATGCTTGAAGCTAGAATAAAACTGATTTTTATGTTTGACAGTAGAGGGTCTGATCTTTATTTTGATCTATTGCATGTTCAGATATTCACACAACAAAATATTCTGGGCGCCATGAAATTTTAGTGAAAATCAGCAAAAACGCTGGCGGTGGCTGGCAACTTTTTTCAAAAATGCTGACGAGGCAAGAGTTAAAGTTACAGTAGTTTATTGTTATGAAAAATGTGCAAAAATGCTATTTTCAAATGTTCCGTGAAATAACTTCCCAAAACACGTTTAAAAAAAAAAAAAAAATTGAGGTTGATATCACAAAAGATGAGCTTTCAGTAAGATTTTGTTTGAGTGCAGTACCAAATCTTTCCACTAGATGGAATTTGTTTCTATTTGTTTCCAGCATGGTAATTTTTTGATTGTGAAAATTACAAGTGTGACTATATTTTTCAGGACCATTTGTGACATAAGGGTCAATTTTGTGAAATTGAGGTTTATGCATGAATAAATAAGCTGAATAAATAATCTTTCCATTGATGTATGGTTTGTTAGGATAGGACAATATTTGGCTGAGATACAACTATTTGAAAATCTGGAATCTGAGGGTGTAAAAAAATCTAAATATTGAGAAAATCACCTTTAAAGTTGTCCAAATGAAGTTCTTAGCAATGCATATTACTAATCAAAAATTAAGTTTTGATATATTTATGGTAGGAAATTTACAAAATATCTTCATGGAACATGATCTTAATATCCTAATGATTTTTGGCATAAAAGAAAAATGGATAATTTTGACCCATACAATGTATTGTTGTCTATTGCTACAAATATACCTGTGCTACTTATGACTGCTTTTGTGCTGCAGGGACACATTTGACCTTTTTGAATTTTTTGTGACCTTTTTGTGTTTAAATAGCAAGTTCTGTACCTTTCCGATGGAGAAAAAAATTCTAAAAAAGCAAAGCAGACTGAAGAGCAGCAGAGGGTCAAATACCACTGCATTTACATTTACATTTATGCATTTAGCAGACGCTTTTATCCAAAGCGACTTACATAGCATTCAAGTTACAGTTTTTACATTTGATGAGCTCTTGCTTTCCCTGGGAATCGAACCCACGATCTTGGCGTTGCTAGCGCCATGCTCTACTATTTGAGCTACAGGAAAGCTTCAGTAGTATGCTGCAGTATGAACACAGGCAAATCTTGAACCGTGAATCCAAACCAGTCAAGAGTTTCACACTTCAGGGTTTTACTCAAACACGAGAAGTTGCTTCACCTCCAGCATGAGTGCTGTTCGATCCCGTCCACTACGCTGTTTTTACCGTGGTATTTTCTGTCTCAACACTGTCATGTGTGTTTGTCTGCAGGTGCAAGACGTCTTCGATGAATCTCCGTTTTACGTGCCTGTCGATAGCGTCAGTATCATGAACGGCACGAATGAAGGTCTTTCCGCCAACAACAAACGCAGAACAGCACAAATAAACAGAAGTTTACAAATATAGAAATTACAATAGAAAAATAGAAATTTAATTCACATGCAGCTCATATTTTACCCCAAAATCAAACTAAAAGAATATTATAACAGACCTGCCAACCTGTACGCATAGCAGATACGCAATTTGACCTCAAAGTATGCTGGTACGATTTGTCACTCTAAACTACGCAAAAACTAACAAGCAACAGAAAAAGAAGAGTTCGACCAATCAGAGCGCTGGGTTCATTCCCCAAATAGCAAGAGGGAGGATTGAAAGATGCGTAAGTTAGGTCTATAATTAAAAAGAGATTGAGAAGCAACACAAAATCCTGTTATAATAATCATTATCCCGTGCTTGCTTGTTTTCAGTTTTGCATTTAAATAATTTTCGTGCGTTTTATTTCTCTCTGCACTTTTGTGATCCGATGTGGCTTCTGATCACAGAATGAAGCGGTAAATATATGAATGTAAGTATATTCTATACTGTAAAAAAGGCTATGTCAAATGGATTATAAATATGCACAATTATTATGATAATACCCGAGATGGGTTGAAGAACCCAGATAAACAAGGTGTTTATTGTCTTCAAGTTTGATCAGTTTAAGCGTTTCTATATTCTTTTTATTCAGTTAAAGAGATTGCTGGATGTCTTTGCCCATATTAGGCATTTCGTCATTTGTGTTACTTCTGTGATGCATATGTGGAGTTTCTGCACGAGGGCGCCCTCTGGGGTCCAGTATGAATGGAACAGACATTAAATGTGTTTTTAGTGCTCAATAATGGCCAATCCATCCTATTTTGAGTAAAAATTTAACACATAATACTTCTTTCAAAAGAAATTAAGTAGACGTATGATAAGTCATGTTTTTCTAAAGTGTGCAGAAGTGTACTGGAGTTTTAATTAAAGTGTACTGGATTTTTTTTTTTTTTTTTAAATAGCATTTTATTTTGCAAGAAGAAACTTGGCAGGTCTATTATAATATTGTTTTTATGCAAAAAATTAAGCCTTTTTAGAAGTGTTTAAATTATTGCATTGTGAAAATTAAGCAGATTTTCTTTCTAAATCTCACTCTGAATAATCCGATTCTAATGACTTTAACCCTAAAAAGGGCAAAACTGTAAAGAGATATCAGAAAATTAATTTATTGCTATTTTCCATCTTCTTGGAACTCAAATAGTACAATTTCATGATTTTTTTTTTTTTTTGTTTTTTTTCTTCAAATCTTGACTCTTATTTTTGATTTTAATGTTTGTATATCCCAGGATACGTCGTTCCTTTGGGGGTATAAATTCACTGAAAACAGAACGCTTATTAATCAATGCTCGTTACAACATGGTTGTAATTCCTGAACGCGTTTCAAAAAAAGAAATTATAAAAAGCTATAGAGGTTTAAGTTTACAGTAAAGATAATGTAGTATACTATTTTTTTTTATTATATTTTATATAAAATAATTATTTCATAAAATGTTGCACTCTAAAATTGCTATAAAATCAAAGCCATATCTAACCAAGTTATGTTCCAAATTTGAAGTTGATATCACAAAAAATAAAATGTGGTTCCTGTGAGAGTGTGTTTGGGCACTATATCAAAAATAACCACTGGGTTACTCCCAAACTCAGTTTTCTGTCACAAATCAATCATTTTCTGTCACAATATCACTTCTATTACAAAACAGTCACCAAATATGGAACCTTGACTGTCAGACTTTTCCGATATGTGTTTTGTCAAGATTACAAAAAAATTCTATATATGAGTCTATGTATGTGTTTTATATCTTGATTTATACCCCTAAAAGTGTGAGATACAAACATTTAGAGACAGATTACAAAACATGTAATTATTTAATTCATAAGATTTCAATGCAAACCTCATAAGCTAATGCTCAACAACAGCTTTTCAAACAGGTAAGTCCCCTCCAACATGTAAATATGTGAATTAGATCAGCTTTTAATGGAGGGTGAGTAGATTTCCCACTACAGCCGGCCATGCAGATTTAAATCCTTCCTGTGAGCTAAACAAAGAATGGAGAAACAAACGTCACTCTAAATCTAAACATTCACAACAAACACCCTTTCAACATGAAACCAAGAAATAAGACCTACTGCTTCTCAAATCTTTATATCCCCCAGGATACGTCGCCCCTTTTAGGGATAATGTGAGAAATATTTATTTAAATTGTAAAATATTTATACATCATGGTTGTATTTATTGTACTGTAAGTGCATGCTGATTAAATTAAAAAAAATATGCTAACTAAAATATGATTTTTTTCGTAAACAAAAATGAGTCCTTTTTAGGAGCATAAAGATTTTAGCGTTGTAACAATTAAGCACATTTTCTCTATAGATATTGTTATATGTAATCTCATATATAATGCAAAGTAATGTGATTGTAATTATTTTAATGTGAGAATTATTTGTTTTTAAATGGTAAAATGTTTATGCATCATGGTAGTATTTGTTGTATTGCAAATTTATACTGAATTAAAATATCAAAATATATTGGACTAATTATAATTTGATGAAAAAAAATCTAAATATTTTTTTAATAAATAAAATTAAGCCTCTTCATTAGGATTTTTGCATGCACATTTTCTCTCTACATCTCTAACTGTAATGCAAAATAATCTGATTCCAATAACTTTAATGTGAGAATTATTACAAGTTAAATTATTCACAAGTAAAATTTGTACATCATGGTAGTATTTGTACTGTACTGTGATTTAATACTGATTTAAATAAAAAAAATAAATTACAGTAGTGAGAATGCGATGGGAATCATCATCATTGAGAATTGCAAACTAGTTGTTTTAGATAAAACAGTGTTAGAAACTACAGCACTAGCATAAAATCCACACAGGTTCAGCATGTTAAAGATGACGTGAGGAGTGTGCATTAAGAGCTCAGACAGCAGAAAACACACCATTACTGCAGCACAGTTATTATTATTATGAAACAGACTCTGATTCACGTGAAGTTGATCAGCTCTGCACGAAGGAGTTCTGATTATTAGTACAAGAGATTCTTTCTCTTGTACTTTCTCTAGATTCTTTATTAAACGTCATGCATTGAGGTAAAATGACTGTAATATATGTCTCTTCACAGGGATTCTGGCCTTCCTGACAGGTGAGACTTTCTACATGATGTCAGTGAGTTTAAAGTCATCATGAGGTGCTGATATTCTTTAGAATAACATTATAAGACATTAATAACTCGTATTCTGAAAGCACGGAGAGTCAGTGTTGATTTCTATCAGCTAATGTCTGTAGATCCTCTCAGATGAGATCTTTAATGCTGTTTTCAGGTCGACTCCACAGAAACACACAGAAGACGGTGGGAATCCTGGATCTGGGCGGAGGATCCACACATCACCTTCCTGCCCAAATCAAGGGTCAGTGAGCTCTGGTTCTGACCGACACCATACCTACTGACCAGCAGCGGATTATAATATACACCAGCGACCAAACACTGGGAATAATTACGCTGTTTTTCTGAAACAAGTCTCTTCTGCTCACCAAGGCTGCATTTATTTGTTAAAAAATACTGTAAAAAATTGTGAAATAAATACAAACCTGATTCCAAAAAAGTTGGGACACTGTACAAATTGTGAATAAAAAAAGGAATGCAATAATTTACAAATCTCATAAACATATTTTATTCACAATAGAATATAGATATCATATCAAATGTTGAAAGTGAGACATTTTGAAATGTCATGCCAAATATTGGCTCATTTTGGATTTCATGAGAGCTACACATTCCAAAAAAGTTGGGACAGGTAGCAATAAGAGGCCGGAAAAGTTAAATGTACAAATAAGGAACAGCTGGAGGACCAATTTGCAACTTATTAGGTCAATTGGTAACATGATTGGGTATAAAAAGAGCCTCTCAGAGTCGCAGTGTCTCTCAGAAGTCAAGATGGGAAGAGGGTCACCAATTTCCCCAATGCTGCGGCGAAAAATAGTGGAGCAATATCAGAAAGGAGTTTCTCAGAGAAAAATTCCAAAGAGTTTGAAGTTATCATCATCTACAGTGCATAATATCATCCAAAGATTCAGAGAATCTGGAACAATCCAGATTAGACTGGATTAGCATTAGACTGAATTAATATGTTACAGATATTTTTACACTTATAAAGTAAAAGAATCCGTGTATTACAGTAAAAAGAAATTGATGAGAATCTTGAGAATTACTGACAAAACATCTGCATGCATCACAGTGATACGATGGGTTTTTACACATCGGAAATAGTGTTACTTGTATTATTTGTCTAGTATTGTAGCATTTAATATTGTGAATTTATCATTTAGATTTTTCAGGTTTTTCATGTTATATTTATATTTTATTTAGAAATGATTTTTATAAATAATTGAAATATTATTAGTAGTAAAATAGTACTAAAACATGTAAATTGTATTTCTCTTTAATTCATTTATAAAAAATATTACATGATAATTGTAAATGTTGCCTTGGCAAGTAAATGAAATAAAAATAAACAGAAATACTAAAAACTAAATAAGAAAAATGACAAAAGCATATAACAAAATTACTAAAACTGTAAATAAATATAAAAATAAAAACTAATTCAAAATATACTTTAATAGTAAGTAATACTTGTCATTTTGATTTTAGTTATTCGTGTAATGTTATTTTATTTTTATGTCAGTTTTAATTCATTAAAGAAAATTATTTTAATCTGGGAAGAAAAAGTTTGTCATAAAAATAATGGAAAAAAATCTTCTGAATTAAAAGTCTTTTGAATGATTTTGAATTGTATGATTATTTGTTGTAAATGATATTTGAATGTAAATGTGAAGTAGCAATTGTGAGCTGTGTGTGTGATGCTCAGGTGTGACGGGGTTTAAAGCGTGTTATCAGAAGGTGCTGAAGGGCATCATTAAACAGCCTGACGAGCTGAAGGACAGCAGCACCTTCTACGCCTTCTCTTATTACTTCGATCACGCCGTGGAGGCCGGACTCATCGGTGAGACACCACAAACACCGCATCAAAACACGTCAAAAATTTTGCCACTTGTCATGTAAACAAAAAAAAAAATAAATCATGGACACAATTAAAAAAAGGTTTAATGGTCACACTTGTATTGTTGATGGTATAAAATGACCATATTGGAAGTGAATTTCACCTAGTGGACCCAAACAAAACCTGACTGAAAGCTCATTTTTTGTGATATCAACCTCAAATTTGGAACACAACTTATGGTTTTGATTTTCATGCAGATTTAGAATTTTTTTTTTTTTTGGAAAATACAGATTTCATATAAAATTTCAAATAAATTGAATTTAGTGAATTAGTGAATTTTACATAACAATAAACATCTTCTATAATTGTTTATGCATCATAAATGCATAAACATCTTCTATAATTGTTTACTAAACTCCTAAACTGACTTCATTTTGATCACTTTCTCAGAAAACAAGACTTCATATCTTGTCGTTTCACATCTCCATGTAAATGAATCCTGATTTAAGAATCTTAAGACATTTGCACTGAAAAACGACAAATATTGCACTTTTTTACAGTAAAGGTTTTTTTTTGTTTTCCCTTCAGTTAAATCCTTACATTTTCTCTATCTGCTCTTAAAAAGTCTTGATAAACTGCAGAAGCCCTGAAGCAGAAAGCATGTTAGTTTGTGACTGAACTCTTACGTTAAGCAGTAGTTTTAGCATCAGTTTGTGATGAGAATGAATCTCTTAAACGCTGCAGATGAGAGCAGAGGAGGAGCCGTGAAGATCAGAGACTTCAAGAAAAGAGCCAAAGAGGGTGAGACTCATCTTCACATCTCATATACGTATGTGATGATAACACAAACCCAACATGAGCTCTCGTGTGTGTGTGTAGTGTGTAACTGTCCATCTAAACGCACTCAACGCTCAATCCGTTCCTCTGCATGGATCTCACATACATCATCTGTCTGCTCAAAGACAGCTTCAGCTTCAAGGAAAGCACCGTCCTGCAAGTACGTCTGGGTTTCTCTGTCTTTAACTTGCTAACTAGTGTTAACTGGTTAACCCTGCTGCTTGTGTTTCCAGTTGACCAAGAAGGTGAGGAACGTGGAGACCAGCTGGGCTTTGGGAGCCGCTATCTACCACTTCCAGAAGTTCAGGATCCATTAAAGAGCTACATGTCTTCATCAGAACTGATGAACTGATGCATGTTTGATTCCTCAGGAGCGCAGAATACGCTGTTGTTGTTTACATTACTGAGCGAATGCGTTACGGTTTACAGCAATCTGTCTTTAATGCAGCACTGAGCATTTCTTTTTCCCCCAATAACAGTTTTTAACAACATGTACATTTGTTTCTATTCACTTTCCAAACCTTTTCTGTCTTGAAGCAGATTTAAGTACAGCCATATTCCAGACCGAATCCTGGATAACAGCAAATGCAGTGAAGCTTTCCGCACCAGCTCCAGACTATTTACAGAAACGGTACTGAAAACACTTCTCTCATCAAAAAACTTTTTTTTCACTCTTTCTAAATCACTTTTTTTGCTCAATCACCTTTTTTTCCCGCTTGTCAAAAATCACCTTTTTTTCCTCGCTCATCAAAAATCACTTTTTCACTCGTCAAAAAATCACTTTTTTTCACTCGTCAAAAATCACTTTTTTCACTCACTCGTCAAAAATCACTTTTTTCACTCGTCAAAAATCACTTTTTTCACTCGTCAAACATAATTTTTGCTTGTGAAACATTTTTTCACTCTTCACAATTTTTTTGCTCGTCAAAAAAGTTCTCATCAAAAATCACTTTTCTCTTTTCAAAATTTCTTCTCAAAAATCTGTTTTTGCTCATCAAAAATCACTTGTCATTCATCAAAAATCACTTTTTTCGCTCGTCAATTTTTTTCACATCAAAAATTTTTTCCCTTGTCAAAATTCATTGTTTTTCACTCATCAAATTTTTTTTTGCTCGTCAAAGTTTATTCACTCGTCAATCATTTTTTTCAACAAAAATCATTTTCACTCAAAAAAAGTGTTTTCACTTGTGAAAAATAGTTTTGCTCAAACATCACTATTTTTCTTCATCAAAAATCATTCTTTTCACTCATCAAAAAAACATTTCTTTTCAAAACCTTTTTTTCTCGTGTTTAATTTTTGTTGAGCGTAAGAATTTTTTGAGAAAGGGAAAAGGTTTTTTTTTTTTTTTTTTTTAGGTGGGAAGAAAAAAAAAAATCCCTTTTTTCCCCCACACTGAATTAGTTGTTTCTCTTTATGGTTCTGGGATTCTGTAGGAAAAGCTCACGTGTACGCTGGATGACTCGTGAAGGGACATGACTCTTTACAGGCTACGTGTGGTATAATAAACATTTTTTGTTTACTGGCACGTCACTGTTGTGCATTATTTTGTTGTTGATGTTTGTTTTCAGACTGCAATTAATAACAATAAATGTCTCATTGGAAGGTGTGCGAGTGTTTCTGTAGTTGTTATTAATTTGGTGTTTGGAATACGAAGTGTTTCTGATGATGAAATGATGCGCTCGAGAAGCACGAGTTTCCTAAAAGAGTTTATTTACAAAAGCAGCATTAGAGCAGAGCGACCACATCATCGCTGTAGGCATGGCCCGTTGTCATGGTGACCAGGTCATGGGGCGGAGGCGGAGTCAGAACCATGACGGCATCCGCCGCACCTGAGCACACAGAACACGTGATGATGTCACTGCCGTGGGTCATGTGACAGAGCGTCAGAGAGAGCATGCACTCGTACCTTGAGTCGGTAAGATAGTGTGATGCAGATTGATGCTGACCATCGAATCACCGCCACCGTCCGCCTCCAGCAGACTGCTGTGAGTGAGCGCTTCAGCTGTCAATCACACACAGACACGCCCACAGTCAAACACACTATACTACATACTAGTATACTACAAACACAGTGCAGTGTCGTCTTCTGTTTCAGAGTGATGAACCAAAACCATTACAGGAACTCGCTTGATTAACATCAAACACTGACTTTACACAAAATTGAACTGAAAATGCAAAATAGCCATTTCCATTTATAAGAAAATATCTGGATCTCTCTCACTAAATTAAAAAAAATCATCATGTATGAGGCATTTGACACTTTTACAACATTTAAGTATACATAAGTATTTTTTTCACATACTAATGAATAAAATCTGGAAATATGGCATTTTGAAGCTGTGATTTCTGGAAATGCCTTTGTATTAACAAACCTCATCTGATTGATGGTTTATATTATCACCAAATGAAACTTAGAAATGCTGCCTTGGCAACTAAATGAAATAGTCATTTTATTTTTTTTATTTTTTGAAGTACTAAAAAAAACAAACACTTTTTCTGTAGTCAAAATTCCTTTTTTCCCTTTTCAATATTTTTTTCTCTCATCAAAATTTTTTCACTTGTCAAGAAATCACTTTTGTTTGTTAGTCAAACATTATTATTTTTTTTTTTTGGCTCATTAAAACATCAGTACTAAAGTACTAAGTACTAAAATGACAACTAAAACAAAGCTACCTTGAATATTTCTAATAAACTAAAAGAAATGGCAAAAGCACTTAAAATGACAAACTGAAATAGAAATATATTTAAAGTAAACATTTCTTAAAAGCATTCAACAGAAATGACAAAAGCACACAACAACATTACTAAAACTGCAATAAAAATAAAGCTACACTTTTAATAACAAATAAATGACAAAAGCACATGCAAATACAAACACCAAAACTGAAATAAAGCTACACTGAATTTTTTAATATACAAAAACTAATAAAAAGAATGACAAAAGCACATAAAATTACTAGGGGTGCACGATAAATATCGGGCGATAATTAATGCGCATCCCTAAAAATTACAAAAATGGAAATAAAAATAGATTAGAAGCTAAATACATATATATGAAGAGTTCAGATGCAAAAACCTCTAAGTGCCCTTTGAATTTTTTTCCCAAAATGAGCAGTTTTATCAGGTTCTTATGTGCAAGTTCAGTAATTTCACATTAATGGCAATGAATAGGTTTTTGTCATTACTATTAAAGCGAAATAACAGAACAAACATAGGAGCCTGAGAAAAATGCTCATTGCTTCAGAATTTTTTTTTCAAATGGCACTTAGAGGCTTTTGCATCTGAATTCTTCATATATATATATATATATATACACACACACATATATATATATACACACATATATATATATATATATATATATATATATATATATATATATGTATATAAAGCTAATAGAAATGACAAAAGCACGCAACAAAATTACTAAAAAAAAGCTAAACTGAACTAATGAACTAAATTAAACTGACACTCTAAGAATATGAGTCGCTGTCGCAGCAGCAGCAGTATTAATGCGTTACCCGTGTCTCTGCTGTCAGGCGGCGGCGTCTCGTCGCTGTGTCTCTTCTTCATGTGAACGTTCCTGCTGCCGCTCTGAGAGAACGTCTTCCCACAGATGGAGCACACATGCGGCTTCTCACCTGAGCACCACATGACACACCATACAGTCACTTTAACATTGCTATTGGTCTCATCTTTTAAACACTCCAAGTATAATCTGACCCCGTTTTATCAACTGTAACCTCAAACAGTAAACAGATCACATGATCAAATGCACGTTATTATGTGTATCTATTCATAAAAAGCCAGTGTATAGAGAGGATGCATTATATATCACAGACGAGGCATTATACAGTCAATAATTAAGATAAGCAGGAGTCACGTGACCTCACCCGAGTGTACGAGCATGTGTTTGCGCAGACTGGAATATTCTGCAAAAGATCGGCCGCAGCCATCAGCATCACACAGGAAGGGCTTTTCACCTGAAAAACAGAATTTAAATGATATGAATCAGTGCTTAGAATTTAGTATTATAAACTATATTATTATCTATATCATTATCTACTATCATACATATAATTACTAACTATATATCTAAGAAAAAAATTATAATATCCAGCTTATAATATTGTGTAATACTATTTGAGATTACCTTGTTATATTAAAATTATATCAATATAATATAAATACAATATAAAAAATTTGTCAAACTGTGTGCGCCTATATATATATATATATATATATATATTTATATTTATTTATTTATCTATCTATCTATATATACACACATGTATGAAGAGTTCATTTGCAAAAACAGATAACGCCCGTTTTTAACAATTTTCAAAAAGCATGTTTTTTCATTGTGCATTTCAATTAATCTCAATCAAACTGCAGTTGGGTTATTTTGATTAGGTTAAAAAAATAACTAAAAAAATAAATAAGCTAAATAACAAAACACAATACAAAACATGATAACATAATAAAAAACATGATTTTAGAAAATTTTTAAAAATGCTATCTGTTTCAAAAAAAAGTTATCTGTTTTTGCAAATAAACTCTTCATATATATATATATATATTGTAATCTTATAGTAATGTAAAAGGGCTCCCTATAGTTTAGAGCAGAAGCTGAGGTAGATTTTTATCCCAAAGAAAATTTCAATTATAATTTCATTTATTTAAAGAAAGAGTAATTTGTTCAGTAAATCATTGTTTAAAAAAAAAAAAAAAGAAAAAAAAGCAATTTATGTTTAGTGTTTTTCCTGTTTCCTGTTTGTGTGTGTGTGTGTGTGTGTGTGTGTGTGTGTGTGTGTGTGTGTGAGTGTGTGTGAGTGTGCAGATGTGTGTGTGAGTGTGTGTAGATGTGTGTACCGGTGTGTGTGTGTGTGTACCGGTGTGTATGTGTGTGAGAGAGAGTGTGCAGATGTGTGTACCGGTGTGTGTGTGTGAGTGTGTATAGTGTGTGTACCGGTGTGTGTGTATGTATGTGTGAGAGTGTGTAGATGTGTGTACAGGTGTGTGTGAGTGTGTGTGTGTGAGTGTGTATAGTGTGTGTACCGGTGTGTGTGTGTGTGTGTGTGTGTGTGTGAGTGTATAGTGTGTGTACCAGTGTGTGTGTGTGTGTGTGTGTGTGAGAGAGTGTGCATAGATGTGTGTACCGGAGTGTGTGTGTGTGTGTGAGAGTGTATAGTGTGTGTACTGGTGTGTGTGAGTGTGTGTGTGTGTGTGAGTGTGAGTGTATAGTGTGTGTGTGAGTGAGAGAGTGTGAGTGTATAGTGTGTGTACCGGTGTGTGTGTGTATGTGTGTGTGAGAGTGTGAGTGTATAGTGTGTGTACCGGTGTGTGTGATTGTGTGTGTGAGAGAGTGTGAGTGTATAGTGTGTGTACCGGTGTGTGTGTGTGTGTGAGTGTATAGTGTGTGTACCGGTGTGTGTGAGTGTGTGTGTGTGTGAGTGTGAGTGTATAGTGTGTATACCGGTGTGTGTGTGTGTGTGTATAGTGTGTGTACCGGTGTGTGTGAGTGTGTGTGTGTGAGTGTGAGTGTATAGTGTGTATACCGGTGTGTGTGTGTATAGTGTGTGTACCGGTGTGTGTGAGTGTGAGTGTATAGTGTGTGTACCGGTGTGTGTGAGTGTGAGTGTATAGTGTGTGTACCGGTGTGTGTGAGTGTGAGTGTATAGTGTGTGTACCGGTGTGTGTGAGTGTGTGTGTGTGAGTGTGAGTGTATAGTGTGTATACCGGTGTGTGTGTGTATAGTGTGTGTACCGGTGTGTGTGAGTGTGTATAGTAGGGGTGGGAATCGCAGGGTACCTCACGATACGATATAATCACGATACATGGCTCACGATAACGATAATATCATGATACAGCGATTCTGCGATAATCGATATATTTCTAGAAAATCCTATAATGATATATCGCGATATCTGTCTAAATCTGCAAGTTTTCTTTCTTTATTCAATCCAAACTGTTAGAAAACAGCAAAAAAAGTTCTGTAAATCAATTTGAACATGAGTAAATTAATAATTTTATTCTTGGACTTATTAAAAGCTTACACTTTTCTTTTTCTCTGTGTGTAAACAAACACATTTAACTGCTTAACTTATATAGCCTCTCTCTCTCTCTCTCTGTCTCTCTCCCTCTCCATGTAATATGTAATATATATATATATATATATATATATATATATATATATATATATAAACCTGGTACATTTCAAAATTTACCTGGAGTGCTTTCTCAACCTTTCTACTCCTCTCATCATAAAAACGGAGCCCCGCACGGAAAAATAGCCGTTCACAATCACATCGCGTCTTTTGCGCGCTCAGGTTGGTTATTTCAAATGTAGACGCGCGGCAAGCACACACACACTGCACACTTCTGCGCCGCATTACGGCTCTGACAGTGTTTTGTCTCGTCCTCCATGCCATAGGTGCAGATTTATGTTTCTGCTGGTCGGTGCCCACTGTTCACACTGCATAACGCGCACTTGTAATATCTGTGAGAGAGGGAGAGCATCCAGTGTTGTTCACATAAAACTGGACGCACCGGCGGCGCTCTCTCTCTCTCTCATATAGTGAGGGAAATCCACCTGCGATCCGAGCGGAGAGGTTCGGCTACTCATGAACTGAATATGCGCTCTGCAATAATAACGTGATCGGTGCCTATGATCCACGCTGATAACTGTTCCGGGGCAGTTTTTTAGTTTTCATCTCCATAAACGTGTATATATAGCAGTAGAGCTAATAGAGTGGATGAAAATCTGTTTATCATTCGGTTCCTCGTGCTTCCCCATCTTCATAGAGAACGCGCTTCATAGTTGCTCAGAGCGCTCTTGGAAAGAATGTGGAAATGGCGCGGCCGCGATTTCCACGCATTTTTAGACGCTGAGAGCAGGAAAGTGTATTTAGAGCACCTTATTGTATTAATTAAAATATCGATATTTGGCGCCAGATATCGATTATCGTATCGCATGGAGAAGGATCACGATATATCGCCATATCGATTTATTGTCCCACCCCTAGTGTATAGTGTGTGTACCGGTGTGTGTGAGTGTGTGTGTGTGAGTGTGAGTGTATAGTGTGTGTACCGGTGTGTGTGAGTGTGTGTGTGTGAGTGTGAGTGTATAGTGTGTGTACCGGTGTGTGTGTGTGTGAGTGTGAGTGTACAGTGTGTGAGTGTATAGTGTGTGTACCGGTGTGTGTGTGTGAGTGTGAGTGTACAGTGTGTGAGTGTATAGTGTGTGTACCGGTGTGTGTGCGTCTGTGGTTCTTCAGGTTTCCGGCGGTGGTGAACTTCTTGCCGCAGTTCTTCTCGTTGCAGATGAAGGGTTTTTCTCCGTTGTGAGTCCTCATGTGAACCTGCAGCCGCTGCAGAACATAGAAGCTCTTCCCACAACCCTCAGCGCCGCAGCGGAACGTACGGTCGTTCCTGAAACACACACACACACACGTCAGCAGACCACACACACAACTCCATCGCTGTAAATACATTACATGAAATATTATCACCAGTGTTTGGAGTAACGCATTACAAGTAACGCGAGTTATGTAATCAGATTACTTTTTTAAAGTAACTAGTAAAGTAACGCATTACTTTTTAATTTAGAAGGAAATAAAGTTACTGTTTCAAATAAGTAACATCAGTTACTTTGTTTCTCATGTATTGACTGACAGCTCTGGTGTTGCCATGTTGAGAGAAATCAGGAGTAAGTGCAGAACATGATCTTACTGTAGTTCTAGACTAAATATCAACATATATTTACTCATCTCACCTGCACAAAAACACATTCAGTGTTCCTCAAAATCAATAAAAACAGTCAAAGGCAAACTCTGAATATTATACAAACCTGCAATAATTAAATATGTTAAATAAGACAAATATCCTTTATGTATTTAATCCCATTTTGTCTTTGCTGCTGACCTTAGATGATCCAATTCAACCATCTTAATAAGCAAAAATGACACATTTGTGTTTGATTTTAGTTATTGCTGTATAGTGTTGAACTTTCTTCTCCTGCGTCATATTGTTCATGTGATTTGTTTGAGCTGCGCCCTCTTACTGTACAGACGTGAATTTACATTTCCTTCAGCCTGAGGCAGATTCACTTCACTTTTGGTGTGAAAGAGCTTTTACATTTGTAAAATAAGCACTTTTTATATTAAAAACAAACAAGCAAGCCCTGACCAGATTTATAAAGTAACTCAAAAGTAACATAACATTACTTTCCATAAAACGTTACTAAGTAACACAATTAGTTACTTTTTTAGGGAGTAACACAATACTGTGATGCATTACTTTTAAAAGTAATTTTCCCAACACTGATTATTACAATGTAAAACAGCTGTGAATATCTGTTAAAATGTAATTGAAAAAAGCTGTATTTTCAGCATCATTACTCCAGAAATCATTCTAATATGCTGATTTGCTGCTCAAGAAACATTTCTGATTATTATCAATGTTGAAAACAGCTGTGTTGCACAATATTTGTGTGGAGACTGTGATACACTACTATTCAAATGTTTAGTTTTTTTTAAAGAAATGAACACTTTCATTCATTCATTCATTCATTCAAATTGATGAAAAGTGCGAGTAAAGACATGTATAATGTTGGAGTGGATTTGTAGCTGGTGCGATGTGTGATCTGTCGTCACCGGTGTGTCTTTAGATGGTATTTGAGGTGCGCTGGGTAGGTGAAGGTCCGGTGGCAGCTCTCATAAGGGCAGCGGTGGATCTTCTCTGACGCGGCGCGAGCGACTCTGGACTCCTTCTTCTGCTCGGACTGACCGCTGTGGATGTGGTCAGTGCTGTTGCGTGCGTCTCTGGCCAGCTGTGCGCGTGTGGCGGCGATCAGACTGTCGTGAGCCAGCTCCTGGACCCGCAGGTACCACGGCGCTCCGCCATCACCGCAGTCTCCGGACGAAACCTCCTCTTGCGCCTCGTCCACATCGTCCTGAACGAACACCAGCGGCTCGGCCGACAGCCCTGCAACACAATCACTGCGTCAGAGCAAGCTCTGAACACGGCTGGGAAGATTACTCTAGAAGTGTAATAGCTTACGAGTTACCCTGCCTAAAATGTAACAAGTAGTGTAACTATTTCAATTACTTTTTTAATGTAACTGCACTGCAAAAAATTATTCTCTTAGTATTTTTGTCTTGTTTTCTAGTATAAATATCTAAACATTCTTGAATCAAGATGAATTTTGTTAGTTTTTGCTTAAAACAAATAAAAATAATATTGTTTAGCCTTTGAATTAAGATTATTGTTCAGATATTTTTATTTGTTTTAAGCAAAAACTAACAAAATTGATATATTTTTTGCAGAAAACAAGACATAATATCTTAAGTCATTTTACTTGTACAGTAAATTCATCTTGATTCAAGAATTTGTCAATATTTACTAGAAAACAAGACAAAAACACTAAATTTTTTGCAGTGAATCATTGAGATTGAGATCATTCTGAGGTTTAATACAGATTTAAAATCATAACAAGAAATAGTTTAATAGCTATGATACTGTATTTGAAATCAAATCTTTGCATAGTTATGACAGCAAACAAAGCCTTGGAAAATAAACAGTTAATCTTAAAAAATAAAGCATAAACATTAACCCTATTCTGAGTCCTAAACTCCTGAAACATTAGTGTCTCATATTTTAAAGCAGTCAATGCAATTTGTTAAAGAAATCAATCATTTCTGTTTTGTGTTAAAATATTCAGATGTAACCCTCTTTGTAATAAGTAACTGTAATTTAATTACACATTTTTTCTCAGTAACTGTAACTGATTACAATTACATTTATTTTGTTATTAAATTACGTAATTCTGTTACATGTAACTAGTTGCTCTGAAACAGCCAGATGTTTGAGTCATTTAGTCTTATATAAAATCTGATATGCATTTTCATGATGCATTTGTAAATGATTTATGTTACAGCAAACAGTTAATGTATAAAATTAACTAAAAATAAAAATCTCAAATAAAAATCAATCACTGCATTACTACATCCTATTACAACCCGAATTCTGGAAATGTTGGGACGTTTTTTAAATTTGAATAAAATGAAAACTAAAAGACATTCAAATCACATGAGCCAATATTTTATTCACAATAGAACATAGATAACATCATAAATGTTTAAACTGAGAAATTTTACAATTTTATGCACAAAATGAGCTCATTTCAAATTTGATGCCTGCTACAGGTCCCAAAATAGTTGGGACGGGGGCATGTTTACCATGGTGTAGCATCACTTCTTTTCAAAACAGTTTGAAGACGTCTGGGCATCGAGGTTATGAGTTTCTGGAGTTTTGGTGTTGGAATTTGGTCCCATTCTTGTCTGATATAGGTTTCCAGCTGCTGAAGAGTTTGTGGTCGTCTTTGACGTATTTTTCGTTTAATGATGCACCAAATGTTCTCTATAGGTGAAAGATCTGGACTGCAGGCAGGCCGATTCAGCACCCGGACTCTTCTACTACGAAGCCATGCTGTTGTAATAGCTGCAGTATGTGATTTTGCATTGTCCTGCTGAAATACACGTCGTCTGGAGGGGAGCATATGTTGCTCTAAAACCTTTATATACCTTTCAGCATTCATAGTGCCTTCCAAATCATGCAAGCTGCCCATACTGTATGCACCCCCATACCATCAGAGATGCTGGCTTTTGAACTGAATGCTGATAACACGCTGGAAGGTCTCCCTCCTCTTTAGCCCGGAGGACACGGCGTCCGTGATTTCCAACAAGAATGTCAAATTTGGACTCGTCTGACCATAGAACACTTTTCGACTTTGAAACAGTCCATTTTAAATGAGCCTTGGCCCACAGGACACGACGGTGCTTCTGGACCATGTTCACATATGGCTTCCTTTTTGCATGATAGAGCTTTAGTTGGCATCTGCAGATGGCACGAGGGATTGTGTTTACCGACAGTGGTATCTGGAAGTATTCCTGGGCCCATTTAGTAATGTCAATGACAGAATCATGCCGATGAGTGATGCAGTGTCGTCTGAGGGCCCAAAGACCACGGCCATCCAACAAAGGTCTTCAGCCTTGTTCCTTACGCACAGAGATTTCTCCAGTTTCTCTGAATCTTTTGATGATGTTATGCACCGTAGATGATGAGATTTGCAAAGCCTTTGCAATTTGACGTTGAGGAACATTGTTTTTAAAGTATTCCACAATCTTTTTACACACTCTTTAACAGATTGGAGAGCCTCTGCCCATCTTTACTTCTGAGAGACTCTGCCTCTCTAAGACATCCCTTTTATAGCTAATCATGTTACAGACCTGATGTCAATTAACTTAATTAGTTGCTAGATGTTCTCCCAGCTGAATCTTTTCAAAATTTCTTGCTTTTTCAGCCCTTTGTTGCCCCAGTGCCAACTTTTTTGAGACCTGTAGCAGGCATCAAATTTGAAATGAGCTCATTTAGTGGATAAAAGTGTAAAATTTCTCCGTTTAAACATTTGTTATGTTATCTGTGTTCTATTGTGAATAAAATATTGGCTCATGTGATTTGAAAGTCTTTTAGTTTTCATTTTATTAAAATTTAAACAATGTCCCAACATTTCCGGAATTCGAATCACTGTAACAGTATGCATCATAATATAGTTATTTTGCTGGAAAATCACTTTCAAAAGTGATTTTCCAAAGTGACGACAAGCAGAAATTCTTTGGAAAAAAAAAAATTGAGAGAGAAAAAAAAAAGTACTTTTACAAAGCAGCTGTTTACAAATTCAGCAGCTTTTTTCAGTATTTTTATTTTATTATTTTTATATTTATTATTTTAACAGTTATTTTTTAAAATTTATTATTTGTAATATGTTTTTTTTTAATTAAAATCCTTATTTTTTTATTTTGGTTAACATTTATTTAGAAATTTAGATTTTTTAATGGATTTAGTTTTAATTAAGTATAATAACCCTGACATGAGCATCAGGTTTAGCTTATGAAGCTCCAGTAAAGCAGAAGAGACAAACCAAACAAGTTCATTTTTCACCCAAATATGGTGACATAACTCATGAAAATAAAATAAAAATCAGCAGCAGTTTCACTAGTGGTCAGTGATTTATGATGGACTCTGATATGTGAGCTCATAAAGAGCTGAGCATCGCACCTTTGGCCAGATTGAGCAGGACATAAGACGTGCTGTCGTGGTTCTGGAGGTCCTGCAGGATGGTGGGCGGGGTTTGTGCTGGAGGGGGAGGAGTCTGCAGCTGAACCACCAATGGGCTTCGCTCAGGGCCGAAGTCTGTCAGTGAAGGGGCGGCAGCATGACTCAGACCGCTCTCTGAAAACACAATCACAACGAGACGGATCAATGTGATTTACAAGAGCTTACAAAATTCACAAAAACATTTTCAAGTACATTTACAAATTCTGATCTCTGTTCACTGGAGTCATATTACATATTCAAAACTACAATAAAATGCAACTCATGCAGACAAACAAAACACCTCTTCTACGATGATCATGTTCTCATCTAAAGAATGAACTGAATTAAAGTCGTAAATGTGACAATTCTCAGCAAAAGACTAAAATTCTTGAAAAAAAATATTGTAAAATAGTTCTTTACAAAATGAGCAGTTCTGTAAAAAAACAACTATATATATATATATAAATAGGTTAGTGTAGGCTGTTTTTAAAAAAGTAAAAAAAATAGTAATTGTGAATTTTTTTTAAATATAATTTTAAGCCTTAAATATATTTGTATTTGTAAATTATTCAGATGTGTGCACTGCAGTGGTGGCCAGAATGATTAGAACACTAGTATTTTCAGCAGCTAAAAATGGTTTTAAGTCAGTTATTTCTATCTTTTGCTGTAGTGTGTCAGTAGGAAATATCAGTTTACATTTCCAAACATTCATTTAGCCATTAATTGTAATAATCCAGTGAGATTTTTGTTTGCTCCACACAGAGATCTGATCTGATCATCATCAGTCTGTCTGGAATGACATGAAGAAACAGAACAAACTGAGACAGACTAAATCCAGAAGAACTGATGCTTCAAGAAACCTACCTGCAAAGCTCCTGAGAAACTCTGCTCAAGTGCACCGAGAGCAAAAGCTGCTTTAAACACAAAGGATGATCACACCAAATGATGATTTAATTTAGTTCATAGAAGTTAATTGATAAAGAAATCTATTTATGACATTATTTTTGACAGCATCCTCGTTTTACAGCATTTTTACACGTGCCTAAAACTTTTAACAGTACTGTAGCTTTGCAGGTAGGTTTCTTGAAGCATCAGTTCTTCTGGATTTAGTCTGTCTCAGTTTGTTCTGTTTCTTTATGTCATTCCAGACAGACTGATGATGATCAGATCAGATCTCAAAAATCTCACTGGATTATGAAAATATAAAGACAATTGTACAAAGGGTAAAATAACTATAAAATAAATGTATAAAAATATATTATAACTTACAACAGTCAATAAATCTTTTTGATTAAGATATAAAAGCTTATGCATTTGTACAGTACTCAGATGTTAGAATAGATAAGGGTTAATCTAAGGGTTAAACTATAAAGGCCTATTCATTTGTAAATTATTCACATATTAGCGTAAAAGGGTAAATAAATAATAATAATAATAATAATAATAATAATAATAATAATAATAACACAGACGCCTGACCTGGCAGCTCCAGGGGGCCGCACTGTGAGGACGACAGCAGCGGGACGCAGGACGCTTTAGTGTCCGCCTCCTCCAGACTCTGGCCCAGCGGGATGGACGCGTTCTGGACAAACTCAACCAACAGCTGCACAAAACATCAGAGACAGGTTTACCGATATTCATTTCCCATCTGGAACAGCACCCAACAACCACATTACAATAACATACTGTTTGCATCCTTACATTATTCAACTTATACATCAGTCATGCATCCTCCAGTAAGAAATGAGTAACACAGTTAAACCTGAGCCAAATTCTGATGATGATTATTGAAATATTCACAATGCATATTACATCTTGTTGCATAATGGATATAATGATTATTATAGCGTCAAAACACAATACTGCATGTAAATCAGGGCTGCACGATTACCAACGAAAGAGAGTTTGATGGTTTAATGCTTGAAAATGATTAAATTAAAACAGCCATAAATATTAGCACTGAAATGTTACAGTTGTACTGTAAAACAAAATTATTATATTTTACTTTTTTTTCCATTTACAGTAAAATATTACAAAATGTTGGTGAATTTAAAAATTGCATATTTTCTGCTTTCATTTTAACTTTAAAGTTTGTTTTTTTTTCAGTTTATTTTGTTATAATTTGATATATTTTGTTTGAAGATTATTTTATTTATTAGCAATTTTTTAAAAACCCTATAATAACCCTGACATGAGCATCAGGTTTTGTTCACGTAAAAGAGAACAAAAATGTAAAAAATTAGATATATGCAAAATAGAAGCATTTTCCTGTGTTAAATACTAGTGCAATTAATAAAAGTCATTTTTATATTTTTATTAGTGCTGTCAAATGATTAATCGCATCCAAAATAAAAGTTTTTGTGTACATGATATATGAGTGTGTACTGTTTATATTTATTATGTATATATAAATACACACATATACAGTATATATTTTGAAAATATTTACGTGTACATTTTTATTCATATAATTTATATTATATATAAATATATTTAATATATAAACATAACTTATTTTTCTTAAATATATACATACAGATGTGTGTATTTAAATATATATAATAAATACACACAGTACACACACATATATTATTTAAACAAAAACCTTTATTTTGGATGTAATTAATCATTGCCCAGCACTGATTTTTATTAAGTAATAATAATAAATATATGAATTATTATTAATACAAAATAAAAAATATTCCTTTTAAATTCATTGTTATTCTTTTATTCACTGTAAAGCACACTGGTCAACCTCAGTTGTTTTTTAATGTCCTCTATAAATAAACTTTGATATTAGTAATACTAATAATAATAATATTAGTAGCAATATTTTATATGCAAAATTTTAACCAAAATGTTAACACAGACAACTTGGAACTAAAAAAAAAAAAAAAAAAAAAAAAAAAAAAAAAAAAAAAAAATCAATCAGTTTTTAAGGAAATTGATCAGGAAAAATGCCATTGAATTTTTTCCTGAACCGTGCAGCCCTAATATAACAAATCAGAACAAGTCATTAAAACAGTAATACCTCAGGTTTGGAGTCAAGTTCATCAGAAAGCATGGATTCAGCCGAATGTAAGCTGTCGAGAACACATGAATATGAATAACATCAGCCATATATCACTGGTTATTAATGAATAGACGGAGAATCTGACCAGGTGCAGGCGCTTCATGTGGCTCTGGCTCAGAGAGAGAAGCTTCTGTCCATCATCTGCGCTCACACGTCAGAGACGCGACGTAATGACGCCTGCGTGACGTCACGAATACATTAACATCCTAATGAGCACAATCCTCAAAACACACAGTACAGTTCCAATAAAAACATGGGAAAGATGAAAGTGTGCTGAATAAATCCAGTCAAAGTTACATGTTAACAAAATGGCATTAGCGTACGATTTGCATAAACTCTTGAATATTAATCAACAGATCAGAAATGAAGTTAACAAGCTTTTAAATCGTTCACAAGGCTCTGACAAACTAATAAACCTCAACTCACACTATTTATCAAAGAGAGGTCTGATATTATTACTAATGAAGCCTTATAAATACGAAGCATTTGTCGTTAATGAAGCCTAGCATTAGCCACCGTTAGCCGGAGCTCAAATCTCCCTCATTCTGCTCGCTTTCATACAATCAAACATCTCAAACACGTCTGACAGATGATATTCATACACAATCATCTTTATCAGCTCTGTTTACCTTCATCGCGGTGGTGTTTGACAGCGAGCAGCAGAGCTAAACACAAACACAAAGACAGATGGCGAGCACTTCCGGCTCGCGCGCGCACGCGAGGAGGGGAGAGAGGGATGTACTTCCGGGTGAAGAAACGATGTAAATTAGCGTGGGAAAGCCCGGTGTGTTTTTTGCTGCCTTTCATTGAGCGAATCATTAAAAGAATCGGTTCAAAAGAACGAGAATCAGCGGCTTTCTTCATTCACGATGCCTGATTCACTCATACTTTTGAACCGATTCTTTCTGAAAGACAACTATTTTTGATAACCAGAAAACAATATAATTACACTGAAAAATATCAATCACAATTATATTTCAATAATATTTTTCTTAAACTCTTTTTTTACTTTACAGTAAAATGTTACCAAATATTAATATAACGTTTTTTTTTTTATTTTCCGTTGTATTTTAATTTTTAATAAAATTTTTGTATTAATTTAGTTGTTTGCCATTTTTATTAGTTTGTTTCTTTTTAACTAATATATATATTTAAATATGCCTATACTTTTTTTTTCCAATTTTAGTTTATTTTAGTACATCAAGTTAAAATTAAATGAATTAAATGAGAAAGGTTTCCTTGCCTTTTTTAAATATTTTATTTAATGTTTATTTTATTTAGTAACTATGACGTTTTTAGTTTTAAAAACAAGCACTTGATTTTATTTATATTTATATTTGTATTTGTAAGTTCATATGTTTGTATTTTATATTTGTGTTGACACCGACACAGAATGATGCTGAGGAGGGGACACACTTGACAATTACAATTATTTTAATAACTTTGTGACATGAAAAAAAAAAAAAAAAAAAAAAAACATTTGACAGTGTATTCAGTAAAACATGTCTTAAAATGTAAAAATGGGAAAAATTAAAAAAAACAAAAAAAACAATAGAATGTAAAAAAACAAAGCATCAGTTAATGAATAATTTGAACATTTAGCCACAGCTTTGGTTTTGTACAGCTGAGAAATGTTTATTCATATCCTGTTTGAGAGATGATCTGAAGATGATCTAGATCAGTATGTATTACTGATGTTCTAATGCTGTATTCATGTAAAAGCATACAGATGAACAGGATTGAGCGGTTATGACACAAGACCCTTCACATTTCTGCTCTACTCACACGTCTATCCGTCTGTACTCACAACCATAAATTGTGAGGATTATCTAATGAGCCACAAAGAAAAAATAAATAAATTCAACATCTTCTTACAAAACAAAACAAAAAACACCATATTATTTTACTTACAAAAGACAGAAATAACAAAAATCAGTAATGAGCAACACAAAGACAAACACTTCTGCCAGCATCAGATGATGGACTCTCTAAATTCATTGTTTAGATTATAGTTCAGAATAAGAGGTTCGTCTTTAGGAGACGTCACATTTGAAGCCCTTTTGGCTTTGAAAGGATTCACAAACATTCTTTAACACTGCTTCCCGATGTTTAATGAGCTCAGAATCAAATCTGCAGAAATCAGCAGTAAACAGATGCTGCAAGAGATGATCACACAGCAAAACACGTGGAAAGCTTTATCAAAACTGCTGGCTTACAAAAGGTTTTCAGTTTGTTTGATTGTTTTTACAAAAAAAGCTTAGACTGCCATTAACACAATGGAATCAGTATCAGGAAACACCACCAACACATGAAAACTATGGAAGCCATGGATTTAACGAAATAAAAAGATAATTGCAACTTTTTTATGTTCTTACAATTTTAACTTTTCATATCAGATTTGCAAATTAAGTCTGGATTGTGAGATGTAAACTCAGAATTGCGAGATATTTTCTTCTTAGAATTGCGAGTAAACATTTCTATTTTTACTGAAAGTTATAATCTTGCAATTCAGACATTTCTTTATAGAACTGAGTTAATCTCTGTTTTTTTAATGCGAGTTGTAAACTAATTTGAAACAACTCGCAATATCCGAGTTATCTTGCAATTCAGACCTTTGTGAATTTTACTTTTTCCCTCAGAATTAAAAATAAATAAATAAATAACAGTTTTATTTATTTATTTAATATTTTTATTCTGTGGTGGAAACAACCTTCCCCAGAAAACAGACCTATATCCTATAACACCTGCCTTTTCTACTCTTAACTGTACTGTATAAAAGCACATGAACACACTTAAGAAAAAAACACTTTCAGAAGACCTCTAATTCTTAAAATCAGCGCATGAAATATGTAATCCATAAGCCATACACATGAGAAACAAGCTCCTGGAAGTAAAGCAATGATTTATGAGCTAGTGGTAATGAGTAGCTGCCAAAGAAAGTTTGAGTTGTACATCTCGTGATCAGAGTTTGAAGAATGAAACTTCATGGAGTAAGGCCAGATGAGAGCTGATAACAGCAGATTCATCTTCACACAAACATAAAGGATCGCCCATGTGTTCCTGTTTGACAAACTCACAACACTTTAAACCTTCAACTGGTCCAAAACAAAACTGAATGAACTCGATGAGCTCTTCCAACAGAAATGACTCTGAATCCCTCTGAGTCACCATAAACGATCACATCACACTTAAAACGCCACTGACCTGCTGATCTAACTAAACAAAACTATGGATATAAAACAATTCACCTTATTCATTCTCAAAAATATAGGCATGGATCCCACAGAACATGAGCCAGTCGTATTTCAAAACAAAATCAAGAGAAAGAAAACAGTATTTTGCATTAATGAAACTGGAGGCACAGTGTCAGTGAAATAACGGCAAATCTTAAGGCAAGACACTAGAGGCAAAAACCTGGTCAGTCTTAAGGTCAATTTTGCTTCCATAACATGTATTTTTTCAGACTAGTGGATAGAAAACATCCAAATACAAATTTAAGTGTTTATCGCACTATTTTTCAATTGATTTCAATTAAAATACATATCTTAAAACGTTTTTTCTCCACTTATTCGCCACTTACATACAACAGAACTTAGAGTTTTATACCTATCTTTATACTGAAGATTTTTACCGTGGGGTTTGTTCATATATCATTCGCCTGGTTTTATTTTTACACTTTATCTATTTGCGCCTGTAAATTTCAGGCAGTTTTCTCAAAATAAGTTTTTTTTTTTCACTACAGCAGCACTTACATGCATCAAAACTTACAGTTTTATTTCTATCTATATTCTGAAGGTTTTTATAGAAGGTATTTGTGACCCTGGACCACAAAACCAGTCATAAGGGTCAATTTTTTGAAATTGCAATAAATAATCTTTCCATTGATGTATGGTTTGTTAGGATAGGACAATATTTGGCTGAGATACAACTATTTGAAAATCTGGAATCTGAGGGTGCAAAAAAATCTAAATATTGAGAAAATCACCTTTAAAGTTGTTCAAATGAAGTTCTTAGCAATGCATATTACTAATCAAAAATTAAGTTTTGATATATTTACGGTAGGAAATTTACAAAATATCTTCATGGAACATGATCTTTACTTAATGTCCTAATGATTTTTGGCATAAAAGAAAAATCAATAATTTTGACCCATACAATGTATTATTGGCTACAAATATACCTGTGCTACTTATGACTGCTTTTGTGCTCCAGGGACACATATATCATTTGCCTGGTTTTATAATACATTTTATTCCTAAAAACGGTTTAAAACTTTATGAAGAAATTTATGAACTGCTTTATGAAGAGCAGAAATCCAAAATCCCCCCTGTACAAACCTAAGTCTAATATGATAACAAAATCAAACAAGAATTTTGAACCTGACTTTATCCAATTTTCAGATTTCTGTGCTGGAAATAAGCAAATTAGCACATTTACTTAGATAATGTATATTTAAACATAACATTTCAGAAAACTTCAATCAAATCAATTGTCTTATTGTACTGTGATCAATTAAAATGTGTATATCTTAAATAGTTAAAAGTAGTAGCAGTAGTAGTACTACTACTAGTTAAAACTTTGTTCACCTGTAGTATCTTGTCTTAACGGTCCTAAAACAGACAGCATTTTCTTTATGACAAACCTAAAATCTTATTTTGTTTTCTTCTGATTTGGGGGTGAAATATGAGCTGGACATTGTGCGTCTCAGAAAAAACAGATTCATTCAGATGTTTTTGTTTTTGAAGGACAAGATCCTACATGACTTCATAAAATCACAGAGTCATGATGGAGAATCGGGGCCAGACGATGGGAAGGGCTGCAGCCTATCCTACTTTTGACAGTCTGTAATGATCCGTTTTTCATTATTACTCATAATTGCTTTGAGAAATGAAACGGATGTGCCACATACTTGATCTGTTTTTGGGCATTGTCTCATTCTGTGATGCCCAAAGATACGCTCTACCGTAGGTCTGCAGCTAGTTTTGAGACAGAATCTGCTCTTGTGCTTTATAAACGAGGCCTAACATTAATGTTTCTGTTTGAGAGCCCAAATTCATTCATCCAAAACACAAGGGGTGAAAATGACAGCAGGAGTTTAAAGAGCTTATGCACTGAACTAGGTTAAGGCTGAAGCTTATTAAAGAGCAAATGCATATCCATATAGTCTGGACAACATCGGCATTGTTTTGACCTTAAGATATACACTACTGGGCAAAAGTTTTTGGACAGTAAGATTTTTAATGTTTTTAAAAAAGTCTCTTCTGCTCATTTATTTGATCCAAAGTACATTACAACAGTAAAATGGTGAAATATTTTTACTATTTAAAATAAATGTTTTCAATTTGAATATATTTTAAAATGTAAATTATTGCTAAAAATTCAAAGCTGAATTTTTAGCATTATTCCAGTCACATGATCCTTCAGAAATCATTCTAATATGCTGATTTGCGGCTCAAAAAACATTTAATTATTATTGTTGAAAACAGCCGAGTAGAATTTTTTCAGGTTTCTTTGATGAATTAAAAGTTCAGAAGAACAGCATTTATCTGAAACAGAAATCTTTTGTAACATTTTAAATGTCTTTATCGTCACTTTTGATCAATTTGAAGCATCCTTGCTAAATAAAAGTATTAATTTCTATAATTTTATCCCCCCCCCCAAAAAAAAAAAATTATACTGACTCCAAGCTTTTGAATAGTGTATAATGTTACAAAAGCTTTTTATTTCAGATAAATGCTGATCTTTGAATCTTCCTATTAATCAAAGAATCCTGAAAAAAAAATTGACAACTGTTTTAAATATTGATAATAACAATAATAAATGTTTTTTGAGCAGCAAATCAGAATATCAGAATGATTTCTGAAGGATCATGTGACGGGAATAATGCTAAAAATTCAGCTTTGAAATCACGGGACTAAATTACATTTTAAAATATATTAAAAAAGAAACAGCTATTTAAATAGTAAAAATATTTCACAATACTACTGCTTTTGCTGTATTTTGCATCAAATAAATGCAGGCTTGGTGAGCAGAAGAGACTTCTTTAAAAACAAAAATCTTACGGTTCAAAAACTTTGACTGGTATTGTAGTCAGACAAAAGTTGCACGTTTATAAAACGCCAACGAAAGGTGCATCGTGTCTTCGTCTCACTTCAGATTCTCTTCGTTGCGCAGCGTCCTGTCTTTCCCTTTGTTCTCCTCTTGCATGCTCGTCTGCAGCTTGCTCCAGATCGCAGAGTCTCCCGTCTGCAGCGCTTCCATGAACAGGTTGGTGTGTTCACGCAGGCGATCCAGCTCCGTCTGCGTCCGGCGGTTCTGCCGGATCAACTCTTTCGTGCGCAGCGTGATGTCCAACAAGCCCGAATTACTGAGGATGTTGTAGGTGTTGCAGAAGCGCTTTATCTTGTTGTCCGTATCATCGGAGCATGCATTAGACTCCAGTGGCCGCAGGGAGCCGTCCGTGGATTCGGGACTCTGTTCGGTGTCGGTCGCATGCGACTCAGACGAATGTTTCTGACCGTCAGAGGAAGACGAGCTCTTGACTGAGGAAGAGGAGCTGCTGCTGCTGCTCTTAGGCAGTGCGTCTCCGGGATGAGGAGCGATTTTGGGGTAAGATTTGAGGATAGGGAGGTACTTTCTGTGCCGGCGGCGTTTAGACAGGGGTCCCTTTGGAACCGTGGCGGATCTTTGCGGGACGACGGGTTGAAGGAAGACCACCTGAGGCTGCGGAACCACCTCCACCGCCGGACTGAAGGCCCAGGACTTCAAAGATGAAGGGTTTTCAACAGACTGCCGATACACCATTAAAATTAAAGTTAGAGATTGTTGCTATTATTATAAGTATGACTGCTTTATGAAGATTAAGTCGTTATTGTATTAAAAAAAAAGAGAGAAAACAATTCTGCATGTCACTTAACAGACACTGTGTGTGCATGTATATAAATATACACTACTGTTTAAAAAATTGGGATTGGTAAGATTTTTTTATTTTAAAGAAATAATACTTCTATTTAGCAAGGACGCATTCAACTGATCAAATGTGAGGAGATTTATAATAATACAAGACAAAATTTCTATTTCAAATAAATGCTGTTCTTTTGAACTTTCTGTTCATTAAAGAACCCTGAAAAATAATGTAAAACGGTTTCTACAAAAATATTGTGCAGCACAACTGTTTTCAACATTGATAATAATCAGAAATGTTTTTGAGCAGCAAATCAGCATATTAGAATGATTTCTGAAGGATCATGTGACACTGAAGACTGGAGTAATGATGGTGAAAAATTCCGTTCCTTGATCACAGGAATAAATTACATTTTGAAATATACTCGCATAGAAAACCGATATTGTAAACTGTTATAATATTTCACAATATTTCTGTTTTCTTACAGAGCATTTTTGAGCATGGGTAAGCATAAGAGACATATTTCAAAAACATAAAAATATCTTACTGATCCTAAACGTTTGAACGGTAGTGTACATATATTTCGCTATATTAGGGCCTTATTCCTTGGCTGGGATCGTGTAGAGCCCTTTGAAGCTGCACTGAAACTGCATTTTTGACCTTGAAATTGTTGGCCACCGTTGAAGTCCACTATATGGAGAAAAATCCTGGAATGCTTTCCTCAAAAAACTTAATTTTAGAGCTGGGTAAAAAAATATTGATATCTTGATTTGAATCGATTCTCATTTTTACAAAGCGATATCAATTCTTAAATCCCAAGAATCAATTAGTCTAGCCTGTTTTCAGTTAATGAATGGAACATTGAAGCACACCACCCATCCAAGATATCGCAATAAGCTTTGTGCTTTGGTAGTTTTAATATGAAACAAAGTCTCAGATTTCAAATTCTGTCCATTGTATTGCAGTATTCAAACAATAAACACTGTTTTGGCGCTGTTTAATGTGGAGTGATTGCTGTAGTGTCTCAGTGAACTGATCATCTTCTCCGCTTTAATACTAGTTATAGCACAAAATAAGCATGACTAGACATCCGAAGGGGAGTTAAAAGAAAGAGTACGACTTTACAATCCGTATCCTGTCTCATGTAATCGCTCAGTCAGTGTTTCAGCCATACAAACACGTCAATATTACGGCTTCTAAACAATATGTCACGTAATGTCACATTTACATCAGAAAAAAACATATTTGGTGACCATAAACTCGTTAGTTAGCCAGAAAAATAAACTGTACAGAGGGGCATTTTGCTAAATATATGCACCACAGAATATATTCATTATGATTTTTACTGTTTTTCAATGTTTAATTTATATTTTTTTATGACAGCAACCATTTAAATGTTTATATTTTAAACAAAAAAAAAAAAAAAACGAATTGAAGTAGAAATATCATTATGCAATTGTAACTTTTATTATAAAAACTTAAGTATAATTTAAGCAGTTGTACAGCCTAAAAAAAATAATCAGTTTTGACCTTCAATATTATAGTAATGTAGTATATTTTACAGCATTAGTTCAGTGAATTTTTTTCCTTGAGAAAATTTGGCATGTGTACCTGATATACATCCAAAATATTGAATCAAATTGAATTGGGAATCGAATCGCAAGTTTGTGAATGAGAATCAAATGAAATCGTGAAATTTGTGTCAAAACCCATCCCTACTTAATTTCTTTGCGACTGAAGAAGACAAGACATGAACATCTTGGATGACATAGGGGTGAGTAAATTATCAGGACATTTCTATTCTGGAAGTGAACTCATCCTTTAAGGTGCTTTATGCAACCGGACACTGAAGTTCACCTGCTTTAGAACCACATTGTTCATGAAGATCATTGGCGAGAGGCCCTGCAGAGCTCCGCCAACCACCGCGGTCAGCTGCGACGCATCGTCTGTGTCCGTCTGATCCACCGCACTCAGATGCTCAGAGCCACCGTCTGCCAGAAACGCACACATGAACTAGGGCTGCACGATTAATCGAATGCGATGATCATGCACATCTCGTCAGTAAAGCTGGTTTTGTGATTAGCAGTAAATCTCCATCAGCTGCTTTCAGATGGAGCAGCATTTACTACACAGTGCCATAGTTCTCTAACAAGCTACGCAAAAAAAAAAAAATTGCAGACGATATAATCGTTGCGATTATGAAATCGTTTGCGATAATGATAGCTGTTTGCATAGCTTCTCAGTGAACTTCGGCTCTGTGTAGTAAATACTGCTCCATCTGAAAGTACGTGAAAATACCAAATTTAATAACATGTTTTTACTCCAAACTTTGCCTAATCGCGATTTCATTGCGATTTTTTTCGTGCAGCCCTAACATGAACATCTTCTCAAACACTTCACTGCCTACAAAACAGTGTATAAAGCTCTCATTACACACCTGAAAAGCCTGAGTCCCTCTCAGACTCTGACTTGGACTTGTCCATCCTTTTGTGTTTAAATCTGGCCATGCCTCTCATGTGACCTTCATCCTTCAGCCTCGTGCTCATCCTGTTCCACTGTCTGAGCCTAAAACATCAGACAGCACACTCAGGACATCATGATGACGCATGAATAACTGCTATACGAAAGTTTCACTTTTTAACTCAAGCAAACAGCATTTCGGTAAAACTATTAATGAAGGCAATTTTGCTCATTAGAAAAATAGGAACACTTAATTTAAAAATACAAAAGAAAACTTTCGTTTCTTGAATTGAAACTGAAATCAAATAAAACATTTAAAAAAAAAAAAATCTTTAATTTCATCAAGTTGCCAAGGAAAGATTTCTCATTTTGATGTAGTTTAATTTGAAGTGCTAAAATAAATAAAACTGAGAAAAAAAATTTATTTAAAAATAATAATAATAAACAGACAAAAACTAATAAAAATTTAAAACCTAAAACCTACTAAAATTAAAATGCAAAAATAAAAAACTAAATTGATTTTCATGTAGTTCATGTAGTTTAATTTGAAGTACTAAAATAAATAAAACTGGGGAAAAACATTGGAATTAAAAATAATAAAAGTAGACAAAAACTAATAAAAATTAAAAAAATATTACTAAAACCTACTAAAATTAAAATACAAATATAAAAACTAAATCAAAACCTTAACAAAACTATACTAGTATCTTAGTGATATTAAAATAGCACTCTGATGCATAAATCAATCATGTTACTCATCACCTACTGAAAAAGTTATCTGTGGTCATACTATGTTTCTACAAACATAAACATCTTATATTTTAATATTATTATTATTTATTGTAATTGATATTATCATCATGATTGTGAACATGATTGACTGTGCATACTGTTTCTACAAAACATAGTTTGAACTTGAATAAAACAACATTAGTAGTCAAGCAAACAGCCTTCCAGTAAAAATACTGATGAAGGTAATTTTACAAAACAGGATATTATTTTTACAATATTTTTATTAGTAAAACTGTACTAGTAAATAGTACAAAACTATAAGAGTATACTAGTGCAATGATACTAAAATAACATCATAAATGCTGAACATCCATAAATCAATCGCATTACTCATTACCTACCCAAAGGTCACATTGTTTCTACAAACATTAAACATGTCATATTTAATAAGCATTAATTATTCAAGCAAATGGCATTCTTGTATATTATGAATGATATTATCATCTTTTTTTTTTTTTAAATTGAAGAAAAGATTGAAGATTACAATCAATTTTTACATGCAAGAAAAAAAGAGCATGCATGCATATATATATATATGTGTGTATGTGTGTGTGTGTGTGTGTGTGTGTGTGTGTGTATAAAACTAATCAATAGTTCAAACGATTTTCCTTCTTCTGGGCAACTATACACGAAAAAAAATCCTCCATGAAATCTAACAGAGTCGTTCTTTTTGTTATTAATTTGCATTAGAGACTTTTTCTAAGCTTCCACTTCTAATCAAAATAAATTGCATTTTTGTATGGATTTCGCAAATTTTTGTTTAGGAATGTAATATTTGCCTTTTTTTTTTTGTGAATAAGTGCAAATAACATCTTTTGAACAAATAAAAAGGCACATGATATTATTAACGCCCCTGTAAACCGAGCGTCATGACGTCATCATCAGGTCAGCTACGGCGTCGCCAGCTGACCTACTTCATCTCCAGCGGCTTTAGATCGGTCAAACGGCCTGCAATCTGACAGATTATCGATATTTATCGTACTAGTAACGTTACGTAAAAAACGTTTCGTGTCTAAACGTCAAGCTTTCATACAAACGACATCGCTACACATGCTAAAGCAAAGCGGCTAGCGTCGTTAAAAGCAGAGCCGCCGTTAAGTTTCTCCACAGAAGCACGCAAACGGTTTATTCGACACACTTTGAGCAACATTCATCCGTTCAGAACGAATAATTTAGCGTAAAACCGTGGAAAGTCGGTCGTGACAGCTTACGTGCGTCTCGCGCGTGCCGTGACTTCATCCGGGAATCCCCAGAGATGATGAAAACGAGCTCTATCTGCAGCCCTCCTCGGATCCGGTGGATATAAAGCGTTAAAACAGCGCTCACTGAACCGTCGTTTAACAGCGTTTCACCGGGTTCTGGCTGCGTGTCGTCGGTCAGACGCCCTGATCGCAGCACGGTGCCGTACACGAGACCACAAGCCCCGCCCCCACGCTGACGTTTGACATTAATGATGCGTTAATGCATTAATATTCACCTTCATAGCTAAATAAAGTGTACGTTAAACTTACAACAGCGCGTTCGTTTAATTCTTTCGCTTTATTTACGTTGGATTCTTTGACTTGAGGCCATCGCTACGTGATTGACTTGCGATCTAATCCAATCGGAGGCCACTAAACCGCTCCGACTGGCCAATCCTGGCGCAGGAGGCGGGGCTTTGTCGGAACTCCGCCGCGAGGGGAAAAGCGATTTTGTGTAACGAGCTTTCCTTTTATGGAAAATGTGGGCGGGTCTGTTGGCGGAAGTGGGGCCGCGTCATTTTTCCAGGTTCGCCTCTCATTGGTCAGTGACGCAAGCACTACGTATAAAACGTGACTTTTGTTGGGCGACGTGAGCAGTGTTGCCAACTTAACAATTTTGTTGCTAGATTTAGCAACTTTTTTTTCCAAAAAGCACCTAGCGACAAATTTAGCTATTTTTAAAGTGTATTTGGCAACTTTTAACAACTTTTGAAAATTGACTTCGATGATAAATAAGGCATGCATATTTGCTCTTAACCAAGCAGTGCCTAGCAGTACACACTTCACATGAGTCGAGTTACTAGCTGCACTTGTTAAATAATAATAGTTCATTTATGAAACACCTTAGTTGTTAGTTTGTTCCTATAATTGTTAATCAGGTACACTGTTGGTCTTTTATTAAAATCTGTCTGTCTGTCTGTCTGTCTACCTAAACGCATCGTGTCATTTAATATATGCTGGTGAAAAATTAATACAGAAAATTCCTTCATATTAAGATATGAAGTACACTGTGCGCTATTTTATGGACTTTCCTTAGAGTGCAGCATTTAACTTACTACCAGTTCACTGCTTAAAACTCTAATTGTTAATCATGTGTAGTTTTACTAGTTATTTGGAGAACACATAAAATGTAATTGTTCAAAAATGTGTAACTTTTCAATAATCCAATGTTGTATTTAAAAATATAATAAAAATGTGTTCATATTGCTTTTACAAATAATAAAAATTAAATGTTTATTTTTTACAAACAAATCTAAATGAACATATTTCAAATAATATTCTTTGCTGAAATTTGAGTAATTCTACGCAATGACACAGTTTTTCGTCATGGTTACATAATGACATCATCATCCAATGACGTCACAACATCATTTAGCAACGTTTAACAACAAATTGACCTGCCTTTAGCAACTTTTCCTGAAAATTAGTTGGCAACACTGAACGTGAGAATAGCGTGTTCAATCGCAGTCAATTTTGTTGCTAAATTTAGCAACTTTTCAGACCACCCTAACAACCTTTTCTTCCAAAAGCACCTAGCAACAAATTTAGCTATTTTTAAAATTTATTTGGCAATTTTTGATAAGTGACTCAAATGATAAAAAGGAACATTTGCCTTTTAAATTACACAAAAAAGAGAAAACCAAAGATGCCTAGTAGTACACGCATCACATGAATTAAGTTAGCTGGTATTTGCAATTGTTTAATTTAATAATAATAATAATAATAATAATAAAATAATTTTGTAATAATCATTAATTTATGATACACTTTGTTAGTAGCTTGTATTTGCAATTGTTGATCAATTGGTACACTGTATTTTGTGTTTTCTAGATATTTTTCTTACAATGCGTAATTAAAAATGCAGGTAAAAAACCTGTGGAAAAATCAATACAGAAAATTCCTTCATATTAACATAGAGATTGTGCCCTATTTGTTCAAAAATGTGTAAGTTTTCAAAAATGTAATGTATTTAAAAACAGTTATTTACATTTTAATATTATATTATGCATTTATATTATTTTACGAACAAATCTAAATTAACATATATTAAAAAAATTTTTTTTTTGCTGAGATTTGATGCAGTGACAAGATTTTGCGTCGTGATTACGTAATGATGTCACAACGTCATTTAGCAACTTTTAGCAACAAATTAACCTTCCTTTAGCAACTTCCGCTGAAAATTAGTTGGCAACATTGCGCAGAGTGACGAAAACTCAAATATTGTTCTGTCACTTGTGTTATTTAACGCTAATAAGACTTTAATTGAACCTGGAGACTTGACAGACTTGAAATGATTTAATAGTCCTCTTTTGTAAATGGCTTTGCATAAAAGCTGCATACAAGTAAATAAAATTCACCCACTCCATTTTGATAAAATAAAACAAATAGGATTTATTTCTTTAAATACTGTGAGTTTGTTTTATAAAATATATTAAGACACATATGGGGATATGAACATGCATTGCATTGTTTTTTATATTTTTATTGTAAATTTCCCAGACTGTTGAGTTAATTGTAGCAGCACTGAGGTATATTTTGCATTTATTCACTCGTCTGTTCTGTGATAAAGCCTGATTCTTTCCGTTTAGCAGCTTTATTGACACTCGTTTCTCAATCTGTGATCCAGGATCAGTCAGAACCCTTCAGTCAGGCTCGGTTCAGTGCACAGACACAATGGGAGAATCTCATTCTCGTCTCTCATGTGGATGCGCAGAGACGTGCCTGTTCTCGAGTCCGTGTGTCTGCAGACACTAAATAAAAACAAACGTGCCATGCTGCGAGATGCTTTGGGTTCGAGCCTGTTACCGTAGCGACAGACCCAGTTTTAGTGCCGTATTAAAATAAACAGGATTGAATGGCTAATATTAAGAATTAGATATGAAGCGGTGAGACACACACTAGACAGCAGTCGAAAACACTTGTGCTGCCCAATTATTTTGTGGAAACTGACACATTCCATTTTTTGGGATTCTTTGATGAATGGAAAGTTCAAAAGAACAGCATTTATTTGAAATAGAAACCTTTTGTTACATTATAAATGTAACTTTTGATCAATTTAATGCACCGCAGGTCCGCAGATGAATAAAAGTGTTTAATTCTTACTGAACCCAAATTATTGAATGGATGTGTATCTCGGTTTCCAGAAAAATATTGTGCAGCACATCTGTTTTCAACACTGATAATAATGAGAAATGTTTCTTGAGCAGCAAATCAGCATATTAGAATGATTTCTGAAGATCATGTGACACTGAAGACTGGAGTAATGTTGCTGAAAATTCAGCTTTGTTCACAGAAATCAATATCAATACAGTTTAACAGATATTCACATAAAAAACAGCTGTTTTACATTGTAATATTGTTTCACAATTTTTACTGTATGTTTTAGCCTACTGTATAAATGCAGCCTTTGTGAGCAGGAAAGACTTATTAAAAAAAAAAAAAAAGCTGAGCTCAACTGCATTTTCTTACAAATTTTTGGATACAAACAGTTGCTTTTCTTTTTCATTTGACACAAAGATGAATTTCAGCTATATTTCTTGATGTATATGAGTTTTGTTAAAAAGTAGTTTTTAATTTTTTATTATAAAACGATTTGAATTGCACTTCTTGTATGAAATGTGCTATACAAATAAAGTTATTATTATTATTATTATTATTATTATTATTATTATTATTATTATTATTAATTACCCTTTTCTTTTAAACAGGTTTTTACTATTCTGGGCAATTCCCACTCCAAAGGTAAGATTATTTTCCATGTTAAATTCTATAGTAATAATCAGTGGTGGAGATGGCCAAAAGTCAAGGGGTGGGGAGGGGTAATTTATTATTGACCCTTTGTGTTTTATAAAAAAAAAAAAAAGGGAGAATGAGTTTTTAATTTTTTTTATTTTTAAAAAGGAGCACATTCAAAACATTAGGAGCACCTTATGATCAATGACAAAAAATTAACTTTAACATTATGAGCTGATATTTGACTCCTAGTTCTAGTTCAAGTTCAAGTTCCATTTATTTCTAAAGCACATTTACTAACGGCCCCCGGCCAACCAAAGTGCTGTACAATAATTACAATACAAATACACAGAAACAAGAGACACAAAATCACTAACAAATAAAAAATAAAAAAGGATAAAATTACATGTTAAAAGCCGAGACAAACAAATGAGTTTTGAGAGTGGATTTAAACTCAGGTAAAGTGGAAGCCATTTTAATTTGGGTCAGGAGATTATTCCACAGAGTGGGGCCAGCCACTTCAAAGGCTCTATTGCCCCTTGTTTTCAAGCGGGTTCTGGGAATCTGAAGGAAGAATTTGTTTCCCGATCTAAGTCCTCACTTAGGAGAGTAAGGGTGGAGTAAGTCCGTCAGATAAGATGGTGCTAGATTATTTAAGGATTTATAGACAAGTAATAAGATTATATATTCAATCAATTCTATACTGAACAGGCAGCCAATGTAGAGCTCTCAGAAGGGGCGTAACATGATCAAAATTTTTACATCCCTTCAGGAATCTAGCTGCTGCATTTTGAACAACTTGTAAACGGGAAATTTGAGTCTTCGAAACACCATAATATAGAGAGTTGCTATAATCCAGATGTAATGAAGGTGTGGATAGCAACCTCTAAAGAGGCTTTAGAAAGAAAGGTTTTAATTTTAGAGAGAGAGCAAAGATAAAAAAAAAATAAATAAATAAAAAAAAACTAGAACCTACTACAGAGCTGATATGTTTGTCAAATTTTAAGCCGTTGTCAATTTCCAAACCCAGATTCTGCACTTGGGATGAAATAGCAAAATTTAAGAACTCGTGAATAAGTGTGTTATGTGTCTAAGTTATTACATGTGGAGGTTTTAGGTCTGATAATTAACACCTCTGTTTTTTTTTAGAATTTAGCAGTAAGAAATTACTCGTCATCCAGTTTTTTATATCGACTATGCATTCTGTTAGTTTCTCAATTTGGTGTGTTTCACCGGGCCGCAAAGAAATATAGAGCTGAGTATCATCAGCATAACAGTGAAAGCTAACACCATGTTTCCTGATAATATCTCCCAAGGGTAACATGCAAAGCGTGAAAAGTAACGGTCCTAGTACTGAGCCTTGAGGTACTCCATACCACACTTGTGATCGCTATGATACCTCTTCATTCACTGCTACGAACTGATGGCGGTCAGATAAGTACGATTTGAACCATGCAAATT
Organism: Spinibarbus caldwelli; assembly: GCA_039654775.1. NCBI lineage: Eukaryota > Metazoa > Chordata > Actinopteri > Cypriniformes > Cyprinidae > Spinibarbus > Spinibarbus caldwelli. The sequence continues at coordinate 34,468,047 of CM077240.1, read as the reverse complement.
AGAAAAATAGAAAGACTTGGCTTTCTTGACAGCTCTCTGGTATAAAGATAAACAGTTCTTAAATATATCAAAAGATATTTGCAGTTTGTCTTTTTTCCATTTTCTTTCCGCTTTCCTACATGAATGTCTCAGGGAACGTGTGCACTCCTCAAAGTGATTTGCAGTGGCACCTTTGTAATGCCATTTTTCTAACCTTATTGAATGTGTCATTTTTATGTCGAATTCATACATTTATATTTATAAACTCTTTAATTTTCTAATTTTAAATTAAAATTGAATCAGAAAGATACAAATAAAATGAAATAAGTACTATCAACAAAATTCATCTTGGCACTATATATGGCACAGAAGAAGACAAAAGTAGCATTTTGATATATTTACAGACTGTTTTACAAGGTGTTGGAGGTGGCATGAATGCAAATAAATTCGTAATAACAATGTTATGAGAATAATGTTTTAAATATGAAGTTTTGAATATACAAATATTGATTTAAATAACTGAAATAATACTTTATAGAAGAAACTAAAACAGCCAGTAGGTGGCGGCAAGTCTTAGTCACTGAACCATTCATTCAATCTATTCATTCAAACACCTGATTCATTCAGAAATGTAGCAAGTGACTGTCTTTCTGCATGGGAGATTGAATCATTGCAATAAATTAATTTTCTGGTCTCTTTATGGTTTTGATTGATGAGCTTCTCCAGGAAAATGGATCTTGAGGTCCAGAGTTGAGGATTCGGTTCTCTTTCGTTCTTTTTATTATTTTGAGGCTTTTATTTATCATTTTATTACGTGCTTTTAGTATTTCTTTTTAATTTCAATTACATTCCCCTGTTTTCTTTCTCATTTATCCATGCTTCTTTATTAGGCTAATTATTTATTAATTTATTAACATTTATAGCAAGGGTGTAGAACAGGGGTGTCAAACTCAGTTCCTGGAGGGCCGCAGCCCTGCAGAGTTTAGATCCAACCCTGCTCCAACACACATGCCAAGTAGTTTTCAAATAAGCCTGAAGGACTTGATTAGCTGGATCAGGTGTGTTTAATTAGGGTTGAATCTAAACTCTGCATGGCTGTGGCCCTCCAGGAACAGAGTTTGACACCCCTGGTGTAGAACTTACTAGGGACACTAACCCTTATGAAAATTTACCATGATTTTACTACAAATAAAACAATAGGTTACTGTTTGTAACCCTGGTTCTCTGAAACATCGAGTGGAGAGATCCACCAAGTTTGCCCCGCTTGCTGCACGAGAAGCGAATATGCTCACTGAGGAAAGGTAGCGCGTGCAGGGGCTTTTAATGCGCTCAGTTAAGGGGTGGTCCCTTACCTGCCATCGGGTGCTCCTGTCTGTCTGCCTTCCTATAGGTGGATCTCGAACACGAGATGATGAAAGAGAACCATGGTTAATTTGTGGTTACGATTGGTGTTTTTTTTTTTTTTTCTTTTTAAATAAAACCATAGTTAATTTTCATAAGGATGTGTTGCCAGGTTAACAAACAAACAAACAAATAAATAAATAAATAAATTTACACCTTAAGAGGACACACAGGATGAATTTAGAGATGAAAATAAATCTGAAACAGGTCATATCATTGATATTACCTGAGAAGTTAAAGAAATTGCAAGTAAAGTACATCTTTAAAATAGAGCTTTACAAAACTCACAATCAATTCAATTCAGTTCAAGTTTATTTGTATAGCGCTTTTCACAATACAAATCGTTGCAAAGCAGCTTTACAGGAAATTAAGTTTCTACAATATATTTATATATTGTAGAAACTTAATATATTTAACTTGTGGCGAAATTTGGTAGTTCTGTATGTTGTCTGAGGGTAGGCTTCATCTGAGGTCCTCCGAGGGGTTGGCATCATCTCTTCTCAGGTGTTCTGGATCCAGACTGAAGCTTGTGTAAATCCTAGTTCAGAAACAGAGAAACAAATAGAGTCATAATTAGCGTAGCTGCTGTTCCATCCAAGCAAAAATTATTTGTTCAATCCAAACTAAAGAATAATAATGTGCATTTGATCAGATATAACTGCAGTACAAGATTATGAGATGCATTATGTGAATGCTTGGCTAAAGAGATGTGTCTTTAATCTATATTTAAACAGAGAGAGTGTGTCTGAACCCCGAACGTTATCAGGAAGGCTATTCCAGAGTTTGGGAGCCAAATGTGAAAAGGCTCTACCTCCTTTAGTTGACTTTGCTATCCTAGGTACTACCAAAAGTCCAGAGTTTTGCGACCTTAGGGAGCGTGATGGATTGTAGCGTGATAGAAGACTTGTTAGGTACGCAGGAGCTAAACCATTAAGGGCCTTATAGGTAAGTAATAATATTTTGTAACTGATGCGGATCTTAATAGGTAGCCAGTGCAGAGACTGTAAAATTGGGGTAATATGATCATATTTTCTTGACCTGGTAAGGACAGAATCAGTTAAACCAGACACAAAGAATGAATATAGAGATGCAGCTTTCACTGATTTAGGATGAACAGAACTTTGGATAGTTTCCATATACTCATCTAGATCAAATCTGAATAAAGAGAAGAGAAGTTTTTGTTATTGTATGTAAAAATCTAGCTAGCAAGAAACACAAATAAATATAGTTATATTTTGTTATATTCTCTTCTGAGTAGTCAAACAATCAAACCATCTTTAAAACTGCTTCTGTAATGATGTTGGTTTTATATAATCAAAACAATGTAATTATTGTCTGATGAATATGCTTACATAAAAAAGCTCTTTTTATGAATTATGAGTGTGTTGGCTACCATACCATCATAAATGCGAAAATGTTGGAGAACTTCAGTTAGATGGGGTGTTGTCTGCTGTTATGTCCCACCAATGTCAAAATCAAACCTATACTCTAGATTTATAGATTTATATAAGGCCTGGCAAAAGTGAAAGTAAGGGAGAGCGGGACACAACATGACACTTTTTGACTTTCTCAGTTTGTGTAAATCCACACATGGTTCAGAC